>CM040246.1:131897117-132470566 GCA_022545495.1 Chrysanthemum lavandulifolium | reverse complement strand
CGGACTAGCCAACTCTTAGATAATATATACTATCTTTGGTGAGTGATTACCAATTATGGCTTTCCAACCGCCTTTACCACAAGCCATAAACTTGCGGGCTAGCCAACTCTTCACTAATTAAAGATATGGTGAGTTGAACACCATACAATTTTGGGCAAATTGCAAGCCGTCTCGGATTTGAGATATCTTTACCAAGAGCCGTTTGCTCTGGATTAGCCAATCCTTTTGTTTATTAGACATGGCGGATCGATAACCATAAGTCGAGTAAGTGCAAAACACTTACTCCAAAAAAATTTGGCCAAAAATGGGGAATAGGGCGGTATAATTACATGATAAAATTTGTGAGAATTCCCCCACACTAGAAATGAATATTGCCCTCAATATTCAAAGTACCTACCGTTATGCGAAACATAGAACGAAAAGGAAATACTACGGCCATTATTTGAATTTTTTTTTTTTTTTTTTGAAACTTTATATACAAAAGCGGGCAACTCCCCACACTAGGGTGGTAGAAAGTAGAAAGAAGTCGAAATACGGGTGAAAACCCATATAGTGTGCTCTTGTTTTTGATTCCCGAGTCGCTAGCTTGACTCGATCCCGCATTCATTGGTTCATGGGGAAAGTTTGTAGATCCGGACAACCACGGAGGAATGTCCTCTCCAAAATAGTGCTTCAATCGATGACCATTCACTTTAAAATTTGGACCATCGGGTTGAGATAACTCAATAGTTCCATAAGGAAATACTTTAGTGATGGTGAATGGTCCGGACCGGTAGGATTTTAGTTTTCCAGAAAATCTTCAATCTTGAATTGAAAAGAAGGACTCGATCACCGACGTTGAAAACGCGGTTCTTGATTTTGAGTCATGAATTTTCTTTGTCTTTTCTTTGTAGATCAAAGAGTTCTCGTATGCTTGATCACGGAGTTCATTTAATTCATTCATTTGAACTTTCCGGTGATCACCACCGTCTGAATATCGAAGTTGGCATGTTTCAAAGCCCAAGATGCTTTGTGCTCAAGCTCAATCGGCGGATGACACGCCTTCCGTACACTAGCTTGTATGGAGTACACCCGATGGGTGTTTTATAAGTCGCACGGAAGACCCAGTCGTCATCTAACTTATCCGACCAAGAGGCACGGTTTTCGCCTCTTGTCCTCGCCGAATTCTTTTAATCCTCGGTTGGAAACTTCCACTTGCCCACTTGTTTGGGGTGGTATGCAGATGAGAGACGGTGAGTTACACCATACTTTTGCATGACTCTATCAAACGGTCATTGCAAAATGCGTACCACGATCACGATTATAGCTCGTGGAGTTCCAAACCTAGCAAAAAGAGATTTTAATAATTTCACAACAACTCGTGCATCGTTGGTAGGCAAAGCTTTCGCTTCAACCCATTTTGACAAATAGTCAACGGCCATGAGTATGTATTTATTTCCTCGAGATGAAGGAAATTGCCCCATAAAGTCAATGCCCCAGATGTCAAAAATCTCACACACTTGAATGGCGTTTTCCGCCATTTCATTCCTTTGTGAGATATTTCCGTGACGTTGACAAGCGTCACAGGTTTTGACAAATTCGTGGGCATCCTTATAAATCGTGGGCCAATAAAATCCGGAATCAAACACCTTCTTGGCAGTGTAGTTGGGGCTATGATGTCCTCAAGAGGTCCGAATGGCAAGCCTTGAGAATGTCATTGGCTTCGACCATACACACATCGCTGATGACTTGATCTGCAAATTTTTAATAAGTAGGGTCGTCCCGAGTAATGTCTTACATCTTTAAAGAATTTGTTTTTCGTTGGGACGACATCCCTTTCACCACAAAGTTACCCGCATGGTAATTTGCAAAGTCAAGAAACCATGGGGTAAAAGAGTCTCCACGAAAAGAAACCACATTGAGTGTTTCGAGAGGAAATGTTTCATTTATTTCCTTTTCTCGAACACATCCTGGTGAGGGTTTTCTAGACGGACGAGATGATCGTGACCGGTGTTCTCGGCTCCTTTTTATCACGTATAATGATATCAAATTCTTGCGGAGGAGAACCCAACGAGCAATCTCGGCTTTGCATCTTGTTTTGCAAAGAGATATTTGAGAGCCGAGTGATCCGTATACACCACGCATTTGGTCAAGATTAGGTATGGTTTAAACTTCTCAAACGCATACACCACTAATAATTCTTTTACGTAGTGGTGTAATGGGTTTGAGCTTGATCATAGTCTTACTCGCGTAGTGGATAGGCTGAAAATGCTTGGTTTTACGTTGCCCGATCTTCGCACCGATAGCAAAATCACTTGCATCGCACATGAGTTCAAAGGGTAAATCCCGATCGGGGCAACTAGAATGGGTGCTTTAAGCTTTTTCTTTAATGTTTCAAAAGCTTGATGCACTCGGTGAGAAGATAAAAGGAGCATCCTTCTCAAGGAGATGAGTCATAGGCGAGCGATTTTAGAAAAATCTTGTATGAATCTGCGATAAAAACCGGCATGACCTAAAAAACTCCTAATACCTTTGACGGTAGTAGGATGAGGCAATTTGGCAATGACATCCACTTTTGCTTTGTCAACCTCAATCCCGTTTTTTGAAATCTTATGGCCTAGGATAATTCCTTCCTTGACCATAAAGTGGCTCTTCTCCCAATTTAGACAAAGATTGGTGTCTTCACACCGTTTTAGCATTTTTTCTAAATGGGAGAGACATGTTTGAAATGAGTCCCCAATGACCGAGAAGTCATCCATAAACACCTCCATTGTTTCCCCGATCATGTCGTGGAAAATTGCCATCATACAACGTTGGAACGTGCCAGGAGCGTTACATAGGCCAAAAGGCATCGTCGTAGGCAAAAGTTCCGTATGGGCGGTGAATGTGGTCTTTCTTGATCACGTGGATCAATGGGGATCTGAAAATACCGAGAAACCATCTAGGAAACAATAGTATTCGTTCCTCGCTAACCTCTCAAGCATTTGGTCCATGAAGGGTAGAGAAAATGGTCTTTACGGTGGCTTCGTTTAACTTGCGATAGTCAATACACACACGCCATCCCGTAACCAATCGAGTTGGAATTAACTCATTTTCTTCATTTGTGACAACAGTTATGCCACCCTTTTTGGAACACGGTGGATGGGGCCGACCCAAGGACTATCGAGATCGGGTAAATTAGACCGCATCAAGAAGTTTGAGAACCTCTGTTTGATAACCTCGTGAATATTAGGATTCACCCTTCTTTGATGTTGGATTGCTGGTTTGAAATCATCCTCCAATAAAATCTTGTGCGTACAAAATTCGTGGTTAATACCCTTGATGTCGGAGAGTCTCCAAGCAATTGCTTGCTTGTGCAACTTCAAAACCTTCATGAGAGCGGTCTTTTCCTCCTCGCTAAGTCCTTAGCAATTATGACGGGTAATTTATCATCACCCTCCAAGAATGCATACTCGAGATGAGGAGGTAGGTCCTTAAGTTCAACCTCGGGAAATTCTTCATTAGATGTTTGTCTTGATTTGATTTCTTCAATCGTGATCTCTTCGGAGGAGTGAAGGTAATGGATCTTCATTTAACAATTGCTCAAGATAAAGGATATCTCCTCCGAATCATAAACACCATCATCAATTCCGTGAATCGATTCATCATTAGCAAGAAACTCATCGATCTCTTCCAAAAAGTCACCTCCTCAAACGGAGTAAGAGAGGGGAAGAATTGGCAATAATTGGTTGAGAAGATGTGGTGGGATCCCCACTCACGAATTATGAAAATAACCAAGAAACTCTTGAGAGTACTCCTCTGAAGCAATATCAATTAAATCGATTCGATTAACCGATTCACATCATAGTTTGAGGAGTACCTCGAAGTTTGATCAAGGTTAAAGGTGATGACTTCATTACCCACACGTAATGTGATTTCTTGCTCAAATACATCAATGAGATCACGGCCCGTTCTCGTGAATCATCGTCCAACAATGAGGGAACCCGATGATCGGCATCGAAATCAACAACCACAAAGTCGGTGGAAAATGGAACTTTCCTACTTTCACGAATACATCCTCGGCGATGCCAAGAGGACGCGATATAGAACGATCGCAAGCTTAAGAGTCATGCGGTAGGAATAAGTTCGGAAGAGAAAGTTTCTTCCATCTTGAATAAGGCATCAAATTGATGCTTGCACCAAGATCGGCGAGGCAAAGCATTCAATCATTCTGGAAAAACACAAGGAAGAAGAAATTTTCCGGGATCTCCAAGCTTCTCGGGAAGCTTCTTTATGAATCTACGAAAGCGCTTCTCGTTCGAAGGAGTTTAGCCATTTCAAACAGTTTTTCTTTGTTGCTTAACATGTGTTTGAGAGTTGAAGCAAATTTGGGCATCGACATGATAGCATCCGCAAAGCTTATGTCAAAATGTAGTTCTTGGAAAATTTGAAAAATTTCTCCATTTGATGACCGCTTTTTCAGCGAGCTTTGCTCATTTAAACGGGATGGGTAAGGAATAGAAGTTTTGGATTTGGGGTTTTCAACCGAGGTTCAAAACAACTCTGGTTTGGTTTTAGGTTTCGGGACAACTTGAGGATGGACATGTCTTGTACTTTGTGAGCTAGTGGGTTGCACTTGGTCCTTTGTCGCCTCAGTTCACTTTCCACTACCTTCGGGAGAAGAAGAAGAGGTAGTAGGAATAGCGGGTCCATCATATGAAGCACCACTTCGGTTGTGATCGCCTTTGCATCGCTCTCGGATTAGAGATCGTGTTGCTAGGTAAAGTACACGAGCCCGGGGTCGATCATTTAAAGACTTCTTAATGTCGAAATCGGCTAACCAACAACCTATTCATTTCCTCTTGGGATTTCATGAATTGCTTCAACAACTCATCGATGATGGTCCAGTTGGAACAATGGCTTGATTTTGTGTAGGAAAATTCGGCCTCTATTGTTTGGATTAGGGCCTTGATTTTGGAAATTTCCTTGATTATTGCCATGAAAATACCACAGGTTGAAATTTCCACGACCTTGGTTTCTATTAAAATTTCCTTGGTTTTGGAAGTTTTGACCTTGATTATGAAAACCGTTATTTTGACTAAAATTACCTTGGTTTTGAAAACCTTGGTTCGTTCTATTCGATTTTGATTACGGTTTTGGTTTTGGTTGAAACCGGTGGTCGTGGTAGTGGTTAGGGCGGTGGTTCGGGTCCATAGGAGCACGGTATTGGTTGCCTCTGAATTGGAAATCCCGCCACGTTTGCTTCAAAGGGTTACCATCGGTGGCCATACAGTTGTAATAGGCATGGGGCCACCGCAAGTAACACATACTTCCACTTTCTTAACTTCAAATAGAGGTGAAGTTTATGGAAAAAACTTTCTTTTGGTTAGAGAGAACCAAAGCTTGAATTGCTTCAGTGAGTTTGTCAATCTTAGCATCGGTGCTAGATTGACTCACGAGCGATGAAGTAGAAGGACCAACACCGACTTGGGAAACAACCGGTTTGCTTAAATGCGGTGCGGACTTTAGACTTGTTTTCAATTATCGCTAAAGCTTCTTTTACGCTTTGCTCAAGAAATTTCCTCCGGTGGAGGAATTGAGAGAATCTTGATCGATTGACTCACTCCATTATAGAAAGTATCGAGTTGCATCAACTCGGAGAAACCGTGGTGAGGACATTTGCGAGCAACTCCTTAAAACGATCCCACGATTCATCAAGGATTCATCAAACTTTTGTGTGAACTTGATGATTTCGTTTTAAGACTCGTGGTTTTGGAAGGTGGATAGAACTCGTTCACAAATTTCTTCACCGGTCCTCCCATGTTTCGATAGATTGAGGGGTTGTTTTCAAGCCAAATCCGGGCTTGTCCTCGAGGAAAATGGAAATGTAAGAAGTTTGACAACATCTGTAGGGACATTCTTGTATTTGATGGTAGATGCAATCTTGTTAAACCATCGAATATGAGCATGAGGATCGTCTCTCTCAAAACCATAGAATTGACTTGAGGTTACAAGATTTAGTAACCCGGTTTTGAGTTCAAAATTTTCACCACAATGGTGGGATAACAATAGCATCTCCATACCCATCGATGGGTGCACGGAGAAGCTTCGCACATAGGACGTTCTTCCGCCATGATAACGGAAGTAATGCGAGCGATTCGGATCTCGATCCGACCGATGGGGCGAAACGTCTCGGATCGCCTTCTTGGAATCTCGACAAGCTCACGAAATGGGCTTCTGACCTAGAAGAGCGAAAAGCATACACTAGAGTTAACTCTAAGAAATCTCGAGTCAAGGGAATTATGAAAATGGGGAAAAAGAATCTTTTGAGTTTTATGGTTTTATATATATGTAGAAACAAAAGAAAAATATTTTTGTGTTTTATATGTTTTAAGATGTTTTTGGATTTTGGATTTTTGTAAGAAAATATATATATATATAGATGGTATAAACAAGGAGTGAATATTCAAATCACTAATACGCTAAACGTAAGATTATTAGCACGACTCCCAAGTGGCGCGCAAAATTTGATTCGGTCCCAAACGGTCAGTTTTATTACACAAGTCAACCACTTGTGAATGGTCAACCGTAATAAAAGTCAAACAGTCTGGAACCAAAGCAATTAAGTCCAGGAGAGTATAGTGTTTCCCCAGTTCGTCAAGTCCCAACGAGCTGTGCGATTGAAGCTAAACGCGTAGTGATCGAGTGATATTGAACAGGAAAAGGGGTATGATAATACTAGATGACAAAGGAAAAATCTGAGAAAGAAAATTAAAAAGCTAAATTATATTAAATAAATGCTATCACTATTTTTAAAAATTGGATTTTCTTGATTTTTCTTTTATAAATTTGAATTAAAAACTAATTTTAAACTTTAAAACTAAATTAAAATACTAAAAATTATGAAATTAAAGAGGAAAATTGTGAAACTATTTTTCAAAAATCTAAAATAACTAAACAAACTTTTGAAAATTGGATTTGTATTTTTCTCGATTTATATTCTAATTTCTATGATTTAAAACTATTTAAAACTAATTAAATTGCTAAAATTACAAATTTAACTAAGAAAAATCGGAAAAATATTTTTTGCTTTTTATATTTATCTTAATCTATGAAAATTGAAAACTTATTTTTTGAAGATTTTCCGATTTAATTGCAATAAAGGCTAATTAAAAGTCCTAAAAACTGTTTTAAATAAGGAAAAATAGCAAACAGTGATGAAAATTTATGAAAAATTCAGGAAAAGTCTAAAATAATATTCTAAATCTATGAAAAATATAAAAACTAGGGCTTATGTGTGAGAATATGAAGCTGTAGTGCAAACTGAATGAGAATAAGCACTAAAAATAAGCAAATAAGCACTAGAAAGCACAAAATGAACACAGAAGCTAGATTAAGCTATAACTACCTTAAAGCAACTAATTCCAGCTACTCAGAACCTCAAGCTAGCCAGCTATAAGCTTATGAGTACAAAATCAAACAAGTGAAAATCAGTTGTGAGGAGCTGACTTCAAGCTTAAAAATAAGCTATCTACCCTAGTTGGAACCCAAGACCAGATATCCCAATCTCAAGTAGACCTGGCAAGGAGCTTATAAACCAAATTTGAGCCCAAGACAAGCTCTTATGAGCTTGTTGAGAACTCTGCACAATCCTGTGCACACTCAGTGTATGCTGAGCATGTGCACAGGGCACTTTTGACCCATTTGACAAGGCGATTAGAGCTTATAGAAAATTGGAAAATTACACAAAATCGATTTAAGCTCTTGACCAACCGAACTTGTTAAGTCCAAAATTTCACTTGAATTGAACCAAAATTGAATCCTTGAAAAATCTACAAAGCTTGGGCAAACCGCTTTTCAACTTTTGACTTTTTAGGCGAAATGAAAGTTGACTAAAATGAGTTTTGATCCAAATTTATGAACTGATTATGATGTTTAATGGTAAAATAGAACTGATGCAAGCTAACTTACTAATTTCTAAACCTATATGCAAAATCTAACCAACTGATTCAAACTGAATTAGAAACTAGAACTGATCTTATGCAATTTTGACTAACTCAGTGCTAAAATGCAAATGAATGACTTATTTAGACTAAATTAGGCTAAGTACTACTAATTCAACTTAAATCTAATACTGCTTAAACCTCTAACACAGATTCAAGCTTTTATACCAAACAACTTATTTAATGACTGATTCACTGTTTTGCAAAGCCAAACTCAAATCCAATCTAGACTAATCATTAAACTAGACTCAGATGACTAAATTAAACCTAGATCAAGCTAACTTCTCAATACTTTACCACTAAAACTCAACTGCTCTATTATAGCAGAAATGACAGATATGCAGAAATGACTCAAAACATGCACAGAAATGAAAATATCAATTATACTAGTGATATTAAGCTAAATTATACTAATGTTAACAGTTTTAAAGCTCACTAACAGAAAAACATAGATTTAAACAGACCAAATAAAATGATACTCACATGAGGTCCTAGCCAATGTGGCTTGAGATCAATGAAATAACCACTACCTACAACTGTTTTAATCCCAAATCCAACCAATTTCAACCCAAATCGATCAAAATCAACCCATATCCAACTCCATATCGCTAATTCGGATCCGGAAGAGCTTATTGGTCGCAATTTGACTTTTGTTGACCAAGTAGTTAATTATCTCGAGATCGAGTGTCAAGCTTACTAATGACTATATTAAGTCGTAATAAGCTTAAATGAGTTCTAAAAGGTTATTTGAAACACGGCTTTAACAATGGATTATGATTCTCAACAGATAATGCAAATAAAACAGGAAACTTAGCAAATTTTGAATCACCACTTAAAATTAGTTAATAATTACTCGAAAGATCTTGGTTCATCACAGGAAAGGAAATATTACAAGCTTTGAAATTAAATTAAGACATTATACAAAATTCGACATACATGAAATTTTAGAAAAAATAAAACTAACTACTAAACTAGCTTCTCTCCCCTCCTTTTATCAACAAAAAGTCTCCACTTGTCACTCTGATCATTTCCCACCTTCTATCTGAGCCGTTGGATGATTGGAGCTCATATTAGCCATTGATGAGTTTTTGGCGGGAAAACTATTTTTGCCCGTTGGTACTGATGACTTGTAACAGGGGAAGGAGCATTTAATGCATTTGGCTTGGGGTGTTTGGAGGGTAGGAATAAGGTGGGTGTGATGATGATGGAGTGTGGGAAGAGTTGCAGGCGTAGGTGATGATGAGGGAGGAGGGAAACCCGTGAGCGGGATTTGACTTATTTGACCGGGGTGTATTAGTAACACAAGGGGTTCAAGGGTCAAGGGGGTTCAAGGGTCACGGGTTGGGCTTGGGTTGCATGTTGGGCCAGCTGTATTTGGGGTCCGGTTTGGATTTAGTATTAGTAACAAGGACCATATATGTAATTCACCAATAACCAAGGGACCGAAACTGTAATTTTCCAAAAGTATTACAAGGACCAATTTTGACAAGTTAGAATTACCAAAGGACTAAAAATGTTAATTTTCCAATTTAAAATGTCTAGGGTAAATTCATCAATCTTTGAAACTTGGGACTAAAGTTGCCATTTTGCCAAACCGACTTTATAAGGCTAATTTTGACACTTGAAAATCCACGAGGGCCTTTTATGAAAAATTATCATGTTTTGAATAACTAGGGACTAGATTTTGACAATTATTGCATAAAACATGCTAAATATTTTTTTGTCTTTTTGAGACTTTTCAAAGTGTTTTTGACTGTTTTTGCAGTGTAGAAAGAACAAAAATGATGAGTATTTACACACTCATCAGTTATCAAATGGTGGGTTTGGTACTCTAGGTACACGATTTTCTAAGGGTATAAAAGGTGTTGTTCTTCTTCTTCGAATTAAACATTCGGGGTTGGTAAGAGGTGAGATTGGTTCTATTCCAGCTGCACGAGTGTTCATACGGACAAACAAAGAAAACAAATTTCTGGATAGAATCGA
Source organism: Chrysanthemum lavandulifolium (assembly GCA_022545495.1). NCBI lineage: Eukaryota > Viridiplantae > Streptophyta > Magnoliopsida > Asterales > Asteraceae > Chrysanthemum > Chrysanthemum lavandulifolium. Next base: position 132,460,622 of record CM040246.1, on the reverse strand, counting down.
GTAACCAGATCGGTTTCGAGGAGCGACCAATCTGTTAGATCAAATTGGTTATGGATTTTGGGGCAACCGGATCGGTTGTGAAGACGACCAATCGGTTGGAGCTTTCGAAATAAAAATTAGAAATGGATCGACTGACGTGGATTCAAATTTTGCTGAAACACAATCAAAGCCCCGGTAGCGGCGCCAAAAACTTGATGTGCTACGTGTGTACAAGTTTTAAATTTATAAAAGACGATTTACCAATTTTACCAATAACACATACGAGCAAGTGCACTCGTCCGTTATAGCAAGATTTTGAAGGTAAGTCGGGATCGTTCGCAGGGATTTGAGTGAATCTGGTTAACAAGTCTAAATCAACTAAGACAATCCAAAAGCATAAAACAACGAAAATAGATATAATAAAATTCAGATGATTAAAAACTACACTTGCTTAAACTAGTTTCTTATCCTTGATTAGTATGATTGTGTTAACCTCTTAAAATGTTGGTTATGATAAATATTTGGTGTACTAATCTATTGTTCTTACAATTAAACCTTCGTCAAGATTTTAGTTCATAAAAACAAGCATTAAGTTTAACCAATCAATTCAAGTTTCATAAGTTTACTTTCACAAACTTAAACACAAAAACATCCATTTGCCTTATCAAATTTGCTTAAGAAATGGTCAATACAAAAGGTAACCGATTATAGACAAAAGGTTACAATTGATTGTAAACAAGTAATCTTACGACCTTTTAGTTGTTTCCAATCAATCCAACTATAATCAAAAAGCATTCTTATTATAACCACACTTTAGTTTCTTTGTTTAATCAAGAATAACGGGTAAAAACAATCATCCATAGACAAAATGATTATAACTAGATGAATAACAATAAGTTCTTTCGACCTCTATGATTACTATCAACTAGTCAAACTTGATTAACAAATGTCACTATGAAACTTTAGCACAATTGGATCTTAGAATCAACTTGAAATTGAATTAAAACATGTTAACATAATCACAAACTAATCACATGATAATCAACATCATTTAAGCAAGTGTATAAAGAAACTAGCCACTCATAGCAAACATAAACATAAACTCAGAACTTTGAACATTAGCAAACATGATTAAGAGACTTACCATGCTTGGAATAAGATTACAAATGGTGAAGTAATGATTCCCAAAGTATTGGGGTAGACTCCTTGAGGGTTTGACCTCCAAATATTGGACTTTTGGAACTCCAAAGTTTCCTGGACTTCTAAGGATGAATTTGAGAGCTAAGAGCTTTGTGTTTGATGAGTAGAGAGTTGTATTGAAGTGTGTGTCTCAAATGCTCACAAGAGGTCTCTATTTATTCTAGTTACAAGGCCTAGGGTATTAATTGCTGAACTTGGCCTCCAAGGAGTTAGGAAAGGGACTAGAATACTCTAAGAGAAGGGCCTAGAATTGTTTGGATACAATGGGGAAGCTTAATGATGAAGAAATAGCAGAAACAATTCTTCCAACCGGATTGGTCGCTTGCCCAGCCGATCCGGTTGGTCTTCTTGCATTAACCCAGCCGATCGGTTTCCGAATCGGTTGCGGGTGGCAACCGATCGGCTGGTCCGACTTCATGGGCACTTTTTGACCATTTTCCAGCTGATCCGGTTGCGGGTGTGACCGATTCGGCTGGTCTTCCTGAGTGATGGAAAATTGACCTTTTTCTTGATTCTGACTTGTAGAGCTTGGTTCTTCAATCATCTTGGTCTTCTATGATACTTGAAATGCTGACTTGTGCTTGACATGTTGACTTGTGCTTGACATGCTTCACTAAAACGGGAATCTTCCTTTTATTGAACATTCTTTAACTTTTCCTTCCGTTTCCCTGCACTTGGTTATAAATACTAGACAAACATCTTTTGATGCAATTAAGTACTAAAATCATACAAATAACCAAATAACATGTACAAAAGCACACATAACGCTACTGAAAACATGTACAATGTGAGCATTATCAAGATAGCATTGGAGTTTCTCTTTTGCGTGATGTGTGTTTTTTTGTTCTATACCATGCATGTATCCCAAAGCAAGTGTGTGTGATGTGTGTATGTTTTTGGAATTTGGGTAATCAAGAAAATAATAATAATAAAAACAAAAGAGAAAGTAAAAAATAAAGTACACTATAAATCTTGCTATAAGATTTTGTATATTCCTCATGCTACCTTTTTACTTTTCCAAAGCTAAAAGGTACACCGTCGGTTGAGCAGCCCCCAATCGAGTGTCGTAACTTGATGCGTCGAATTGCAATACACTAAGTTTTACAATCCTCATAGGCAGTGTACCCAACCGTTGTAGTGTAGTATAGGCAAGACACGGGGGATTGGTCGTTCTCTAGAGGAATAGTGTTGTGAAGTTCGAAGTGTATGACGAATTAGGTCTAGAGGTGTAGGATGATTCTGTTTGTATTTTTATATTTTTTATGAAAGCAAGTAAAATCTCAGGGTTTGAAGAGTGTGTTTACTTAGATATCTTTACTCCCTAGTTATCTCTTTTAATTAGTCGAACTGTCATGTCCTTACTTAATTGGCGCATTATATTCCGGTATTATCGTAGGGTGGTGCCAAATTCCCTAACTCTATGAATGTATAAGTCTCCTTTAAGAAACCATAGATCTACAAGTGACGATTAAGTCATCCCCCTGGAATCTCCTAAGACCTACAAACCGTAATGCACGCAATAAATACAACGAATAAAACCACCAGCGCACTTTAGGGTATAAAAGCGTTTAGTAGGACTTACAAGCTAAAAATAGGTGAAGAAGCTAGTTTTCCTACTTCTAACGCAAGACAACCAATTAAACAAGAGATGACAATCAATAATTAACAACTAGATTTCATTAGATCTAAGAAAACCCTAATTAATTTAGCCTAGCATGTTAAAGTAAAGAAAAGAAAAGCATATAATCAAACAACACATAGACATATTGAATGATTATTAAAGAGGGATTACTAACTTCAATAAAACATAAGCAAAAGTGGGTGTAAAAGCCTTACAAAAGCTGTGAAATTCATCTTGGGTTTTGCCTCTTCTAAGTGTTACATCTATAAAGGAAAACATGCGAAAATATATATGGATTTACAAGTGTGACGGCGTCACGTTATGGTTGTGACGCCGTCAGCTCACCGTCATTAGGGTTTCTTTAATTGCATTGCTGCCGTTGTGACGGCGTCGCCTTGTGTCTCTGACGCCATCAGGATGTCCGAAGCCGTCGCTTAATAAGTCTGAGCCGTCTCGTGTAATTTTTACTCTGAATCTTGGTCTTCAAAGACAAGTGACGCCGTCAAGTTCTAGCATTGCTCAAATGTTCTAAGCCGTCACATGTAAAATTTCCATCAAATCATCACGTCTGAATGCAATTGACGGCTTCATGTTGAGGTTGTGACGCCGTCTGGAGTCCTTTTCTAGACAGATTCGCGACTTGGTCGTTTTCTTCGTTTTCTTGTCCAAATTAGCCCAAAACGTGTCAATTTCCATCTTTTGCGTCCCAAGTACCTAAAATGTGAAAAGGAACAATTTAAGACAATAATTGATCACAAGAGTTTTGGAGTTTAAATGACCCCCTAAAAATGCACTTTTAAATCTTTATCATCAGTCGAGTGTTGACTTTTACTAAAATACACGAATATCTTCTACAAAAGCAGTAAATTTGGGTATCCTTTAGAACAAGTCAATAGTTATCTGTGTTTTTATTTTTTATTTTTTTAATAATTCCTGTTTTGGACATAATCCATTGAGAATTTTTTGAAAACCTTCTAAAAATTATCTTTAAAATTCTAAAGATCAACTCTCATTGAATATGAAACTGTGTAGTATTTTTCTTCAAATATATTTATAGGTAAAACAACTATTATGCATTAAAAAATGTAATTTTATCGGTACAATATATCAGGATAAATGATGTTGCTTCTATGGATATTCTGGTTGTTTTGACTTTTTAATAAATAGATGCCAAACAAATACTTTGAAAAAAAAGTTGATTTTCAAAACTATATACTAGAGGGGTTAAACTCGAAATTTTATCAAATAAAAAAAAAGTTTTGGGTTTTGTGTTATCTTATTCGTTGAAGAGAGCCACCACTGCAACTTACTCTATTTAAAACGGCTTTTGAGCTTTGTTTCTCTTCATGACTCGAACAACTAACTTCAACATTATAAAACGTACTTATTCCATCATAAAACATCATTTACCTAACTAAAACTTACAAAACTGAGTTTTATATGTTACAAATAAATAAATTTGAGGCCTTTAGAAAATAGGGGCTCTATGCCACCGCACATTCTGCACATGCTTAAATCCGGGCTTGCATTTTCTGTTTCTCATAGTTTGCAACTATACCTTATAGATATTATCACTGAACGTATTACTACTACTTATTGATCTATTACTAAAAGATAGGGGTGAGCACAAAAACCGAAAAACCGAATCGAAACCGAAAAAACTGAAAAAGCCAAACCGAAAAAACCGCCCCATTTGACAAACCGATGGTGGTGGTTTTGAATTTTATAAAAACCGAAATGTTTGGGGCGGTTTTTGGTTTCATAAGAAAAACCGAACCGAGAAAACCGCCCCGCCCCACTCTTTTTATATGTTTTTATATAATTTTATCTATATAAAAGATTTGATATTTAATTTTAAAGATTTAAGTATAAAACTTTATCTATTAAAAAAATGTGTTGTTTACTATCTATACATTAAAATTTGTTTTATTTATAGATATTATATCTTTGTTTTCGACAATAGTGTTCTTTGAAAATTTCCCTTACAATTCTCGTAAGCGAACGAAAAGTGCAAAGCCGCAAAGACGTGCATTTTATATTTTAGATTGATATTTGGTTGTTTTGTACGTTTTTTCGACGCTTTGGATTGCTAGATAATATGCTATTATTGATATTTGTTTAAATATTTTTGCTTGAAAACTTAGAATTGTAAACTTCATATAAGATTAAAACTTGCTTGTTTTCAAGTAAGAAAAAACCGAATGAAAACCGAAACCGAACCGATTCAATGTCAAAAACCGAAAAACCGAAACCGAAAAAACCGAAACCAAATGGTTTGTAGTTTCCAAAAACCGAAATATATGGTTCGGTTTTAGGTTTTACCATAAAACCGCCCCACCCCATGCTCACCCCTACTAAAAGATGTGATTTATAAAATGATTTTTCGATAAAAAAAAATAGTTAGAATGTTTAAATCGATCTAAACAATAATCTCATGCCGGCATAAGAATTTGTATCGAAATCACCCACAACAATGCGTAAGTACAATACCCTCGTTTTATCCATAACCATGAACTTGTTTCCACGTCAATGACTTTGCACATTATTATTTTTGTTTTGGCACCTTTTTAAGAAAACAGATTACAATTTAACAGTGTTTGGGAAATAAATAAAGATTCAAAAGACTTAACTTCATCTTCGCTAAAATTCTATTGGTATTGGTCTTTAACCTATACAAACAAAATATAAACTTTGTACACTAAAATCGATAGAAAAAAGAAATTGTTAGAGTAATAACAAATTAAGAATACGTTAACCTTAATTTTTGTCAGCAAATCAAAATCATGAATTAATGGCAATTTATAAATTTGTTACTCAAAAATATTACAAGAATTTTTAGTGACACAACTTAATAACACATACAAAAGGGTAAGGTAAATTCCATATTTACTAGCACTTTGTCAAAAAGTGTAAGCAAAAGTATAAACTTAGCTTATAGTTATGAAAATATGTAAGTAATACGCTAGTTGTTACTCGCAAAGTTATACTTATAAAAATGTGACTAAAATACACCGTTGGTCCCTAAACTTGGTCATACGCTTCGCAATGGGACAAAACTGTGTGTTATCATCGCCGGAGGTCCAAAGCTTGGCCTTTAAATGTCAAATTCGTCCCTTGACCAGGATTGGCATAGTCAAATTTAATTTTCTGGATTTCCTTCGAGGGTATAATAGACCATTCACATTTTTGACCCAACATAGTTAAAATGTAACCCAACCTTCAACCATATTTGTATCGGCAACGACCAACATTGAACCCTAAAATACAATCAACACACATTCTACCCAAAGCAAAAAAAAACAATAATGGCACAAAACGATAAGGGGAAGGCTTTGTTGAGTTTGTTGAGGAAAGCAGACTGCCTAAATGAAAAGGGTTTGGGTGTTAAGAAGAAGAAGGATGAGGCTGACATCGTGTTATCAAAGGTTAACGATTTGGGAGAAAGGATTACAAATCTTGAAATTTTGTTTAAATATCTTAAGGAAAGGAAGGAAAAGAAGGAAAAGGATGATAGGGAGAGTTGTGGGTCTAGCTAAGTATATGTTTAGATGATAGTAAACATTTGTAGTTCTTAAGAACATGAAATCAATGAATAAAAAATTGGGTTCTTATTTAAGTAATTGTGTTTGGTTGTGCATTGTATCTGCTTGAAATCGTTTTGCATTTCTTAATAGGTTTGACCTACCCAAGTCATACCACAATAGTAAGTTACAATTTGTTGCCTTTCATAAGTTTGTTTGACCTGGGTAAGTCAAAATTCAAGATGTTACAATACACCATTGTCAATACATTATTGTTTACTGCTAAAGCGTTTGCATTTTCAACACATATTTTTAAACCACTGCCTTTGATTTTGCTGATACGGGGGTGTTTGGTTTTGCTATAACAACTTTTGCTAATAAAAGGGGCTGTTTGGTTTAACTGATACAAGGGGATGTTTGGTTATACATTATGATTTAGTGCTAAAGTATTTGCATTTTCAACACATATTTTTAAACCATTGCCTTTGCTTTTGCTAATACAAGGGGGTGTTTGGTTTCTTGATTCAAGTTTTCTTTGATAAAAGGGGCATTTTGGTTTCTTGATACAAGGGATGTTTGGTTTTGCTGATACTAATTAGATTAAAATACACCAAATATCACAATACAAGAACAGATTAAATACATAAAACTTAGATGATATTTTATCATTAATATAGTCTGTTAAAGATCATAAACATCTACATCAAACCAAGACCAACAACTAAACAAAATATCCAATTTACATACCCTTTTTACCAACCTATATTTCCAAAACTAACATCCAAAAGACTGCCTTTATCTACCCCCATGAAAAACCCAAAATTCAGGCATTATGTTCAGCCATTTTCTTAACAAAATCTTCATTGAAACCAATAGCTTCATCAGTTTGACCAACAATCTGTATGAGTTGAACAAGTTGGTGTGTGTGCCTCGACTGGATTTTCGCCAAGATCCACACAGTCAAGCGCAATTCCCCGAGGTCCCAGAGCTTCATTCTCTTCGATCAGCTCCATACGCTTCATGATTCCTCTCTTTATACGATCAATGCACTGAAGAACTAGCTTTTTCAAAATCTCTTCTTGTGCAGCCTCTTGTTTAAACCACACAGCCATACGATCATTCAACTTTGATGAACCAGCAACCTCCATGAGTTCATTCAAAATGGGGAAATCTTCCATTGGAAATTGTTTGTGTGTGGAAAAAGTGGTGGATGGGTTTATTGGTTGGTGTGCACAAGTTAATAGCGTCTCCTGTAAGAGACGGTCAAGGGTCTAATAGTGATTTTTTTCACACTCGGTCCCTGAATTTCTCTTGGTTGCCATTGCCATACTTAAAACTCCCGCTCAATAATCACTTTAGAATATACAATTGGTCCCTCAAGTTGCCAACTTACATATACTACAACTTAGTTGAAGATTAAACAACACAAAACCGTTAGAAGTTCGACTTTGTTAAGTCAAAGTTCTAAAACATATCAAATTATCAATAAACTCCAAAAAAAATATTGAGTAATGGTTTTGCAATATTGACCTTACAAAGTCAAATATTGAGTAATGGTTTTGCAATTCTGACTTTACATAGTGAAAATGCTAATACTACGTACAAAATAGCCATTCACCATTTTCAAGTATTGACTAACTAAAGTAATCTGGAAATGCAGTTTTACTTGCTACAATCAAATTGAAATGGTAAATGAAAGTTTGACTTTCGAATGTCAAACTTGCATCACCTACAATACGCACAAACAACAACATATGAACAAGTTAATTTTAAGCAAACCATATCAACAAATCTTGCACCAAAATACCAAAACTATTTTGCAACATTAATCATCATAGGGTATTCAACCCATACATAAACTACAACCACTCAGAAAGCTACCACGGTGTGGGAAGCTCGATGGAGTTTCAACGACTTCTAGCCAACTCCCGTTGTTCTTGATATTTTCATTCCCATCATGACTCCTATCGGCGACCACGATATTGATTGTCTTTAGTGACCGGAACACGCAAGTATAAACTTTATTAAAGTTAATTCATGCTCGTTCTAGGAAAAGCTCAAACACCACAGTTTGTAGGCGGCCATGGCTAAATGTGTTTCATCACAACATTGGGAAAATTTTCCAAAGGTAGAACACTAAGAGTGTTTGCAACTGAAAAATCAAATAGTGTTGAGAGATACACAAACATGGAAATTTAGGAATGTTTATTTGCTACATATGCATTACTCCAAAACACTTACTCGGTATCCAAAGATTTTCAAATTTTGACATCCACGAATCATTTCAATGATGAGCGATAACATAACAATATTCCCAAAATCGACATGGGACGACTTAAGGTTTGTTAGGATTTAGTAAATCCAGTATTAAAGAGTCGGTCACCTCAAGTATATGTAATCGTTAGAAAGCTCGTAGTCGAGATTTAGTTATATTAAAGTGTCGGTAAGTAGTAGTATTTAGTTTAAGTAACACCGTGGAGGACGGACGGTCTTTACCCACCGTATGCCCGATCCACACCCGTCGGTGGCGATTTATGTAATGACTATAAATACTCTCTACCTCCCAAGGTAGAGAGTTGGAGCTCATAATAAGATTTTTCTTTCTCTCACTAAAGTTCCCAAGTCTCTAACTTTCTCTCTCTAAAACCTCTTAAACGCCTATTTGTGATTATGGTTTAGTGTGTTTATGAAATCCAATATGTTACAAATGGTATCAAGAGCCATGGTTTGATCATCTCTTACATATTCTTGGATTTCTAGTGGTTTTTAGATGGTTTTAGAGTTTGAAAAAGTTTAGTGGTTTTTGCATCATTTGGATCATTTCTAGTGTTAAAGTTTGAATCTTGGGTGTATTTTTGTGTTTAGAATCATTGTATGTGCTTGGGTTTTGATTTGGTAAGCTTGAATCATCGTGGTTGGGTTGTTTTGGATTGAAAAGTGGTGTTTGTGAGTTTTTCTAGCTAGCGACTTGAGCCACGGATTATTTTCTTGCTAGCGACTTGCTTTGTAAGTTGGTAGCGAGTTGTAGTTGAAGTTCTTAGCGATTTGAGCTTAGCGACTTGTCTATTGAGACAAGCCGACAAACATTACACTTAGTGGATTCTCCACTACGGGTAGCGACTTGGTGAAAGTTAGCGACTTGTACTTAAGTTTGTTAGCGACTTGGTGTTAGCGATTTGGTGCCTAGCGAGTTGCTATTTAGCGACTTGATAACTTAGCGATTTGGTGCTTAGCGAGTTGTTCTTTAGCGACTTGCCTGTGTCTTAGCGACTTGGCATTATAGCGACTTGATAGTTAGCAACTTGGTTCTTAGCGACTTGGTTCAAGGTTTCTTAGCGACTTGGGTGATTTTTGCTTATAATACGGTTTTCTCTTGATTTAGTAAAATCCCGTGAAAGAATCTATTTCCCGGTTTAATCATAGAGTTATAAAATCCCGTGTAATCTGTTAACATGTCTACCAACGTACCTACAATCATCTCCATCTGCTGTCGAGGATGTTCAAGCAATGGTTCAGATACTCGTCCACCCATGCTTGATGTAACCGACTACGACTCTTGGGCTCAAAGAATCGATTGTACTGTCTTGGAAAGGAAAATGGGGTCAACATTCTCAAATCGATTGATGAAGGACCTTATCGATTGAGACTACAAGAGACTTAATTGATACAATTGCAGATGGAACAATGATCTATGGAATAGATGCACCAAAGACATATGATGAGCTCGATGATAAGGAGAAAAGAGATTCGATGTCGATATCGTGGCTTCTAACATCATACTTCAAGGTCTTCCAAAAGATATCTACAAGTCGATCAATCACAACACCGAAGCCAAGGCAAAGGGATAATGTCAAGATGCTTCTCTCGTGTTCGAACTTACTATGGAAGATGAGAATCACAACTCTATGATGAATTTGAGCACTTCAAGATGAAACCGATGAGAGTGTCTATGAGTATTACGTGAGATTCCACAAGCTTGTGAATGATATGAGAAACATCGAATGACTATGCCAAACATTCAATTGAACTCAAAGTTTGTGAACAACATGAATCCCGAATGGCACAAGTTTGTCACCTCGTGAAGCTAACCAAAGGATTGAAGAATACAAACTATGAGCAACTCTATGCCTTCCTTCTTCGTAATGAGAGACATGCTATGTTTGAAAAAGGATTCTTAATCGCCTCAAAACCAACCAGGAGAGATAAGCTCATCAAATGATTCAACTTCCTTCTACTCAAACATTGGAATTACCACCAAAGCATCTCAAGTTATACCCATGGGTAATGGTAATCACAAACTCATTCCCGATCCAATGTTCAAACAAGTCGATGTCGATGCACACGTGGAAAACTTCATTAATCAACTGGCTCTCATGATCACCAAAACATGAACTCTCTCCCACACACCAACAACAACCTCGTAACAACATCTAATCCACACAATCAAAGCCACCGCCGAGATGGGAAGGTTATGGTACAACCAGCTCAAGAAAGGCGATGAACAAGGAAGAGGTAGAGTTGATAGAGGGTATGTGGCAAATCGTATAGGGAAGGAATGGAAATCAAGGACAAGTAAAGCCGATCAAGTGTTACAACCGTGGTGGTGAGGACATATTGCAAGGAACCGACATCGCCAAAACGCCCTCGTAATGCCGAGTACTTGTGGATAAGATGTTGCTAGTGCAAGCTCGTGACAATGGAGCAACTTTGGATGAAGAGGAGTTATTGTTTCTTGTCAAGGAAATGCCAAGACATATGATGTCGATGTTGATGAACAACCAATTCGTGAGATAGGTCATAATCATCGAATGCCTTTCAAGTAGCCGATTGTGATGCATTTGACTGATGTAGATGATGAACCCATCGCTCAAACAATCTTCATGGCTAGCATCTCACCTATGGTTTCTCCAAAAGTCTCTTCATCACAACAAACCGGTCCATCCAAAGACAAAATCATTTCGAGGTATTAAAACTATATGATAATGTTGATGAGCAAAAGATGCATAATGAAGTACAATCAATTGAAACTATTGAGTCGATATTGAAAATATGGGTAATATCAATGTTGTCCCATATGATCAATATGTGAAACAAAGTGAAAGTGAGATTGTACCAAGTGATGCATCCTCTGCAATCAATGATGACTATGTTTTTGATGAATTCACCGCATGTGCCCCTCGATGATTCTCGTTATCTCGAACTTAATGCCTATAAAGAACGTGTTGCTATTTATGAACAACGTGCTAAATTTGAGTTAACCACCCGTGAGCGGAAATGGATGACCAAATGCGCATAACTATTAGAAAAAGTAATTTTAGAGAAGAAGTATTAAAACAAGAGTTAAACTCCTTACAAGAAAAGCTTTCTAAAACTGCTAAGCAAAACAAGAACTTCAAGAAAATGTTAAAATGCTTAAGCAAGAATTCAATGCTAAGGAATCAAAACTTTTGAATGATTTTTCTAATCTGAAAACTTTGAAAACAAGCTTGAAAATAAGTTGTACGTACAAGGAACACCATTCGATCGCTCACATGATCACTAAGCATAGAGTCTTAAGCGATAAGCATAGCATTCCCTTGTTGAGGAACCAAATCCAGAGGTCATTAAAAGGCTAGAAGTGCTCATAAGGTAATTTATGATGGCAATGAAATCCTTAAGCCTAGACAGAAACCTAGTTGCTACTGAGTGCACCGAGGAAGATAAGAAATCGATGAAGTCACTAGGAGAAGATGAACAAGAAACTAGATGATCCTAAATGTAAAGAGAAGAAAATATCTATCATACCCCATGATTACAAAAAGGAGAATTGGATTTCCTTGAACATGTTTAAGCCTCAAACGTTGTTAACTCCCGAACAAGTGTTCGGAAAAGGATTTAGATAAGCAAAAGCGAGAATCTTGTTGTTACAAACCCTCCTTAGGAAAATGCCTTCACGATCGTGTATCCTCCAAATACACCAATGCATCTAGTTCCTAGAACTATTGCCACTAAAAGCAAGACCTTAATCACCAATATGTCATATTTCAATTATTTGTTGATTTTGAGAAAACTTGTAAGAAAAGGATCACACCCATCGGGATAATCAAGGGAAAGGGTTTTGAGCAAACTAAAGAATGCTATTTAACCGAGGTCATGCCTTTCTTTAAACAATTAAAAGGTCAATTTGAGAGTCTTAAAAGGGATGGACTTAGATATTAAAGAAATGGAAAAGGAATTTGATGCGATGATTGTTGAGGTTAGTGACTATGAGCGAGAACTAAAATATAATGAGATTGAGAGGAAGAACTTGCATACCTTGAATGAGAATCTTATTTCGAATGTATTGCTCAAGATGTGTTTTACATCGCTACAAATTGTTCCATTAATGCTTCTCAATTTCATGAATTATCTGTTGCTCGAAAGTCTCCCATGATCGTGTCATTGAGCTTGAAAAACTAACTCTAAACCGCATAATAAGGTTGAACAGATGATCATGATAACTCGGTAAAACAGTTTTCTAAATTGAAGTTGAGCATCTTGCTTTGCAATTAAAATATCAACATCCGAAGAAAATGTTAAAACCTCAAATATCAAGACATCCTTGGATGTTCCCGAATTTGATGCGCTTTTGAAATTAGCAAACGTGATGAATGATTCGAGCTCATTGTAACACGATCGTAAAGTTGAAAGCCCAAATTTCTCAATTAAAGGGTGAAATGAACAATGTGACTGGCTCCCAAATGCCTCCTCCTTTAGATTCTCGAATTCTCAAAATTTTCATCTTCAAAACTTGGTTAATGCTTTACAAAAGGAAAATGAGAGTTTTCTAGAAGAAAATGAAAAGGTTAAACGTCATTTCAATGAGTTATTTGAGTCAATAAAAGTCACTCGTAACAAAAATAATGAACAAATAACTTCGTTGTAAAAGGAAATTGAGAATCTGAAGAGTCAGGTAAAAGGGAAAATGCCAATGACCAATGGGGAGAATGGTGCATCAAAGGTGCATGGTTGTAATAAATATGCTTTGTCTGTGAAATATGTTCCTCCTCATCTTAGGAATAACAAACTTGCCATTCAAACATATTTCTCATACCTTAAGGATAGTCTAGAATGTCTCCGTGAGATTGTAGAAGAGGATAAGTTAGAGAAACCACTTGATAATGCAATTGGCCATGCATGCTTATATGCCAAACGATCTCAAGAACTTCTAGAATGCTTAATTACAATATGCCCTAAATCCCTAGGTGAGCAAGTCAATCCTTGATACCTGTTCTATGCCTAATGCCAAGTATACAAGTCATTCAATGCCCAATGTTATGAATGTGAACTTTAGTAGGCCTTCAAATAGTTCGATCCCAAAGACCTCCAAGTGTTAAGAAAGTGAACCTCAGTGTGCCTTCGAATAGTTCACATCCCAAAGACATCAAAACAGAAAGGCAAAAGTAGCAAAACCAACTAATGTTCCGCTCCTCTACAGAGTAATCAATGACATTAAAGCGAGCAGGTCAAAGTCTCAAGGCAATACAAGGAATGATAGGACCTCGCAAGCTAAGAATGTGCATTGGAAGAAAGTAGAAGATCACCGTAGGGAGAATTTGAATAAAACGAATCGTGTTGATTCTAGTGTTAGCTCTAAGCATACTGTAATTAATGCGAATTCTACTACTTTTGGCAAAATATGTAATGATGATTGCCTGGTTTCATTATTAATCTTGAATGTGGTATGAATGATTTGTCTAAAGTCACAAATGCTCGCTTAAAACTGTTAATGTTAAAAATCAAGCTAAGAAGGCTAAAAGGCAAAAGCGAAAGAAAGTTAGAAAACAAGTGGAAACCCACAGAAGAACATTTAGTAAGATAGGTTATCAATGGATACCTTTTGGCCATAAGGTTAATCGTGCAATGCCCACTAGAAAATGGATGCCTCATCGGTAGAATTATTCCTTAAGAAGTGAACATACTTTGAATAGGTCAAATACGGATACTAGCACCGCATCTATTTCTAATGTTTCCATTGCTTCTATTTCTAATATGGGTGTTTCTATTTCGATGTGGGAGTTCCAATCATCACATTAACCAAATGGAACCCATTCTTGCATGGGGATCCCAATTATCCAGCTTATCCATTCTTGTCTGTGTTCAACCGCAGATCGCTCAAATCGCTCGTGGTACCGGACTCAGTCGTTCCAAGCATATGACCGAGACCGGTCGCGCTCATGAACTTCGTGAGTAAATTCATCGGGTTAGTTAGATTCGGAACCACCATTTTGGAGCTATTATGGGTTATGGAGATTATGTGGTTGGTAAAAGTGTAATTTCCGTGGTATATTATGTGGAAGGTCTTGGTCATAATTTGTTCTCTGTTGGTCAATTCGTGATTCCGATCTAGAAGTGGCTTTTAGAAAACATACTTGTTTCGTTAGAGAACTTGATGGTGTGGAATTATTAAGAGGTACTCGAGGTTCAAACCTATACACCATCTCTATCGATGACATGATGAAGTCTTCTCCAATCGCTTGTCGTCAAAGGCTTCTAAAACAAAGTCTTGGTTATGGCATCGCTGCCTCAATCACTTGAACTTCGCACCATAAACAATCTTTCCGTAAAGGATCTTGTCGAGGCTTACCCAGATTAAAATATGAAAAGATCATCTTTGTTCACTTTGCCAATTGGGAAAAAGCACGAAATATGCCCACAAACCAAAACCCACAAACTCAAGAATGGAAGTTCTTCATACCCTTCATATGGATCCGTGCGGACCAATGAGAGTGCAAACGATAAATGGGAAGAAATACATTCTAGTAGTTGTTGATGACTACTCTCGATTTACTTGGGTAAAGTTTTTGAGGACAAAGGATGAAACTCCGATGTCATCATCAAACTAATCAAACAACTTCGTGTTCGACTCAACAATACAATCGTAATTGTTCGAATGCATAATGGCACATAGTTTGTTAACAAAGACTTAATTCGCTTTTATGAAAGTGTTGGAATCACCATCAAAGAAGTGTTCCACGAACTCCTCAACGTAACGGTGTAGTTGAAAGACTAAATCGAACTCTTGTAGAAGCCGCAAGAACAATGCTAATTTATTCAAAGGTTCCAATGTTTCTATGGGTCAAGCCATTGCCACCGCTACACCCAAAATCGCTCCCTTATACACACCTCTCATGGAAAAACTCCATATGAACTTGTTCATAAACGAAAGCCCGATCTCTCCTACCTTCGTGTGTTTGGTGCCTTGTGCTATCCAACGAATGACGGTCAAGACTTAGGAAAATTAAGAGCAAAGGCAGATATTGGAGTTTTTGTTGGTTATGCACCAAACAAGAAGGGTTACGAATCTACAACAAGAGAACCCGAAATATCATGGAAACAATTCACGTTACGCTCGATGAGTCGACCGTCAAATGGCTCTGGACAATCCAGCCTGACCCGCACTTCAAAACAAATCCCATTGGTTCATCCTTGTACCAAATTCCTCTCCAAAGAACTCCATATGTACCTCCAATCAAGATGATTTGAAGAAATTGTTTGATCCGATGTTTGATGAACACTATGAGCCAAGTGCTAATGATCTGTCAATTCCTACAACAGAGGTCGCTCATATCCCCGTGAATGAAGTCAATCCTTCGCCTCAATATCACTAAGTCAAGAAGCGCTGATCACTCTGTCTCATCAACAAATCATCAATCTTCAAATGTACATCATGGAACTGCTTCGCATCAATGATGAAGTTAATCCCTTTGCTACTCCCGAAGATGCTCCATTTGAAAACATATTTGCTCTCGAATCATCATCGAAACCATCTTCATCGAGAGACATCGACTCGCTACTTCACCCCTCAACAACAACCACATGAACACCTCGTAAAATGGACACATGATCATCCATTGGACAACATCATTGGAAACCTCTCGTCCAAGATCCACAAGGAAACAACTTGCAACCGATGCCTTATGGTGCTTCTTCAACTCCGTACTCTCTAAGATCGAACCTAAAGATGTTAAACCGCTATGAATGAAGATAATGGTTCAATGCCATGCAAGAAGAAATTCATGAGTTTGATCGATTAGATGTATGGGAATTAGTACCGCCCAGATCGTGCTATGATCATTGCTCTAAAATGGATCTTCAAAGTGAAGCTTGATGAGCATGGAGATGTTCAAAAATAAGGCTAGATTAGTTGCAAAAGGATATCGTCAAGAGGAGGGTATTGACTTTGAAGAATCATTTGCTCCTGCTGCTCGTATCGAGGCAATCGTAATCTTCTTGGCTAATGCGGCAAGTAAGAACATGGTAGTCTATCGATGGATGTAAAGACGGCATTTCTTAATGGAGATCTTAAAGAAGTCGTTCACGCCACCAACCCAGGGCTTTGTGAATCCGAGCATCCTACTCATGTCTATCGCTTGAAGAAGGCTCTTTATGGTTTAAAGCAAGCTCCAAGGGCATGGTATGATACACTATCAAAGTTTCTTCTATCTACCGGATTCAAAGAAAGGAGCAGCTTGATCCGACATTGTTCACCGTAAAGTCGTGCAAACATTTAATTCACGCTCAAATATATGTTGATGATATCATCTTTGCCTCGACCGACCCCAATGAGTGTGACCGCTTTTCAAATGAAATGGGTTCTAAATTTCAAATGTCAATGATGGGACAAATGTCATTTTTCTGGGATTACAAATTTCACAAAGTCCCGAGGCATTTTTATAAATCAATCTAAATATGCAAATGAGATTTTAAAGAAATTTGGATTCGATTCTAGTGACCTTGTTGACACTCCCATGATTGAACGTACTAAACTAGATGAGGACCACTCGTGGATCATGGTAGACCAAACAAAATATCGTAGTATGATTGGATCCCCGATGTACCTCATAGCTAGTAGACCGCACATCTTGTTCATTGTTTGCATGTGTGCTAGATACCGTGCTAAGCCTACTAAAAAGCACCTTGAAGCGGTTAAACGGGTCTTCGGTATCTCCAAGGAACCATCAATATGGGACTTTGGTACCAAGGACACCGGTATGTCACTAACGACCTATGCAGATGCCGATCATGCAGGATGTCAAGATACTCGTCAAGCACGCCCGAGGTGCTCGCTTTTGGGTGATAAGCTTGTGAGTCGGTCTTCAAAGAAGCAAATGAGTACTTCTATTTCCTCTACAGAGGTGAATACATAGCCATGTCATCTTGTTGTGCTCAAATCCTATGGATGAGATCCCAATTATCCGACTATGGCTTTGAATTCAACAAAATCCCTTTGTCTTGTGATAATAAAAGTGCTATTGCTCTCTCATGCAACAACGTACAACACTCAAGAGCAAAGCACATCGACATTCGACATCATTTCATCGTGGAGCAAGTTGAAAACGGTGTGGTGGAACTTTACTTTGTGAGGACCGAATACCGCTAGCGTACATCTTCACCAAAGCTCTTCCTAGAGAACGCTTGAGTTTATTCTTCCACGACTTGGTCTTAAGAGCCTACAACCGAAACACTCAAACGCCTTCAAGAGGAAGAAGAGGAGTAAAAGTTTTTCTTCATCTATCTCTTGTAAATATTTATTCGAAAAACAAAATACAAAATTATAAAACCTTCAAAAATCAAATAGAAAATATAAAACTTTCAAAATCCATAAAAATTGAAAAATTGAAAAATCATCAAAAATATTGTCATTTTGTCATGTTTTTCTCGATTCGATAAATATCTACGGTCTTGATGTCGTCATTCAAAGAATGACACGGGACTTTAGATGTTGTTCGAATTTTCTTAAAAAAATTAAAAAAAAAAAAAAAAAAAAATATTTTTGGGAGAAAGAGAAACAATGGTTTATTGTCATTTCAGCAAGAACCCGCTTTTCAAAGAAAGAACAGAGCCATGCTTTATCTTGATTTTCAAATCTCATGCTCGATTCTTTAAACAATTCCTTACTATCTAATGAAAACTAGTTGCTTTGAAAAAATAACTCGGACTCTATTTTTGGAAATCATCTGGACTTAACATTTGTCAAAAATATCTATCTCTCAATCAACAACTTATGTCATTGATTGAGGGGGAGAATGATTTCAATTAAATTAAAAGGTTATTTGTCACTCAATTGTTTTCAAAAGATAATCATGCATGTTTAATCAATGAAGTTTAAAGTCTCAAAATTCGATCCTTATCAGTTAAAACGCTTTCATAATCAAGTCACAATTCTCCTTAAAAGCTTTCAAAATCAATTTAATCTACAGAGATCACAAATCTCAAATGATTTGATAATTGTGATCGGGGAGAATTTGTGATGTAAATTGGATTTAAACTGATAATTCGATAAATGGTTTTATAAGGATGTACAAGCTCTCCTTCCCACATGTGCCAAACGATTTCAAATTTTCCATGCACATGTTGAGGGGGAGCATCTATCTTAAACCACAAATATTTGAAACGTGATCTATTTATCTCAATGTGCAGTCTTTTCCTAATATGTGCAAAACATTTTCAAACATCTATGCACATATTGAGGGGGAGAAAATTTTTGAAAACCTCATCCTTCCCTAATATGCTTTGTCTACTTGTTTTGATCAAGGAAGTGATGTTGATATCTTTTAGAAAAAGGTAATCAAAGAAGTTAATTCTTCCTCTTGCCTCCGTGTGCTAAAACAATTTCAAATACATGAAGCACATGTTGAGGGGGAGCTCGTTTTCTAAAAATATCATAAACAATTCAGGTACAAAATGCTTTGATAATATATAACAAAGTATCCGGATTGATTTTCAAATGGTTTTCAATTGGTTCCAATGGCGTATGAACTATACCAAATAGACCGACCAACTTTACTTTATGTATGGTGATATAAGGATGATAAGGTTAGGTATTTGTTCCCATGATCCGCCGTAACCGGAGGGATCTACCAGGGACTATCCACTAGATAGTGTAGAAGTCCTTAGGTATATTGAAAAAGGAGAAAAGTGAGATATGGGAAGAGTGCGGATCGAGATTGAGCTAGTATCGAATAAACCCAACAAGGTTCTAGCTATGAAGTCTCGGTAAGCAATCAAGGGGTGAAGAATGAAAAGAATTGAATGAGAAAAGGGTGAAAATAAATAGCCTCCAATTATTCAACCTTAGGGCGTATACCGGGTTCAATTCATATGCTACCGGTGGTTACCAAGGTAACATCGGTATTGAAGACAAGACGTCATGGACCCAAAGGACGCACCGCACTTCAACTTCCCAAACCACTCAAGTTCCTCTTAAAGGACTTGTTTCATTCTCACGGGAACCGACATTATCTATCGACTTTCTCTTAGAGATTGTTGATATTGAAGAAGGAGACCCTCTCCTAGTCTCCGATATAGGATCCAAATATGCACAATTGAGTCTAGAGCCACGAGATCATCAATAAATCTCATTAGGACACTTTCAATGAAGACTCTCTGCTTCACACAATGTGGAAAGAGAGATTATATCTTGAGTCCCACGATTATCCTTGTGGTATTGCCGAACATCCGAGTGATATGCAAACATATTCACAATGAAGATGGAAAGCCTTCGAGCCAACATCAAACAAGCTCCTCGGTAGGTGGCATGTGAGATCTATTCAATAGATCAACCATGTGACAACCGAATGTAAACAATGGGGCGATTCAATCTTTTGAATCAATCCCGTTCGTGATATGGATTGACGGATACCTTTGAAAACCGGTCGTTGTGCTTAAAACTCTTTTCTTTAGCACATCGATCGTGTACTTATATTTCAATATAAAAGGTGTTTATGATTGATAATTGATTTTCATTAAAACCTTCGTTGTATTGCAAAAACAATTTCTATTGAGCGATACACGATTGTTTTTCAAATCTCTTTTATCAATCGGTGAATCTCAATTACCGGTTCACTCACTCCGTGTTGTCTTCTTTGAGACGCCCGGTTTGAGAACGACTAGAATAGTCATGCGAAACCCCGTCAAGGAAATTCTTCGAATTATACCGATCACAGCAAGACTTGTATCGATCAACGGGAACCGTGGGTCGTGTACCTCAATTCAACAAAAGTGATCAAAGACACTTTTGTGTGCTTTATTGCTAACTGTTTTATGCAGAACACCCTACGCTTGCGGTGATCGAATGGAGCGGTCAATCCATAGCCGCATGCTCACACAACACATTCATTTCCAAAGAAATCATGATTAGTGCATCAATGACTCGATATTATCACTCCATGCTTTTGCTACGCCGCCAATATCATGAATCAACGAAAGCTTCCGCTACTCGATAAGAATATATCATGATCCGTAATGTGAGCATGTCGGTCCAAATGTCACAACTTCACATCATACCAACACCACAATGGATGAGTCGAGATTTATGTGTGGTCGATGATCTCAAAGTCGGCTCAAAACTCAATATCACGTGGATCAATTAAAGACCTCCACTTGATTATCCAAACATGCAATATGAAGAATCAAAGACTACGAGCTACGAACAAAGAACATGAACAAGAATCCAAGAACAATCTCAATGTAATATCTGTTTGTATTCTATGTAATTTCAATGTGTGTTTGAGGTGACCTCCTTGGGAGATTGTTAGGATTTAGTAAATCCAGTATTAAAGTGTCGGTCACCTCAAGTATATGTAATCGTTAGAAAGCTCGTAGTCGAGTTATTCTAAGTTAAGTAGTATTTAGTTAAGTAACACCGTGGAGGACTGGACGGGTCTTTACCCACCTGATGCCGATCCATGCCCGATCCATAAATACTCTCGAAGGTAGAGTGGCGATTTTCTGTAATGACTATAAATACTCTCTCTACCTCTTAAACGCCAAGGTAGATGAAATCAATATGTTACAAAGGCCAGCTCATAATAAGATTTTCCCATCTTTCTCTCACTAAAGTGTTGGCAAATTCTCTAACTTCTCTCTCTACATTAAAAATGGCTTTTCTCACTTTTTTACGCCTTTTTGTGTCAATAAAGTCATGTGAAAGTAGATAGTCACTTTTTGTTTGGTGTGGAATTTAGAGAAATGGTGATTTTGCCAATATGTTACACACCAACATGAAAAAGTATCCGTTTGGTTATTTTTTTTATTTACTTACCTAATTACACACTATAAATAACACACCGCTTTTACAATAATTTCCACACAACTCTCTACCAACAAAAATTACTTTCAATATCTCAAATCACAATCAAAAAATGTCTCAAGTCCAAATGACGGGTATTTTACCAACCTTCTCAACTCTAACCAACAACAATACACTTTTTTGAACCCCTCGAATCTGTCGACACTATCGTCACAAAACTCAAATTCTTCCTCGCAAATCCCACATTTTGGTTCGCAAATGACACCCGAGTATTTTTCTCTACTACAACTTACGTATCATCAAAACCACACACAAGGATTCCAATAATTCGGATATCAAAGAAATGTACAGCCACAATTCTTTCTACCACAATCGTCACAACAAACTTTTTTTCAATCCCAATCACAATTCTTTGAATCACAACCATCACAATCACAATTCAAAGTACCACAACCCCCACCATAAGACGAAAATAAGGCATGGCATAAAGGAAAAAATAGCGAAATCGTCAAAGACAAAAAAAACTACCCATGGTGAATTTGGATGCGGATGACGAGGTTGAAGTAGAAGAGGAAGTGACACAAGCGAATACTCGGTAGACACGCAACGAAGAACTGTTGCTAGCGAAGACTTGGGTGGAAGTTTCCCAAAATGACGAGATCGGAAATGACCGTTCCGACAAATCATTTTGGAACCAGATTATGTAGGATTTCTACTGGGCTACAACACATGAACCTTGTACCAAGAATATTTTTTGGGAAAATGGAGCAGGCTTAACGGTGATTGCCAAAAGTACAATCGATCTACAAACATTTAGCCTGTAGAACATCAATTTTAGTCAACGCTTTGGGAGAACCTTTTCATATTGTCACGTGTAGAAGGTTTTGAAACGTTGACCCTAGAGGGACGCGAAAAACCTAATTGATCTGACGAATCTCGAGGATCTATTCGACCCTGATTCGATACCTCGTCCCGACGGCAAATCTTGACCCGCAAAAAAAAGCCAAGTCGGTGGAGACGTCGAGCGTCGGGGGTAGTCAAATGGAGTCTTTTTCGGGACTTTTATCTTCCGCTTATAGACGCCGCCACAGCCACGTACGAGGCGAGGAGACATAAAGAAATAGGGTACCTCGAGATGAAAGAGTTTATGTTTCTCATATTTGATCTCGTCGCCACCACACCGGACAAAGAGGCTTTCATTCATAGGAAATAAGAAGTAACAATAGAGAAATATCCATTGCAATAATATGTTTTTCTTAAGTTTCATATGTTTTTCTATGTTGTATGTTTTTTTCCGTATCGCTTTTTTGTATCGTTATTTTCTTCGTATCGTTTTTATGTTTCGTATGCTTTTTTAATATGTTGTATTGTAATTTAATTTTAATGAATGGATTTTAATTTCGTTGAAAAAATGAAAAGAAAATAAAACTAGGAGTGGTGGAGCCTAGATGAAGAGTTTTGTTGTGTGTTATGAGAGAGGAGATGTTTTGTTATGGGAGTCTTAAGATGATGTGACACCAAGTGGGACTCAAATGAAGAGGAAATGGAGTTCACCATACCCCTTGCTCTTAGACACTTTTGGAATGTCAAGTTGGTCAATGCCGTGTGACATGGGCCAGATATATCCAGGGCTATTTACTATACTGGACCTATCAATTTATTTCCTTATCCTTATAACCGACTCCATGACGTTATATTGAAATAACATATGATAAAGTGACCCCAATATAGGCCCATAATCAGCAACGATATTCAAAACCACTATGGCGTTCATTTTATTAGGATATTACCTATAGATGGGCTTTGGCGGAGATCCATGATCTATGCACTCCCAAACTCCATTATCGTTCCTCACCTTGTTGGTACACTCTGTGCATGATGTCTAATACCAATTCTTAGATCTATTGACACTTAGTATTGTTTCTTTACATGTAAACCTAACTCCCTATAACTACAAGTATTTTCTAAAATGCAATGTCAAGTATCACTTAATACATGTGTACTAAACTGCTAAACACGAAAGATTATAGGATGTAAGTTTAAAGGGTCTTCATTTCATGATATCTTACCCTATAGCTCTATAGGTTTTCTTGAAGCATCAAGGCTAAAGTATATCGGTTCCTTAGCCTCTCATTTTCAGGATCTTCGAGACGATATTTGCACACGTCAAGTGGCAGATTCATGTTGTACTTTTTCCTGTGTCTATTCCATAGCCATAGGTAAATAGCCAACTTACATGTCAAAAACAACTACTGAAAAATTATTAGGGTAAATTCAATTTTAATGCAAGTCACTTACTCAACTCGAGAATGCTCAGCTTCTGGAATGCCCAGGTTTAAATAATAACGAGTTGCTGATTTTGTAGATAGTTGCAAGTCTTCAATGTTGACGATCAACGATGTACGTACACAATTCCTTTAAATAAGAAAATGTTATTAAAATACTTTAAATGTTAAGCAAATACTACTGTAAGGCGACACCCGGCATGAGCTGACAGCAATAATTATGGGCCTCTCATATGTTTAAAGTGAGCCCATGTCAAAGTTTCGTGCCATGTCGTCCCACATCGTAAATTCAATGATATTTCCACTGTCATTAGATAATTTTTGAAAAATTTAAAGAAAGATATGTTTCTCATTCTATATCAAAATTTGTTGGGTATATGAATTACTTACTCCAAATTTTCAATGTCAATTTTTCTTCTAACAGTTTGCCTACTATTGGGATATATGGAAATAACCACATCCCTAACCGATCTTATAGAACCTATATAATATGTGAATGATAACATCAAATAGTCCTGATATTTAGTGTCAATTTCCCCCTAATATGCTCATTATTTGTATCATTTTACTTGAATATATACTCTTATTCGTTAATATTCATTTTCAGGTTAATAATAAGCATAGGAACAAAGAGATGCGGAATTGGAAGGTTATTAATGAAAATACACAAGAGTATACTGACCAGACAAGAGTTACGGCGTAAATTCTTACTCTACCTACGCCGTAACAAGGATTAACACTAGAAGATCAAAGTCAACGCTGACCAAGGTTACGACATAACTCCTACACAAGTTGCGCCGTATATATATTTCCAAGGCTTAGAAGAATTTCATGGGCAAAAGAAGTTATGAAGTAACCACTTTCATGGTTACGGCTTAAAGTGGTTAACGAGAGTTCTACGTTCGTAACTTACCTTTGGTGTTACCCTAGTTATGAAATTGTTATTGTTATGATGTAGTTTTCTCGTTTTCATAACACTTTATATGTATGCTTTCTTTGTTTATTTTGGAACAACCTCATTTTGGTAGCATGGAAGTTTGGGTAGTATATAAGAATAGGAGAATTGACCATAGGACCCTAGTGAATCAAGTTGCGAGTAGTGGTAAGAATTGACCATATGACTATCACTATCTTGCTTGAGAACTTTACCCAACGATCACCTTCCAAGCGAAAATGCTTAAGAAATTAGGGGAGATCTAAGATCTGACCGGCCGGGTTTCATTAAATAAGTCTTAGATCGTAGTGGCACTTAATGACTCATCCATAGGGTAAACCCACGAACTCTTTTAATCATTAGGTTACGGAATAGGACGTTATGGAAAATAGGCTAGACACATTGATCATAGGAATCTAGCGACTTTAATCCCCATGTGAAGTGACAGAAAACATTAAATAAAAAACGTAGTAATAACGTAGTCATAATAAAAATGTAATCATTATGTGATTTCCCACCAGAGTTGGAATACTTATTTTCTTCTGTGTCACGAGTCCCTTAAAAGGCAGAGGTAAATGCTTATGATCCTATGAATACTTTGATTAACAAACCTCTACCTGTAAATGTTCATATTAGTGCCTGCTCGGTAAGAACTTTTGAGGCTCAATTGGATGATGATTCTGATAAGTTCGACATATTCAAGATTGAAACTGATTTATTTACTTGTGAAATACCTCTTGGAACAACATTCGATGATTTTAGGCATCTAAGTAACATGGAAGATGATTTGTTCACTTGGGAGGAAATTCTAAATTACAAACCAATAGAGTTGATGATCATTTGGCCTACAATTCAAGCTAAAGGTTTATAATGGACTTCTGAAGAAGAAGATATGCTTTATTTGGAGCTTGAATATAGTAGATACATGAACAAGAAGAATAACAGTTGGGAACCTTGGCCAGAAAATGGAATGTGTTTACAAGGTAGAAGGTGGAGATGCTGAAGAGCCCTCGTATTTGCCTTGTCATGAACAAACCTACAACTTGGAAAATGATCATACTTAAGTTTTTGAACCAAGAATGAAGATGAAAGTTTGTATGTTGAGGCCATAATTCGTATGGGAGAAAGAATTTTTAGGCATATTGATGTGACTTTCGAAACAATGGCTTGATTTCAAATTCGGAGATTGTAATGAGATTGATGAATAGAAAATGGTCAAGTTGCAAAGTAAATGGTTTATTAGGATCTACAGGGAACAATTTAACGAATACATAGGAATTTTGAGGAAGAGAGAGCTTGAAGGAATAAATAGTTATGAGGAGATGAACATCAAGGATCCCGAGTTCATAGAATTGTTAGCTTCTAAGTTTTGCAACTACAAGAAGATGGATGAGTATACCAAAAATGCACTTTGGTTTTACTGGTCAAGAGGGGATGATGAAGAGGAGCTTACCGATATTGATAAAGAACTCGATGATGAGATTAACGGAATTAATAATGATGAAGTTGCTGAACTATTTTGGATTGAAACAAATATCTTTGACTATGAGACACCATTACGCAAGGAGTTCAAAGAATTTAACTGTCTTCTTCAAATTTATGTTGATGTACCTACTAGAGATTTACCAGGTTCAAGACTTATGACGATTATAAGAACACTTGGCTATATGAGAGGGATAGCCAAACGTCATGGGTTCACAAAAAACCATGGGAAGAGGATAGTATAGATCATGAATGTAAGCCTCTACAATTTAAAAATGGACAAGAAACATGGCCAACATGTAATTGGGAAAGGATGGATTTTGCAATGGAGGAGATTTGTCAGGAATGAAACGGGTTGGAGATAACATCTATTTCCAAGATTATGATTGGTATGATTTGTTAGAAGATAGGGAATTAAAGAACAAAGCCTTATTAGACTTTAACCCAAGAGTGAAGACTATGACGTGAAGGATTTGATATTTCTTGAATGGGTGCATAGGAGTTTTGATGATTAGAGTAAACTTGATTAAAGGTTGAAATGGAAACTAGATAAATATTGGGAAGAGCTTTAAGAAGGGTATGAGTCAAGTAACGAAGGATGGGGTAAGCTTTCAAGCCGTAGCTTGCTGGTTTTTCCATCATCCAGAAAGAGAATGAAACCTGGCGAAATCATTCACCGAAAAAAGAGAACAACAAAGACACGCCAATTACCTATATTAGTACCCCAAGATACTTCCAATTTTAACTATTATGATAATCTTGGCAAAACCTTTAATGATCTCATAAAGGTTGCATTTAAAATAAGAAAGCGAAGAGGATATGGAAGGATTAGAAGACTACTTGATTTCTAATGATGATTCTTATTTTGTTGATGAGGAGAAAGAGGCATTCAAGGAAAGGAAATGTAGATTACTTAGCATCCTGTACAAGAAACCACCAAGGTTCAAGTCTGATAAATTCAAAGTTATCAAGTACTCAATTGGACCATTAAAAGAATACACAGCTATAAAGATGTACGAGTACGGCATTTGGGTAATAACCGAAGAAAATGTGTCACAAGTTTATCAAGATATCGCAAGAAAGATGAAGGGTGGTTCGTGACAAGGACAATGCAGGAGCTAAAGAAAGTCTAACTTAAAGAATTTTCAATAAACAAAAGTGTTGTTTGGGAGACAACCCAAAATATTTAATGTTTTTGTTTTTCTGTCAAGTCTGTCCACCCAGATCTTCAATACGGCGTATCCAATCTAATGGATATGGCGTATTGAATCCCCTATAATATTTTAAAACTTAAATTTAATTTTTATTGAGTCTGAAATTTATTGTTAGATGCCTCAATACGGCGTATTCAGGAAACTGGATGCGGCGTATTGAACATTTGACACGTATTTGAGTCTGTTACAGCAGATCTCAATACGGCGTATAGGCATTGTCGATGCACGGTATTGACCTCTAATCTGTTTTATCTATCGTGTCTTTATTTATCTAACTAATGATTATCTCGAACTATATTTACACGGGGAAGAATGAATAGTAGTGGTAAATATATATATATATATATATATATATATATATATATATATATATATATATATATATATATATACTTTTCTATGTGTTGTATTCATGTGGGTATCCGGACACCTTCAACACTCGAAAACAAAAAGTTGCTCGCATTCATACCATTGAGGATCATACCTAGCAAATTCAGGGGATTTTTTCTTTTCTAATTCTTCATATTTTTATGTAGTTACTTTTGTACAATGTGGGAGTTGTACATCTCAAGTGGGGAGAGAATAATTAGTACTTTAATTGTCCTTATTTTAACTTAAATATGCCTAATTCCTATTAAAATTTAAAATTTTTAGCATGTTTTTGTTAATCATTAGATGCATAACCTGCTAGGGGTGAGCAAAACCGACCGAATCCCGAATCCCGTCCTGATCCTGAGTCCCGAATCATGTTAGTCGGGCTTGTCGAGCTTGTCGGGGTCGGGAGTCGGTTTCTGTTTTTCGGTTAGTCGGGTTTCGGGCTTGTCGGGATCGGGTCGGGACGGGCCGAAAACCAAAAAATAACAAACAAAACCGATCAAATCCCGAATCCCGTCCCTATCCCGAGTCCCGAATCATGTTAGTCGGGCTTGTCGGGCTTGTCGGGGTCGGGATTCGGTTTGTGTTTGCCGGCTTGTCGGGATTCGGGTCGGGCCGGGTCGGGATCTGCCCGATGCTCACCCCTATAACCTGCACACATAACCCTTTATTTCCATATTGTGAGGATTTGAGTCTATTCCGTTTCCCCCATTTTTCCTAAAAGTTTCCACAAAAATATGAGTGTGCCGGTGATTTGTAGTAAACTTTAGAACTTGGCTTGGTATATTATTCGAAACCACAATAATGAGCATTATTGAATAATCGGATTGACTTATCTAGATTGGTAAATTTTTAGGATACACCTAAATGGCCAATGTCATTTGCATCTATTATGTGATATTAACTACCTACACTGGTTAGTTAACCCCCGTATAAAACCCTTTGTTGCTCTCATTTTTAGAGTAAGATAAAACCTAGATAAACCTTCCTGAGCCATTCCGTTCATTTATCACACCAATAAAAAAAAAATTCGTTACACCCTTACACCTTAGCCTACCCTGTAGATTAAGTCATTGGTTGGTTTCTAGTTATGAATGTGTAAAATACGTATTTCATGTGTTCGTGTGCGTTTTTCTTATCTTTGGTTAGGTCAGGAATTGCATATTGCAATGGGAATGTAAAAGTTAGTTATTTTTATTTTTTTGTGTTTACTACTTTCAATGTTATTTTTATTCCTGAGATCCGTACGTTAAAGTTTATCTTCCGGATTTATTATGATCATGAGGTGGTGAAGTTTTACACTCGTAGTAGTTATTTGTTTTTGTTTTTAAAAATAAAAATACAAAAAATGTAAGAGAGAAAAAAAATGAGAGGATGGTGTGACAATAGGTTTGTTTAAGCTTAACCGATTTATTTTACGAGCTAATCGATTATTTGTTGCTACGTATTATAAACCAACAATATAAAGTATTGTTGTATATTAGTTAAGTTGGTCGTAATTTAACCAACTATGTATTATCGCCACTATTTGTTGTATTTTTATGGCATGATTGGGAGTCGGTTGTTATTGGTAACGCCAACTAGGTATTGTTTTGTCGTCTAAGACGTCTTTGAGTCTAATTCGTGTCTAACAATCAAAGTGTGCGTTTTTCGTATTAAAGTGTGAGTTATTCTATGATTTGTATCTTTTTCAAGCTTTGCGGTTTGATAAGTAACTAGTAACATTGGTTGTGTGGACTTAATCTATTTTTTTTGTTATTTTTATTTTACACCAATTATAAATGTTTTTCATGCCGAATCCCTACCCTTATTCATTCTTCATCCTTAGCTTTGGTTTACTGATATTAAGTATTTGAGCAATCTTTGCTGTCTCATTCATGGATTTGGATGAGCATCGATAATTTTGTCGCCCTTTTGATGTAATATTATTGGTGATAGATTACTTAGTACTATCTTTAGCTTATTCAAGTTAAGGAATTGGGCAATCACGAATATCGTGGTCGTCTTTACAATTATGTATTCGTGGTTTTGTCTACTTTTCTAGAATATTGGTATCGATAGAGATTAAAGAGAATGATCAAACCTTAAGCCTTCATCATTTTAACCCAATTTACTTTTTTAGATTTGTTACACCTAGACTTTAATGGTGGAGATATATATCACTGCCAAGCTTATGATAGAATACTCATCACGACTGATCAATTGAGCGAATTACTAAAATGTTATACATATATTAGTTAAGTGATTTGAGTATTTTCATTTTCCTATTTTGTGAGGTGTTTGGTTGCGCACTATTGATTGAGTAATAAAATTAAACGATTACTCCTAGACTTTTGCTTGGGATATGTTTTTATAAGTAAACATCTAAGGTCTACTTGAGGACAAGTAGAATTCAAGTAGGTGGATATTTAATGACATCAAATAAGCACTAATTATATGAATCATTTATCCCATATATATTGCTCATTTTATGTTATTTATGTAAGATATGATACTTAATTGCTTACTTTTGTTAATTACAGTAAATAACGGAGCAATTGATGAAAGTTAAGGAAATTGAGGTAATTTGGAGCTAAAACGAAGAAATCAAGCAATGCCAGCTCTACCGAGATCCAGTACGATGTATCTATCATATAGGATACGGCTTATATGTCAAGACATCATCAAATCTGTAGAAAACTAGACGGGGGGTTGAATAGTTTTGCCAATTAAAACTTCCTTTTAATCTATTTAGATCGACTTATGTCAATCTATTTGGATGTGTGTGTTGGATGTTGATAAACAAGCATATAAAGGTAAGTAATGAAAAGATAAGAGTAAGGAGCACAAAACCACAACGCGAGTATTTATAGTGGTTCGGCTACAAGGACACCTTCCTTGCCCTACTCCACTCCCCGAGTCACCTACTCGAGAGTTCGTAAACACTACACCAATCCCCTTATGGCGGAGAATCCTTCACAACGTCGCCTACTCTTTTTCCGGTACTAGGCTAACCACCGGGTTCTTTCACACCAAGGTGAACCACACCTACACAACGTCGCCTACCCTTTATAAAGTACTAGGCTAAGTACCTAGTTCTTTCACTCCAAGGTGAACTACACCTTCACAACGTCGCCTACCCTTTATTAGGTACTAGGCTAAGAACCTAGTTCCATTGCAATGGAGGAACTACTTCCACACTACACCAACGACTAATCCCAAAGGATATCTACTCCTTTACAACATCATCAAGGATATCAATATCCTTGGATCTAATACTAGTCTATCTTGTACATCGAAACACACCATATCGAATGTACATCTAAGGCACCTTTCACTAATGCCTTTGACTAGATCTAGAAGACACCTTTCACTAATGTCTTGTGTCTTGACTTGTAAGCACCTTTCACTAATGCTTCTAGTCTTGACTTCTAAGCACCTACCACAAGTGCTTATGATAAGGACGATATATACCCTTCACTAATATCTTCGTCTTGACTCTTGAGACATCTTTCACTAATGTCTTCAACACTATACTTCTTTGAAGAAAGAAAGGAATCATCAACAAGAAGACTTCAGTAGCCTTGATGATGAGGAAGCATGGCAACTCATGGACTTGAGCTTGCTCGACTTCAAAGGTGGTGATCTTACCTTTAAGAGGAACCTAAAGATCACACAAAAACAAAACTACAAACATAGATCTCTTGGATCCGAGGTTAGTGAGTTTTAACTCGGGGAGAAAGTGTGTTAGAAAGGGTGAGAAACAATGAAGAAATGGCTCACTATTTATAGAAGAAAAACTCTAATGTTCCGGATCCCACGGATCCCTTCCACAAGGATCCGTCTAGCGTTAAGCTAGGGATCCGTGGGGCCTCCTTTTACCCATGGGTATTTTGGTTATGGGTCATGGGTCATGGGTTGAACCATGGATCTTTAGCTAGATACAATGTATCTTTGAGTGCAATGCACTTGGTCACTGGGTATGGGTTGATCCATGGGTTATGGATATTATCCATGTATGATATAAGCATGATGTCATGCAATGGGTTATGGGTCAAGCTCCATGGGTTATGGGCTTTGGGTTGTACCCAACTACATTCAATGTATTTGCCCAATGGGTTGTGATACTTAAGTTTCTACCCATTTATATTACCCAATATACTACATACTAGTTATGTGTATATTATACCCAAATATGTAAACACTAGTTGTTGTACATATGTATTACTAAGTCATAAAATCACTTATACTTGTTTTAGTGTTTTATGTGAATATGTTAGAAACTATTAGTTCAAACCATTTACGTATTTTATTTGTTTTGTTAAAATGATTTTACGTTTGTTATCGACAAAACATTAGAAGATCGTAAAATATAAATAAACGTTTTACGGCTTATTTGTATTAACAATCTCCCCCTTTTTGTTGATGACAAAATATAAAATTATTTTAAGGAAAAGCTAAAGCTCGTAAAAGTTTGAATTTGTAGTTTTACTTTCTTCTCCCTTTTGTCGAAACAAAAGAGCCTTGAAAGAAAGCAACACATTGTTTTTAAGAAAACATGTGAAAGAAATAAAAGAGGTAGAGAGCAAGTAGCAGGAAAGGATCTCGTCTTTACTCCCCTTGACGAGTCCATCCCTATGTAAGGCGTCAAGAAAGTGATACTAATCTAGTTTGTTTGCAAGTAAGTTTGCAAAGATTTCGTCTAAGTGACGAATGTGCTCCCCTTGATGATTGCAAGTTTGCAAGGGGATGTCACGAAATGTAAACCTAGTATTGCAAGTAATTTGCAATGTATTGCTTTGACATAAAGCTCCCCTAGCTTTAGGATGTCAAAGTCTTCATGTAAATTGAATAACTACAAAACAAAGGTTAGAAATCAAGTATAATTCACAATTTCACGAAAATGTGGTCCAAGTTAGTAGAAAATAGCTTTTTGTCTCACGGATCCCACGGTTCCCTCCTAATAGGGATCCGTCTAGGCAATCTGAGGATCCGTATTAGTGATTAATTTCAAAGAAGGTGATATAACAAGTAATGTTATCACAAAATGAGATATGAATACAAAGTAATCATATGCTCAGAAAAATAACAAGTAGCATGTAATTCCATTTAATAAAACTATAGTTATGATATACATGACTCTAAAAACTAAGAAAATAAGAAAATACATGACTAGGAATTTCTAAACCAACTATCGCTTGGTGCTAGGAAACCACTAAAATCTTCTAGCTCAAGTTTTGTTTAGGTTTAATCCCGTCGAAACGTTCGAGGAGATGATAGAACATGAAACGTTGGTCTTCTCGTACTTCATGTATCAAACTTTCAACATGTTGACAATGATAGCAATCTTTGTCATGGCTAGGTAGTGGTGGTGGAAGAAATGAAATGGCTTGATGCGAAAG
Organism: Chrysanthemum lavandulifolium; assembly: GCA_022545495.1. Taxonomy (NCBI): domain Eukaryota; kingdom Viridiplantae; phylum Streptophyta; class Magnoliopsida; order Asterales; family Asteraceae; genus Chrysanthemum; species Chrysanthemum lavandulifolium. The sequence goes on along the minus strand of CM040246.1, from coordinate 132,427,578 downwards.
ATCAAGTGAAGCGGCTTGTGGAGCTTCAAACGATGGAGGGATTGGTGGAGGCGCATTTGAGAATGGTTCGACCAAGAATGATGGTGGTGGTAGAGAAGTGTCAACTTCCATATGGTCGGGTGGTTGACTTTGATGATTTCTCATAATTTAAATGGGATTATATGATGGAAACGACGAAAAGGAAGCCGGAGCAAGTGTTGACTCAACACCTTGATTTTGTACCATTATTCCTCCTAATGAGGAAAATGTTGTCGGCGGAAACGGATGAGACGGCCTAGGAGGCAAGTCCTTTAAATTGTAGAGGTGTGGTGATGATAGTGGGGATGTAAAAGAGATAGCTCTAGGAACCAATGGTGATGGTTTAGTGGAGATGATATTGTTTGGCCAAGGAGGTATGGTGGTGTTTGGCATAGGTAGTTTTGTGGGTACTATCCTTTTAGAAATTGGTTTGATTGGTTGAGGAAAGATCCTATCATTTGTTGGCTTGACTGGAGATGATTCGGTTGAAGAGATTTCGTGTATAACACGAGCCTTTTTCTTGGGTGGTTCTTTGGTGGATAGGTTACTACTTGGGGTTTTCCTCATGATGAGATGATTTCAAGAGGTTTGTAAGGGTTTCTAAAGTGCTGAAAGTTAGGAACAAGGTGATGGCTATGGAGGTCCTAACAAAGTGATTTATAAACCAAGAGATTTGGCAAGTGCATTTAAGCCTTAAGCCACTAGGATTCATTTGAATGTGATGATTAACATGCACAAGAGTCAACTTCAGAGTTTGCACTGATCTAGGAACTCATTTAAGATGAGATGGAGTGTTTGAATTAGGAAGATGAGTTGAAATGATTGTTTTAGCAAGATTTGACATAAACTGTCATCCGGATCCCACGGTTCCCTCCTCAAAGGGATCCGTCTGGGCTAATCCTAGGGATCCGGCTCTCAGCAGCTATGAAAGAATGGAAATGATGTTTCTAAGATTTAAGATCTATAACATCTTGAGTGTTTCAGTTCTCCTAGGTGTCTTAAATGAAGGGGTGCTTAAGTACTTGAAGGTAATGAGTGATGTAGCTAATGATTGTCTTTTATGGAAGGATTTAGAACTTTCAAGAGTACCAATGGATGAGCAAGGATGACACTAAAGATGAGAGTGTCAATTGAAACTAAATGATCCTAGAGATCAGTTTGTGACTTAGGATAGTGTTTTAGAAAATATCCTAGAAGCTTTGAGATGGGAAAACTAGAGTTTGATCAACTTTGATCAATTTTGAGGTAAGGATGATTTTATGATCAATTTTGCCATAATCGAAAGATTTCTAAGGCTAAATGTGAGAAATCAAGTGAAAATTGAAGTGTGAGTTTAAGAGCGGAAGAGTAATGGATTAAAAATGAAACGATAGATCTACAAGCGTCTTAGAGTGTGATCTAGGTGAGTTATGTGTGAGTAGGAAGGATCTACCTATCTTGATAAGGACTTAATTTGCCTTAAGACACTATGTTTAGCTTGGTGTGAGGTGTTCTAAGGATATGTTTGAGATATAATGCTTGCAATTACGTTTTCTGTTTGCCGGATCCCACGGTTCCCTATGTGTAGGGATCCGTCTAGCATAAACATTGGGATCCGTCCATCTACTCAGCAGAGCCTTTACTAAAGGTATGCAATGATTTTGACAATGCATTATATCCCAAGGTTGGTTTAAAGAGGTTCTAACACTAAGATATCAAATGTAAAATGTTTTATTTCATGAGGGAAATAAGATTACATTGATAAAGCACGAGTACAAGAAGATTGATCCTATTTGAAATACTACTACGTTCCTTAAGTGTTTTCGCTAGGAGGATCATTACGTGATTGATGAGTGTCGGTGGAGTCAAGAATGAAGAAAGTCTTCATGAGAGATATGTTTAGCGGTTCCATCATCTTGTTCACAAGTACGTACAACGGACTTTGAAATTGAGAATGGAAGTGCATAACATTATGATAGAGGCGTGTCAAGAACATTCCATAAGGAATGAGTTTATTCTTGAAGCCTTGCGAAGAAGTAGGCGAGATTGTATGGTTGTTGTGTTAGCAAACAGTACAACATGTGAGCACAACAAGCGGGAAGGATTTCTCGATTTCCCCTAAGACTCCAAAAATTTTCACGTAGGATGAGTGCAAGAGGCTTGTACTCTTCTCGGATGTCCCGTGTGAAAATAATGTTTGGATCGGAGTAATATGGTGGAGGTTTGCATATTATGCGATTTAAATCTTCCGGGGAGGGTATGTGTGAACAATATGGACTATTTTCTTCACGAAAGTTGAAGAGAGAATCAAGAGACCAATCTTCGATGAAGGCACATTGTCCATGATTTGGAATCCGGAGGATGTGAGCAAAATGCCCAAGGGTTAAAGTGAACTTTTGGTTTTTGATATAAAACCAAAGAGATAGAGACTGATCCTCGTTACGAACGAGTTCGACTTGACGGAAGAATTCCATTATGAACCTTGGACATATCTTCTCGTTGATTTCAAGAAGACATTCTAGTCCTATGGCTCGGAAGGAGGTATTGATACCTTCTTGAATTGTAGAGAGGTGTCTACAATCGTCCTTCGTGGAAGTGACGGTTTCGAGATTATTGAACCCACGGACATGATTGCGGTGTGTTGGGTTCAAGGAGATGTTCGGAGTGTAGACGCTAGTGAGTGAAAAATCAAACTCATATTCATGCGTCATAGTTGAACCTATAGAAATGATGAGTTAATAAAAGCGATGTTTGTGATCAACCTATGATTATCTAACGTTTTATTAGATTTTTATTAACAATGGTTTTAACAAGAAAGACACTTAACTCACTTATGGTTTTGACATTCAAGTGGAGTATTACTTTTAGAAGAAAAGAGGTTTTTAATTTGCATGAAAAAGCTGTTTTCGAAGAGGACGGATCCCACGGTTCCTTTTCAAAGGGATCCGGTTAGTATAACTTCGGGATCCGTAGATGCGTAATTCTGAAAATGTTTTTATGAAAAGCATAGGTTTTTAGATCTCATAGTTTTATACCAAGATATGTGTTTTAACCTACATTTTCTTTAAACATGCATACATGACTTCTAATGTATCACGAAGGAAAGACATAAAACAAAGAGAGAATGATAAACACATAATAGCCTAGATAACTACAGTAGATTATTAGTAATATTTCATTTCAATACTAAGAATGATACAAAGGATTGGGTATATAACCCCAATGTAGATTAACAACACAAAGTAAATGTCTCCGTATGTGAACTTCATCATAGGGAACACAAGTGCGATGAGTGTTAAGGCGATGAGCACGAGGGCGGTGTAAACCATGTTGAAGATGGTCCTTCTTGGTTTCGGTTGAGACGAAAATGGAAAGGAAGATGGAGTTTTGAATGAGAGAAATTTTTGTAATTGGAAGATTTGAAAAAGTGAGGATAGAGTGATTGACGGTGGGAGTATTTATGGGAAAGGAGGAATTTTTGAAATTCGTTTTTTGTTTTATTATTGGATTAAAAGAAACAAAACATAAGTTTTATATACCACGACTTTAGACGAGAAATATAACACGTTTGTGAGAAAAAGGCTTCCTAATGAAGCTTCATGTAAAACATGTATAAGCACAAAAGATAATCATATAAATATCTAAATAGGCATACTTAATTATCAAGCAAAAATAAAAAGAAAATCATACCTCTAGCGCACTTAGGAATGTCTTTACAAATGACACAACAAATGTCACTTAGACGATTCCCACTCCTTTGCGTTTAAGATACCTTCTTAAGGAAGGTATTCTTGTTACCAAGCGATTCCTATAGCTTGGTGGGTATGAGCTTTGACTAATCAACATGGCAAAGAAGATTAGTGCAATTAAAAATAAATAAATAAAAAATGTTGCTATCAAATCAACATCCAAACATATAGTTTTAAAAGACATGGTGTTTGTTTTTATGAAAAACCTTCTTTGTAGTTTTCAATTAACTATGGATCGTATCAAGTTTTTAAAGTACAATATACTTCAAGAAACTTGGTAACGAAGCTCTGATGCCAATTGTGGAAAACTAGAAGGGGGGTTGAATAGTTTTGCCAATAAAAACTTCCTTTTAATCTATTTAGATCGACTTGTGTCAATCTATTTGGATGTGTGTGTTGGATGTTGATAAACAAGCATATAAAGGTAAGTAATGAAAAGATAAGAGTAAGGAGCACAAAACCACAACGCGAGTATTTATAGTGGTTCGGCTACAAGGACACCTTCCTCGCCCTACTCCACTCCCCGAGTCACCTACTCGAGAGTTCGTAAACACTACACCAATCTCCTTATGGTGGAGAAGCCTTCACAACGTCGCCTAATCTTTTTCCGGTACTAGGCTAACCACCGGGTTCTTTCACACCAAGGTGAACCACACCTACACAACGTCGCCTACCCTTTATAAGGTACTAGGCTAAGTACCTAGTTCTTTCACTCCAAGGTGAACTACACCTTCACAACGTCTCCTACCCTTTATTAGGTACTAGGCTAAGCACCTAGTTCCATTGCAATGGAGGAACTACTTCCACACTACACCAACGACTAATACCAAAGGAGATCTACTCCTTTACAACATCATCAAGGATATCAATATCCTTGGATCTAATACTAGTCTATCTTGTACATCGAAACACACCATATCGAATGTACATCTAAGGCACCTTTCACTAATGCCTTTGACTAGATCTACAAGACACCTTTCACTAATGTCTTGTGTCATGACTTCTAAGCACCTTTCACTAATGCTTCTAGTCTTGACTTCTAAGCACCTACCACAAGTGCTTATGATAAGGACGATAGATACCCTTCACTAATATCTTCGTCTTGACACTTGAGACATCTTTCACTAATGTCTTCAACACTATACTTCTTTGAAGAAAGAAAGGAATCATCAACAAGAAGACTTCAGTAGCCTTGATGATGAGGAAGCATGGCAACTCATGGACTTGAGCTTGCTCGACTTCAAAGGTGGTGATCTTGCCTTTAAGAGGAACCTAAAAGATCACACAAAAACAAAACTACAAACATAGATCTCTTGCATCTGAGGTTAGTGAGTTTTTAACTCAGGGAGAAGGTGTGTTAGAATGGGGTGAGAAACAATGAAGAAATGGCTCACTATTTATAGAAGAAAAACTCTACTGTTCCCCGAATCCCACGGATCCCTTCCACAAGGGATCCGTCTAGCATTAAGCTAGGGATCCGTGGGACGCTCCCTTTTACCCATGGGTATTTTGGTTATGGGTCATGGGTCATAGGTCATAGGTTGAACCATGTATCTTTAGCTAGATACAATGTATCTTTGAGTGCAATGCACTTGGTCACTTGGGTATGGGTTGATCCATGGGTTATGGATATTATCCATGTATGATATAAGCATGATGTCATGCAATGGGTTATGGGTCAAGCTCCATGGGTTATGGGCTTTGGGTTGTACCCAACTACATTCAATGTATTTGCCCAATGGGTTGTGATACTTAAGTTTCTACCCATTTATATTACCCAATACACTACATACTAGTTATGTGTATATTATACCCAAATATGTAAACACTAGTTGTTGTACATATGTATTACTAAGTCATAAAATCACTTATACTTGTTTTAGTGTTTTATGTGAAAATGTGAATATGTTAGAAACTATTAGTTCAAACCATTTACGTATTTTATTTGTTTCATTAAAATGATTTTACGTTTGTTATCGACAAAACATTAGAAGATCGTAAAATATAAATAAACGTTTTTACGGCTTATTTGTATTAACAAAATCCACAAGTAGAGAATGCACCAATACGGCGTATCCAGAATGGCCTATACGCCGTATCCACAAGCGGTTCGTGCAAATTCTAGAATATTTTAATCGTGCGGCCTATGTAATTATTTCCCGATACGCCGTATTGGAGGAGCCAATACGCCGTATCGACCCGATTTCAGAAGACTATATAAAGAAAACCCTATTTACAAATTCTACACAACTTGATACCACAAGACTCGGTTCCTAGATGATTTTAGAATGTAAGAAGGTTTTGCAAACTCAATCATTGCTTAGGAGAACTCTTTTTAACGTAGTTTTATCGTATAATCATTCGGTTAGCGTATCATATTCACTATGTTTCGTAATCTATACGATTTGACTATGTTTGTTTACTTTGTTACTGAGATTATGAGCCAACACCTTTAGGTGTTAGCCAAGTTTATGAAGATTATGTGTTCTTGATTTGTTTAACATCGATTTCTAGTTGACATCGTTGGATAATGTTTATCGTACATGCTCGTTTATTTGCTTGTTTTTGGTCATCTGGTAACTAGATCTTTAACCTAAAATTCAGTAATTTACTATCCGAATAGTGGTCATTGAATTATAAACCTTAGATCTGTATCATGATAATTGAATGTATGAATCATGTTTTGGTTCTGGCCTGGGTATATTATGTCTGGAAGAGTCCCTTGTAGGTTCCTTTATCGTGACTAACGTGTGTAATACCGTTAGGTAGATGATACAAGAATAAGGCAAATAAGTTAGTAAAACTCGTTAGACTTTAGGTTGCATTTATGTCACCTAAGATAAATTATAAATAATAGTTGAAGTAATTTAAGCGGGCTTCGTTAATGGTGACAACATTAACCCTCGTCAGAGCTTAGGATAAGGGAGAAGGTACACCTTGTTTACATTAGCAAATCACCAACGAGGGTCGAAACAAAACTAGAATCATTGCACTCGTATAAACATATTAATAATACATAATTGGAATAGACTTGGCTAATACGTTCTTTTATCATTGATTTACTACTTTCTTACTATTATCGTTGTCTTGTTTTATTTAGTTTATTTAATTACTTTAGTAGTTTAATAGAAATCAAACTTGTGCTAGTCTCTCAGGCTAAAACCTCCCTTTGCGTTATTTAAATTAATTAGATAGTTAGAATACCTTAAAAATAGTAAATTAGTAAATCACTCCTGACGAACGACTCGTACTTATCCAACTAGCTACATTGATCGGGTACATTGTTCGTTAGTGTTAGTCTATAGGTTAGTTCGGCAAAATATAAATTGTAAAACTTTGTAATAAAATATATAGACCTATAAAAGCACATCACCCCACTATCATGAACCGTTAATTACGTAGTAAGCGTGAATATTGTGAATAGATCTATTGGGTTGAAACCTCCATCCGGGTAGTTTCCCTACTTGACTGGTATGTCAAACGGAGGCGTAATCATTTGAGGAACTTGAGTGTTCACGGAAAGGAACACTTGTACGGGCACAATACTATAAACATTAAGGCTTCGGGGTCATGAGCTTAAGGCAATAGTAATTCCTTTTACTTATGACATTGTATTTGTTATAATGGTCATATACTGAAAATTTGTGATCCACACTTTGATAATTACATTTATTAAAACCTATGAACTCACCAACTTTATGTTGACCTTTTAGTATGTATTTTCTTAGGTCCTTAGACACGTTGCATGGTTAGCATCTGGAGCATCATTACTAGAGTCTCATTTTTGCGATCTCATCATTACGAAGATTTATTGTACTACTTTGAAAATGTTTTGTTCTTAAAACATTTTATTGTAAAACCTTATCGATGAGATAAAATGTGTATATTCAAACGACTCACGTATTCGATATAGCTGTAACTTTGTACTATGAAGTCACGCCCCGGATACCTTTTCGCTTCGACGCACTTTGGGGTTGTGCATTAATTTCTATATAAATTTCACAAACCCTCATTTTCTCTTCATAATTCACACATACACAAGATAAACTCTCTCATTTTCTCTACCTGAAAACAACAACAGCAACATTAATATTAAGGGTATTTCAAGCTTGGTAAAATGGTTTTGAAAGGTTATTGCTTAAAGGTTTAGAAAGCTAAGATTTATTACTTTCAAAACAAGCCATTCTTAGTTATATTAGGTAGTTTTGAGCACTTAATCATCCATATCATCACCAACCATTGTTGTTCTTAGGGTATTTTCGGCTTACTCGTCGCTCTAATTTCACTCTTGTTATTACATTGTTTAAGGTCCATAAGGCATAACTTTGGCTTGGAGCATTAGAGTCGCACGACATGTTTTGAATACTTTGATGCATTCATATATACCATTCAATGATGTTTTGAAAATGTTTATGTACTTTATTGCATTGGGACCTCTATTTTGTAACTCTGATATTATTTATCGAATGGTATCTTTTAAAAATGTCTCATTTAGAGGTTGTTTTCTATGACTTGAACATTGTACTATGAAGTAGCACCTAGTGACATTATCTTCCGCTGATGCACTGATTTTGGAGGTGTTACAGATTGGTATCAAAGCTCTGGTTATAGAGAACTAGGTTGCATTCAGTGCCTAGACTATAACTATTATATATACGTTGCCCTCTCCCCCATTTATGGCCCTACACACTTTTTGTGCGCGTATACTTGTTGAACACTTATGCTCATCCATTTTAATAGCCTCTAAAACTTTCCCAAGACATTTTTGGTTACACAATGGTCTTATTTCTTTTCCAGACCTTGTGAGTGATACAGTGGTCTCTAAAACTTATCATGACACTACATAATATCGTTTTCCATTTTCTTGTAAATTATTTTGATATAATCCTATAAACTATTTTGCTGCTATATAAACTAGTTGATTAAACTGAGCATTGCATCGTTAAGCCTCAATTATACATAGCCTGATCACCTATGTCTAATTTAGGAGGGATCATGTTTTGCTGGAAGCAGTTATCTGTAAATCTTGTTAAAAATGACCTTTCACTTATATTCCTAAAAAGAAAATTTTGTGTGAGTTTACATGGAAATGAGAAAACCAAATCAGCCTCAAGTACCCACACCTTTTCATTGACACCCCTCTGACAGCCAACATAAACTGAATCTCGGGACGGGAGTTCTTTAACGCGGGTGGGGGGGGGTGCTGTAACAAATCATATTTTTCATGTCAATATTTACCCAATTACTTTTACTTTTTATTTTAATTTTGCGGAAATTAACTTTTACGAGTAACCGGATAGGTTCACTCGCGTACGTCGTACCGCGTACGTTAAAATTGAACAGTCTACATGTTTTATGCATTTTGATTTCCTTACATATATATTTTATGTGTCACACTTTTACTTTCTCATTTTTATATAAACCTTGCACATTTTGCATTTTTAAGCTTATACTCGCAACTAGGGCTGAGCACACCACCCGAACGGACGGGACCGACCGACCGAGACCGGACTGGACCTACCACATTCGGTCCGGTCCTCGGTCTCAGATTTGAGGCTAATTCGGTCTCGGTCTTGTTCTGCCCATCCGGTCCGGTCCTGTTTGGTCCAGTCCAGACCACAAACCGACTATTTTGCCTTGTTAGATTGGACCGACCGAGATCGGACCGGACCGGATCGACCACATATGGTCCGGTACTTGGTCTCGGATTTTGGACTAATTCGGTCTCGGTCCGGTCCTGTTCGGGACCGATGCTCACCCTACTCCCAACACCTTTGCACTTTAGCTTTAATACTCTTACACTTGGAATTATATCTACCAAACTTAAACTAAAAACCTTCCTTAAACCCTTAGTATTATTTACCTATGATCCTACTAAATGTCATAAACAATCAATGACATGCTCAAACTATTTTAAAAAATTGATTATTATTTTTGAAAACTTATAACTTTTATATGTTTTAACTTTTATGTTACCCGATTAATACGTTTTAGGATATAAGCTACCCACTACATTAAACTAATACACCTCTTAACTATTTTTAAATAAATGACACATAACCCTCCACCTTCTACTTACACACTAACACATCATGCTTACACATTTGACAATTAGCTAGTTAACTTAACACATGTCATTTAATCTTAATTTCTATCTAAATTTCACAGACCCTCATTTTCTCTTCATAATTCACACATACACAAGATAAACTCTCTACATGAAAATAGCAAAAACATTAATATTTTTAAGGTTATTTCAAGCTTGGTAAAAGGGTTTTGAAAGGTTATAGCTTTAAGGTTTGGAAAGCTAAGGTTTATTACTTTCAAAATAAGGGTCTTAGTGATATTGGGTAGTTTTGTGCACTTAACCGTCTATATCATCACCAACCATTGTTGCTCTTAGGGTATTCTCGGCTTACTCGTTGCTTTAATTTTACTCTTGTTATCACATTGCTCGTAAAGGATAACTTTGGCTTGGAGCATTAGAGTCACACAACATGTTTTGAAGACTTTTATGCATTCATATTTACCATTCGATGTTGTTTTGAAAATATGTTTATGTACCTTATTGCATTGGGACCTCTATTTTGAAACTCTGATATTATTTATCGAATGGTATCTTTTAATAACGTCTCATTTAGAGGTCGTTTTCTATGACTTGAACTTTGTACTATGAAGTGACACCCAGTGACATTATCTTCCGTTGATGCACTAATTTTGAAGGTGTTACACTAATATTACACACGAATACACCAAGACAATAAAACCTTCAACAAACAAAACATGAAACAGTTGAAGTAAACTAACTGAATTTCCATATGTGTAAACCCTAACCACGTAAACATAACACATCAAACACACTTACACCTTTCAAACCAAAAAACCGAGTCACAAATTCTCTAACCCCTATTGTAAACAAAAACTAAAATAGTCGAAGTATATTACATGGTTACATGCTCAAAACTCCAACAGCTGCATTAAAGGAACATATTAAAAAGGTTGTTCAAACATACCTGCAAACCAAAACAACTCCAAACAAACTTTGAAAATCTCCTCGTCAATGCCAAAACAAAAATTACATGAGAAGATAGATAAACAGTCACTTTTAGAAATCCCCAACGAACCTTCCATGTATGTTATATATAGCTGATCACATTGATAATGGAGCGCACGTGTTAAGCAAAGAACTAACTGAAAAATTAAGTGGCAAGTTAGTGAAAACACATCATAACACACCTGCAAACCAAAGACACATGTGTTAATCATGCAACTAACCTTTCAAATTAAGTGGAGCACCCATTAAGCATAATATTTTATTCCTCCTAAGCCGGCTCAGCGTGTGAACAGTGTAGGCTCAAGCCGCGACTCCACAGTGCACCCAAGTTGTCCCAACCCCTCTACCCGATCTCCAAGCCAGCGGCTTCGGAACAGTGTCAACTCCCATTTCCACTTCTATGAATGTTATATAGTATAATTCACTGGCTTTAACAAGGTCGACTGTTTCACAATCCAATAAGCTAAATCAACACAAGTTACACACAACAATAATCACAAGTTTTAGATCTCTCAATCATTTTCCTTAACGTTAACGTCAACATCAACAATTAACGTATTTATTGATCAATCATTTTTCTTATAGTTATACCACCTCCACCGTCATCGCCACCCGCCACCACCCCTCGCCAGCCCCACCTCCACTGCCACCATCACCTGTCATCACCACCCACCACCTGCCACCATCAACAACATCCACCCCTTGACACCACCACCTGTTAGAAAAAAAGACCTTGATAGATCTTAAGCACTCGGGGATCGTTAGCGTTGCCGATGTAATCACAAGCAAACTAATAGAAGATCTCTACAACTTGGTATTGTAGCGGAAAATAAATACAAGCTATAGTAACTAAGAACACTTTTGATCCTCTATGGATCTTTGATTATAGAAACTCTATGTTTCGATAGAATACAGGACTTGAGAAACTTGAAAAACTTATCTATTACAAACTAATATGGTTTCTTATATAGGCAAGAAACCCTAATGAGCGTTGACAATTTACGCTACTACTACTAAACTAGACTAAGCATGCAACTAGACAAGCATGCAACTAATCATATTGTTTTGTTAATCATCGTGTTTATTCTGAGTAAGCTCTACATAATACGGCCAACCTATACATACTGGTGACTTTTACTCTAAACCGAGCTTATCTCTCCTACGTGGTTCCCACTTTCGAAGAACACACTGCTCGCTTTATCACTTCAAGTATAACCCGGCAACATCGCTTCTTCTTGAGAATCTCTTCAACCGAAGCTTGGCGAGAATCGATGGTTTGTGCTTGGCGAGAATCGATAGTTTGTGCTTGGCGAGAATCGAGAGATTACCTTAATTCCCAACAATCCTCCCTAAACCGGAATTTGACTAGGTTAAGTTCCGCTTCCTTGATAGATCGCTAATGTTTGTTGAGGATTGTGACATTTTCCTTGAGGATTGTACCATAATGTTGTGTGAAGCGTTGAGTGGACAAGATCTTGAGGATCGAAGAATCGAATGTGAAACACCGGATCTTTGCGAAAGAACATATGACATCGTGTACATCAAAACATATAAGTTCAATACTATTCTCATCACTTCCGGTGTGTTAACTCCTGTGAGAGGTGAATCATCGAAATTAATGGATTTGATGTCTCTTTACCAATAGCCATTACTACTGGAGTAGCCACATGTTTGAGTTCGAAAACTATGGTACATTGATAACCATCGATTTATTGGCAAATCGGCAACCATATAAACGGATTTGTCTTGTCTTTACCGTAGCCGTTTGCTCGGGACTAGTCAATTCTTAGAATTGGTGAATTGAGAACCAAATATGGAGTCGGTGCCTTTACCACATTCCATATTCATGTGGCTAGCCAATTCTTGGATTCCAAACAGAATAGACCATGGTGAATTGATGACCATACAACCCTCGGCGATTAAGCATGGGTGGTTGCAAACCCTATGATTTTGAGCAAACCATTACAACTATCAATGATTTGATGTGTCTTTACCAAAGTCAGCCTTTGGACTAGCCAACTCTTTGATATACACAAGGTACATAGGGTGAGTTAAAGACCAATTTTTTTTTTTTTTTTTTTTTTTTTTTTTTAACTAAGAAAGATTTACAAAACTGAAAAAGCTTAATAATAATTTGAAAAAGAAAATTAAAGACCTAATTTTTATTAAATAAACGCTATCACTATTTTTAAAATGATGTTTTTGTGAGATTTCTTTTTATGAAAGCGTTTACTCTAAAAAAATTTAGACAAAAATAGACAAATAACATAAACAAAGCAAGCTAAAATGAACAAAACAAGATAGTGCAAAGAGTACCAAGTGTCCTGATATGGATGAAGAAGATGCCTATTGTAGTTGTTGAAGTTGAGTTTTGATCAATCCCACTGAGCTAAAGGCAGAGCCTTTCATTTCCCAATCGGATCGGAGGAATTTCCAATTCGACTCAAAGATCTTTCCATAAGTCTTCTAGGCGAGGATACTTTCTTTCAGACAGCATGCACACAGTGATTCCACCCTTAGTTTCAAGGACATGCACCCGAGGGAGAGGATAGAATCTCCAAGATATAAGTTTCCACCGATGTGAATTTTCCCAAATGGAAGATGCTTTGCTGTTGAGAATGTGGGAGTTCAACAGAACTTGAAGATCTCCTGGTAAAAACATTCCAGAACCTTGAGGTTCCTTGTTGCAGTAGTGGGTGGTAACTTGAGTAAACAGAGAAATTATGTCTGCCCTGTCTATCAAGTGTAGAATTTCCTTTAGAAAGGTGAATTCCATTAAAGTGGAGTCCCTTCGATGAAGAATATTCATCTCATCATCCTTTAATTTCCACTCTATCACCCCATCTGAGTTGCCATCCGGAAAATCAGCAGCAGACCCTTCTACAATGAAAGCTGAGTCATCAGCTTCAAGATCCAAAGGAGATATTTTGGCCATTCTCTTCTGCCTTCTCCCAGGCTGATAGATATCCCTTGAGGGAGCATTTTCATCTTCTGCATTGATAGTAGGACTTGTATCGGTAGATGGAGATCGGGTTGAAGCACGAAGTGCTTTCATCCCGTGGGATATTCTTATAGCCTTTTACTGCTTTGGTTTCTGAGATCGCCTTCCTTAGCTTTAGAATCTTCCATGTGCCATCGGGCATTCGAGGAGAGGTAGTTGATGCTTGGTGCATTAGGAGGAATGGAGGATGGTTCACAGATTGATTCTTGGCGATGAGGAGGCAACTTGAAGTTGCTTGAGAGGAATGACCTGGAGAGGATTCCTTGGTTGGAGCATCAACGACCTTGAGTCTTTTGGCTTCGGAGCGACTTCATTCTCTCAAGTCCTCTTTAGGTTGAGAGATTTTGCTAAAGATAATGATCTTTCCTCCATGATTTGGTTATATTTATGTATATACAGGACATGATCAGGAAAGGCCTTGACTTGCTTCATTGTTAGGCCAGAGTTGGACTGTGAGTATTGGTTTTTCACCACTCTTCTTATTTCATCTTTAGTGGGAGGTTTGTTTTTGGCCTTCTGAGCTTGGATGGCCCTCTTTTGTTCAATTGCTTCTTGCCTCCTTTGTCTTCCCTGAGCCATCATTCGCTCCACATAGTTGTCACTGAGGAAATCTTCACCTAATATACTTTGAGCTAGAGAAGGCTTTGAAATGACTTGCTGGGTGAGGATATCCCAGTGTTCAGCAGGCATCTTAACCCTCAGTTCATCTAGTTCTTTTCTTCTCTCAGGAGTTAGAGATGAAAATTCCTCTGTTCTAAGTTGTTTAGCCAATGCTACACTTTCCTTTGACATCTCAAACTCTGCCAATCTACTTGCTTGACCTAGTCTTTCCTCCTCACTCACCAGGTTAGGACCAAGTTCATCTTCAGTGATGACATTTTTTCCTTTATCATCAGGTTGCTTAGCACACTCTTCTTCAGTTAGATCAACTATAGGAATCTCTACTGGAGTACCTAGATCAACATGTTGATGTAGATTATCAACTGAAGGTGAAGGGCCTGATGGTTCTTGAACAGATGAAGATTGTCCAAGATCTGGAGATGCATCCTCCATTTGCATATCAGCAGATGCAGCCTTATCACCTCTAGGTTCCTCTGAAGCTTCAGAAGAATCCTTATGAAGATCAGATCTCTTTCTTCTTGTGTATAGAACAGGTTTCTTCTTCTTTGATGAAGTGGCAGCTACCGATGAAGGGTCATTGAGAGACACTTCAGCCAACATTTCTAGAGATCCAAAGGGAGGAGCTTCTTGCTCTTCATCAGATGAAACCACCAGTTTCCTTTTGGAAGACCCTTTTAGATTGTGCTCTAAGACCTTAACTCGATTCTGCGCAGCTTCAATTTTACTTCCAAGAGAAGACTTGGTCTCAGAAGCTCCTTTTCGATTCTTAACCTCTGCAAGATACACATTGACAAGAGCATACAGATGAGAGTGTAATGGAGTCCTCAGCTCCACCAGCAGATTGCTCTGTGGTAAGGGGAGCCTCATTGGACCTTTCAGAAGTAACCTAGTCATGCTCAATGTGGGGAAGATCTTCATCAAGAGGATCCCTCACAGGACTTGGTGTGGGAGGTCTATTAAGATCTGACTCAACAATAGTATCAAGAGTGGGTGGAGGACTGGGACAGGGTGGCTGGTCAGGAGCAACATGAGTTGCTTCAACAGTAGAAGATGGGCCCTCATCAATGTTAACCAATGGATTACCATCAGTCGCCATAGGTGAGATAGGAGGATTATGAGACACATTCTCCTCATCGCAGCCCTCATTACCACAGGGCAACATGGCGACTAGCAAGGGATGATGTTCCCCGAAGTGAGTTTTCATGGTTGCAAACAATTTAGCAATCAAGGAACCTATAGGATAAAAAGCTTGGGCTTGGGTAGAGGTGTCTAATATGATTTGTAGAAACCTTGGGTACATTAAAATTTTCCTTTGTCTTTTGAATATTTTCAACCATGTTTTCGAAAATATACTTAGAAAAATTGAAAGTTACCCTTGAGAGAGACACACATACCATATCCCGCCCCAGAGAGAATCGTCCCATCCTCCGGTCTTGTTGCTCATGCATTGGGCAAGTGTGAACCAGAACCTCCATTTGGGGCGAGTTCCTTCTTTAGCCACATATCGGTTCTAGTACCACGATAGCCAATAGCCCTTAGCCCATTCAAGACATCTTCCGATTAGAGTAAAATGCTCCATCAAGATCTTCCGGTGAAGCTTCCTTCCGATTAGGTCCTCGGTCACAATGCACTCTGTTTCATCAATCACGCCCTAATCTCTGCCTCTCGCTCCTTTTCAAATGAGCTGCCCAAAATTGAGTAACCAATGATTCATATATCTCATTTGGAGAATGAGTTAGAGCATAACGAATCTTGGACCTTTTCGTGAATTCCACCATTGGTTCTGCATTCATAACCTTTGCCATTACCGAAATGCAACTTTGTTGTGATCATATTTAAATTCAAGAGCCATGAGGAATATGAGTGTTTAGAGTTAAGATTCTTGAAATGGTGAGAGTTTGTGAAAGTGGAATGAGAGGGATTTTGTTTGTTCTGAAGCGAGTGATGGTGGATGAGGTGTTTTTGCCCAAATTATGGTCAAAGAAAAATGGACCGTTTGGTTGACCATTGCTGACGTGTATGACATCTTTGACCAAACCCAAAATAACACTTCGGTAGAAACACAAGATCAATCTGCTGAAGTTATGGTATCAGCAGAATGCATCAAAGATAAGAATATCTTCGGTAGGTTTCTAGAATTACTGTGCCACCTACTTGCATTAAACTCGTTGAATCTTGAATCCGTCTATAAAATGATCCCAATGTAACTCATCTTTTCACCAAGATCCTCAAATATTTACCACAAACCCTAGAAGCCACATAACCTCAATTAACCCATTTGCACCATGAATACCAAACCTGAGATCATAGATCTCACTTCCTCATCTTCATCATCCTCTTCATCATCATCAAGTGGTGAATCAAACCCATAGTTCCATTACTTTCCTCAACCCTATCCAAGACCAAATAAATCGCCCTTTCTTTCTTCTTCAGAAGATGACAGTGTAGTGACTCCAAGTGAATCTGCTGATGATTCTGATGACTCCTATAAGGAGGGAACTTCTTACTCCCAACCTTCAGCACCTCGGTCTCAACAAAGACCTCGTGCTAGGAATCCGCCACTCCCCAAAGATAGAGAGGTGGTTCTTGGTTTCACTGCACCATCTTTTGGTGCATCAACACACATCGTATAGTAGAAGGGCTTAAGGAGGGTGGATCGATTGCATTTTGGTTGAAATAAATAGATGAAGCACACAGGACACGATAGTTCTCTACGTCATCCTGCGTGGTCATCGTCTTCATCAATCGGTTGCATCAATCCATCCGTCCATTTTGGTCCTTAGCATCTTCGTCGTCCTGGTCATGCATATCCAACCAGCCAGTTAGACTGAATGGGTGGTTACGAAGACCTCGAAAGCAAAGCCAAGATTTAACGCATATCCAAGATTCCATTAGATTTGGAATGAAAGATATACACTAGATTAGGCTTAGCTTGAGGATGCAAAATAGAAGTAGGTTGACTTTATGTGTCGTAGTCAGTAAAACTGCTTTCTTGAATGAATGAATGAACAATTTGACTTTATTTTCTTTTCTTCAAGATTAACTTCAAGAGAATCAAATTGTATGCTTGATGATTTGTTATCGAAGAAACAAGCAACACTCTTTCATTTATCGACCATGTACAAATGAGCCACTCTTGATGAATTTGATCTTGATCATGGGATGTATAAACTGCAATCCAGATAAGGAATAGACAAAATGCAGTACAGACAACTGCAAAACAAACAAACTAAACATACACAACAACAAAAACAAACAAACTAGAGAAATATTAGAAGTTAGTGTTGGAGAACAAACTAAGATATAAAACTAAACAAAAAAAAAATCTGCAGAGTAAATATAACAACAAACAAAAATCTGCAGAGTTTGCACAAATCCTCCCCTGAGGCATATGCCTCCCCGGAGGCCTATGCCTCCCCGGAGGCCTATGCCTCCCCGGAGGCCTATGCCTCCCCTTAAACTATGCAGTCAAGGGTTTAGCATTCCAATATTGACCACTAGGTGTTGAAACCTTGGTCCATCAAACGCTTTTGTTAATAAGTCTGCCACATTATCATCAGTATGGATTTTAGCCACTTTTATCAAATGTTTTCATAAGCATCTCTTATAAAGTGGTGCCCGATTTCAATGTGTTTCGCTCGACCGTGAAAACCGGATTTTTGACTATGCAGATGGTACTTTGATTATCTATATGAATTGTAGTGTTCATAAAGTTGTACCCATAGTCCAAGAATGGTTACGAATCCAAAGGACTTGTCCACAACAATTTGCGCAGACAACGTATTTTGCTTCAAGAGTTGAGGTGGCCACAATGGTTTGTTTCTTGCATTGCCAAGAAATCAACCTTTGCCTAGAAATTGGCGACCTCCAGGTTGTGGATCTTCTATCCGATTGCACCAAGATAATCATCGCCACTATACGCCCCGACTTGAAAGGAGATTCTTTTGGGTACCAAAGGCCTAAAAGAGGTTGGCCTTTGAGGTACTTAAAGATCTTCTTGACAAAGATTGAGATGGGAAGCAAGTGGGGTGACTTGATGTCGAGAACAAACACTCACAAAGAATGTAATATCGTGTCTTGAAGTCATCAATACATCAATGAACCAATCATGGACCTGTCTGATGAACATTCACGTGTAGATCGGTTCATTATTTGCTTTAGCCTTTGAGCTTCATAAGGTGTTGTGGCGATCCTAACACCTTCCATACCAAACTTCTTCAAAATGTCCTTCACGCACTTATCTTGGCCGATAAAGATGCCATCTTGTTTCACGAACACGAGACCCAAGAAGAAAGTAAGTTCTCCCATAGCACTCATTTGAAATTCACCCTTCATAAGTTCCTCGAATTCCACACCAAGCTTCATTTGTGGAACCAAAGATAATGTCGTCCACATACACTTGTACCGAATGATGTCGGAGTAATTCTTCTTGAGGAACAGATTTTTATCAATAGCTCCTCTCCTATAGCCATGCTTCAACAGAATGATGAAAGCCGAGCATACCAAGCTCTTGGAGCACGATGTAAGCCATAGAGAGCTTTAACAACTTTGTAAACATGATTTGGGTGATCCGGGTCTTCAAATCCCTTTGGTTGAGAGACATAAACCTCTTATTCAATCTCACCATACGTAAAAGCACCCTTGACATCCATTTGATACACCATGAAGCCCATATAAGAAGCATAAGCCAAGAAAATGCGAATTGCTTCAACTCGCAACAGGGCAAACACTTCATCATAATCAATCCTTCCTCTTGTCTCGAAACCTTGAGCTACCAATCTTGCTTTGTTTTTATCACAACACCCCGAGCATCTCTTATTCTTCGAACCCATTTTGTCCCAATGGCATATTTGCCATCGTAGTGGTACCAAAACCCAAACCGCTGGTTGTGAAATTGTTGCATCTCTTCTTGCATTGCTTCTAGCCAACTTGAATCATTAAGAGCTTGAGATACACCGGTTGGTTCCACTTGAGAAAGAAAACAAGCAAATGACAATGTTTGAAGTCCGTGTGATTGTCTCTTTGTTGGTTGGAGATATAAGAGAAAAGCAATCATCCAAATTGAGGACTTGTGATAGCCCTTCGAGTTCTAACAGTGCGAAGATCACCTATGATGTTGGATTAAGGATGAGCAACATTGATCCTCCGAGTAGCGATGGGATTGACTTCAATGGACGAATCAAGATTAGTGATGGTTGGTTCAAATTCAAAGATCATAAGAGGTGAGGTGAAGATGCCACTTTGGGTTTATGGTTTCCAAGATCCGAAGGTGTTGGAAAGCGTGTATAGGGTTCACCAAAGTCCAAGATACTTGAGAAGGAACAAAGATAGCCTTCATTTGGGAATGGAAGGTGTGACAGAGTCAACTTCAGCAGACACGTTGTTTCACGACTCCTTCATTAGCTACCCCTTCTTTCGCCCGCTGCTGCGTTCTTTGCAAATTCTTGAGTCCAAGCCTAGCAAGGTCCTCAAGATAATGAGAGTCATCTTCATCACTCGAATCGCCAGTATCCTTGGAGGTGGTACTGCAATATTGTTAGGAGAGAAAGAAGGCACAAGTATGGGTTGCTCATCATCTTCAAACTCATTTTCGAGTCATCATTTAAGGGACCTGCATTGTCGATGGGAGAAGCTTGAGAACCCGCATTTTGATTAGCCAAGTGTCTAGTGTAACCCAAAGAGTCGGCTATAGTCAAGGTCAAAGACCACGAATGACCCCGTCCTTGAACATTATGCTTGTCTTCCAAAAATCTCGTGTTCGTCTCTTCTATCTTCTTGGCTTGCAAATTATACACCCAGTAGGCCTTACTATGAGTGAATAACCCACAATATAACCATCATCAACCTTCTCATCAAACTTTCCCAATGGATCACTTGTGTTCGAATGGTCACTTGACAACCAAAAGGTTTTAGGTAGTGAATGACGGAACCTTTCCAAAGAGGAGTTCATATGGGGTTTTGAGTTGTGGTGCAGTAATGGACACCTGTTTAGCACATAGCAGCGGTGCCAAATGACTTCGATCCGAACATAGTGGGCGGTTTAGAGTCTGCAAGCATGGATCTAGCGACCTCTATTAAGGTCCTATTCTTTCTTTCACCACCCCATTTTGTTGTGGGGTTCTTGGATTACTATAGTCCCTTTTATGCCTTTTGACCCACGAGTTCTATAAGAATAGCATTTTTGAACTCGTCCCATTATCACACCTAATACCCTTAACCTTTTGTTCAACTGATTTTCAACAAGAGTGATGAATTCATCAAGACTTGAGATGTTTCATCTTTGGTTACGAGAAAGAAAACCCAACAAAATCTGCTATAGCCATCGGTGATTACCAAACGGAAGAACTTATGATCAATGCTTCGACTTGAGTTGGACCAAACAGATCCATGTGAAGCAACCAAGAGGTTCAAGAATGATGCTCATAGCATTGATAGCTTTGTAAGAAGCTCGTGTTGTTTTCCTTTGTTGCAAGCGACACAATTGTGATCATTTGTGAATACTTTGGTGGGAAGTCCTTCAACAAGACCCATTTTAGAGAGTTTGTTAATGGTCTTGAAATTCACATGCGCCATTCTTCTATGCCATTTAGTGGACTCATCAAGAGATGCTTTAGCCACCAAGCAAGTGAGGTCACCACCGTTGAACTTCATTAAGGTTGAATGTGTATAAATTGTGAGTACGAGGAACCTTCATGAGAATTGAAGTTTCTTACGGGAGTTTGAAGTCTTTAGACAAGACAAGACATTCATTCTCGATGAAGAGAACTTTGTTCTTAGTGTCACAGATTTGTGAAACAGAGAACAAGTTGAAATGTCAAGTTCCTTAACAAAATACACATTTTCAAAATCTAGATGAGGTGTTTTATGGTGCCTTTCCCCGTGATACTCCCATCACTTCCTCCAAACGTTACATTGCCTCCTCCTTCTATAGGGACAAAATTGTGCATCATATCCTGTTTCCAGACATGCTTCGAACAACCACTATCAACAATACCAATATTCTTATGCTTAAGGGATGATCCTACAAACAATAACAAAAATATATACAAGCAGTTAGTATTCAGAGGAGGCTCAAGTCATTCTTGACTTGAACACGCTTTGTGGATCACGTGTTTAGGGCATGAAGTTTTAGAGGATCCACCATTGTTCTTGGTCCTCCATTGATAATTTGGTCCTTGTTAGTCCAAGAACAACTTCTTGAGGGCTTCAGCAAGATGCTCCCATATCCCATCCCAAAGATACATGGAGTCAACATATGTAGGCCAATAGTCATGTTTAAAGTATGAGCTCGTTGGTTGGCCATAAGGTCGAGTAACCGAACTTCTCCAATGAGAGTCGAGTTTAGCCGCTTGTGGGACATAAGGTGGAATATTAGCAACATTGGTCCGATTAGGTTTGTGTTTACGGAGAGTAGCACATGCACCAATCTTTGTTCATAAAAATCACAATCCTTAATCAAATGAAATTTCTTGCCACATACAAAACATGTCTTCTTAGAAGTTTTATTCAAATAGGAAGATGTTGGATTACATGCGAAGTTCTTAAAAGCAGATACATTTAAGGACTTGATTTTAACAGATGATTATTCAAACATTTAAAAGATAAGTCTTGTGAGAAACTGTCTTGGAAGATGATTCTCGCCACTTCCCTAGAGGGCTCACAAGTAGACCGGGGTGCGAGACTTGGGTGTTGGTTCAGCGTGGGAAGGTCGGACTTTTCATTTGAATCACAGCTTTCATAGGAAGTAGACCTTGATCCGATGAATTGTCACCGCCGTCGAGCAAGAGACAAAGTCATTAGATGAGGTATCGTGGTCCAGCAAGTCTTTGACTTTTGCCATATAAGTGATGTGATCCATCAAAGTCAACAGTGATGGATAGGTCTCAGGCATGAACTCACCTCTAATGGGACCGGGGACGGCATGCATTATACCTTCTTTAACATAATTAGCTAACCTCGCGATGTAGGTTTACGCCCATCATACTTAGCTTCGGACCTACATATTTTGAAAACCTAAACCTATAGGACATGTCCGAGATTGACTAGTATAGATGATTCTATTTAAGCTTTTACCGGACATTTGCCATTCATTATTCCTATCGATTTCCTCACTAGTTTTGCCTTAAGTTCTAGATTTTCGATACGACTTCATCCTTTGCTTTCTCGCATGTTTTAAGTAATTTTTGCAACTTCTAGATCAAACTGTAACACTTTTATCTTTTCTTCATAAGCTATTTGATTCTTCCGAAACCATACTTTTTGTCTTTCTACGCTTTTAATGCAAGTTTATGAGCTTCATTATCAATATAACATGCATCAAACTTAGGTTTCATAGCATCAAATTCTTCCTTAAGTTCATTGTATCTAAGACTACGACCAAATATACAATTGTGTACCGAGATAGTCCCATTAAGGCAACCGATCATGCCTTTCATCCGGTGCACCTTGCAAGCGGTCAAGCTTGTCGAGATCATGAGCTTCCTCATTAACGTGTTCATGCGCAATCCAGTTGACTGTTCATCCATGGTGAGGAGAGCTGCTGAAGCTCCGACTTCCTGCTTTTTCACGATAGGAAAGATATTTGGCTCCATCTCCATTCTTTCTATCCTTGCATTCTCTAGAGAAATGCCCCATCCGATGACAAGAGTAGCACCGACTTTCCTCTATCAAAGCGAGTGGTTCCTTTCCTTTGAAAACAAACTTCCTTCCACCTTCTCTTCAAACCTTTTGATGTCCATCGACAAAGAAAGCCACCGCATTTTCGACTTCATTTCCTCCATTTCAAGAGGGTCCACCGATCAAAGTCTTCATATGCAAGATACTGCTGAGTATCATAGTCAAGAACAAACGAATGAAGAACATCCTCCATCACACTACTAGACTTAGCTTGAGAACTTGGTGGAGTGGGACGAGGGTTATGTGGTGAAGGGGAGTTGAAGATGATGATGGAAAATAGTTGGAACTAGGAGATGATGGAAAATAGTTGGTGCTAGGAGCTTGTACCATCACGTTGGAATGAGATGTCCCAACAAAAGTCGCATGGTTAGAAGAAGATGTACGGTAGGGAGTCCCGACATCCGGTTCAAGAGTTCGAGTGCATTGTATAGCTCATCAAAGGTGAGCATGTCCAACCCTCCTTTAGCCTTGAGTGCAATACTAACATGCAACCATGATGGTGGCAAGGACCGCAAGAACTTTGAGTTGCAATCTTCATTGTCCGGTTTAGCATTCAAATGATTCGGTGACTCAAGATCCTATGGAACCTGTCGTATCCCTTGTGGATACCTTCTTCTTCGATATGTTGAAGTCCCAAACTGTTGTCTTAACATGGACTTCCTCATTCTCTTTGATTCTTCATTTCCACCGAACCTTGCCTTGAGAGCCATCCATATGTCTTTAGCATCATCCATATGGTGAAAATCACGAGATGATCTTGGTATGGCTTGAAGCAAGATAGTCTTCACTTTATGCTCTCTCGCATGGCGGACTTCTTCAAAGAAGTTTTGGTGGAGCCATGATAAACTTCCCATCTCTGTCGGGAATCATCTTCTTTAGACTATTTCCTTTCTTCACTACCTCCCATGATTCCAATCAATATTGGAAATCCAGTTTTCCATCTTCATAGTCCAAAGTTCATATTCTTCCTCTTTAAATAAGGGAATTTACCATTCTTGTTTGTGACCGAATTTGTTGCATGGAAGTGGTGTTGGTGTTATTTGTGTTGGTGACTTCATTTTCATTATCGGATCCAGGCATGGTGAAGGAGAGTTTGATTGTATGGGGGTGAGAATATGGTTCTTAGTATCGTAGAGACTTTCCCGAGGCTCTGATACCACTTGTTAGAAACAAAGACCTTGATAGATCTTAAGCACTCGGGGATCGTTAGCGTTGCCGATGTAATCACAAGCAAACTAATAGAAGATCTCTACAACTTGGTATTGTAGCGGAAAATAAATACAAGCTATAGTAACTAAGAACACTTTTGATCCTCTATGGATCTTTGATTATAGAAACTCTATGTTTCGATAGAATACAGGACTTGAGAAACTTGAAAAACTTATCTATTACAAACTAATATGGTTTCTTATATAGGCAAGAAACCCTAATGAGCGTTGACAATTTACGCTACTACTACTAAACTAGACTAAGCATGCAACTAGACAAGCATGCAACTAATCATATTGTTTTGTTAATCATCGTGTTTATTCGAGTAAGCTCTACATAATCTGGCGCCAACCTATACATACTGGCACGACTTTTACTCTAAACCGAGCTTATCTCTCCTACGTGGTTCCCACTTTCAAGAACAACACACTGCGTCGCTTTATCACTTCTGTCAAGTATAACTTCGGCGACATCGCTCTTCTTGAGAATCTCTTCAACTGAAGCTTGGCGAGAATCGATGGTTTGTGCTTGGCGAATCGATGATTACCTTAATTCCCAACACCACCCCTTGCCACCACCACCACTAGCATCACCCACCACCACCACCCACCAAAATTGGGTGGTGGTGAGTAGTAGTGGTGGTGGGTGGTGGTGGTGGTATAACTAGAAGAAAAAAAACAAAAGAAACTTTTCTACCTACTAGTCTCCCAAAATATTAAATAAAAGTCGCCCAAAGTACAAGTCGCTCAAAGTATATTTTGATTATTTGCTTATTTTTTTCTTTTTTGATTTTTCACTAAAAACAAAATTCAAGTCGCCCAAGAAAACCCAAGTCACTCAAAGTACACATGGCTTATACTTACCTTACACACTATGTACTTTATTAATTAAATAAAGGACGTGTCAAAATTTAAATGGAGTCGTCCAGTCGCCCTAGACGAATTTAAGAACTTGATTTTTTTTGTGCTACTTATTTAACATACATTTCATTTTTGGGTTAGATATGAAATTTTGTATTTTTACTAACATATAATAAATAAGTTGTTGTTGGGGAAATTAGTCAATTGTCAGTGTAAATGAGTTAGTATTGGAAGTAAGAGGAAAAAAGCGTTATCGTACGTTACACAAGTTCGATCCCATTTATTTTCCATGATGTTATTAGAAGTTACATATTCACGCATTTTATAGTTATTTCTAACAAACATATATGTATTTTTAGGTTGTTGATTTTCTTAATATGGTATTTTATTATTTTGAAAAAGATCAATAAATATCATGTGAAGATACAAAATTTATAAGACATGTATGGTCTATAGACAAGGAAGGTTCATATATTCATAATAATATATTTAGCAATCTTATAGTATCCTATGATTTCTTTGTTGAAGAAAAGAAAAAACCCAAATTTAAATCTAAGCATAAAAATTAAAAATGGTAAATCATAACATTAATCTAAAAAAAAAAAAAAAAAAAAAAAAAAAAAAACACCAAAATTTACTTTTGCAATATTCAAGATAATAATGGTTAGAAATACATCATCTACCTTAATCAAAATCACACCACTAATTCAACAACCAATAACTCAAATACTAAGACCGAGTGTAATCGGGGATTCATTATCCCAGTTATGCGTCAAACCCTATAAAACCAACTCCCCATTATAGCCCATATCCCTTAATTTTGTGAGAAATCGGTGGTGCAGACCACCATGTTGTGGAAGAAGAAAAAAATTGACTATGTGTGAGTATATCTATGTTTAAGTGAGGTAAGTTTGGGAGGTGAATTTGGTGGTCGTATTACACATGTTTAGTGGTGGAGTTGGTGGTGAAGAGGAAGCTGATGTGACGATGAGTTGACGGTGATGAATGCGGAGCCTTACACCTAGTCTAAGGTCGAGCGAAAGAAAGAAGAAGAATATAATTATTTCCCCAACTCTTTTCCAAACCAAATTAAGTTTGCCATAATAATGCCAAATCCAAAAGACTCGACTCGAACAACACCCTATTACATCAATTACATAATACTCTTCCCCTTATATGTGAGATCACTTCATTCAGTAGATTACAGAAACGATCCTTAGGTAGAAATTTGGTGTGCAATTATCGTACATGACATAAATTGTGTCTGAACTTTCAAATTTTTATATGCTCTTATGTCATAAACGATAACCAAATACCCAAATCACCTACAAAAAGCACACATAGATTTCAAAATATTAGAGATATCGGTTCCAATTAGTTCAATTTTAAACCACAAAGATCCTTTATGCAATACATATTTTTCACAACAATTACACATAATCCTGACGCAACCAAGCAGAGGCGTTCCAGATTAACATAGATAAACATCCTAGAAGTTTTGCAATAACTATTTGTATTTTCCTTAAGGGTATGTTTGGTAAAGAGAATTTCGGAGATTATAAATGAAGTAGAGAATAAAATTTAGAGAAATGGAATTGGTTGAGAAATTTGAATTCATTCTCGTGTTTTGTAAGATGGGAAATTAACTCGAGAAATGAGAAAAAAAAATCAATTCTTATCCATTTTTTATTTAACAGATTAGAAACATTTCTGTTGAGCACATTTTCACAAAAGCAAACCAATAAAAATTGATAAGAAACACAAATGTACGATCAATACATCAAGTGACTTGAAAAGTAAATCTGCATGTGTAAAATTTTTAATGGCAATGAACTAAAACAAAAGAACACTCAATCCCTTTTTAGATCAAAACTGACATCAGCAACAAACAAACTGAATACGACTTGCCTATTTGTAAAACAACATGGATCCGAACTGTAAAATTGAATAGAAACTCGTTCGACATCAAAACAGAATCTACCATCAAAGGCTAAAACAGAATAAAAGGGGTGTGGCGTGATATCTTGATGAAAATAAAATGGGGCATGAGAGGATAAGGTTTCAACTTTCAACTATATGTTAAAAATTGTGTTGAATGTGAGGCTCATGGGATCTTATCTACTTGTATCCCTTTTTTATTTTCAATTATTTTTTGAAAAAATAGAAACCATATTGAGAATTTCAATTTCCACTACAAACTGGATGGAAATGAAAATACGAAGGAGTTGTTTCTTAAGAATTTGCATTCCCCTGTCTAACCAAACATGAGAAATTGGGTCATTCCTTTGTTTTTTTTTACCTCAAATCTCCCTACCAAACACACCTTAAGGGTTTGGTTATAAAATAGCAATAGACTTTTCTTAATGTATTGGTTTGTATGTGAACTAAAAAGTATTCCACTTAATGTAACAGATTTTCACCTTTTGTTCCAATATGCACACCACTTTACCTGTTACCGGTTAAACCGGCTAAAACTGCAAATTCTAGCATTTATTATTGGGTTTTAGTAATAAAATAGCAACGAATGTTTTCAAATATACCGATTTGATACGTGAATTAAAAAGTGTTCTAGATTTTATTTTTTTATTGTAATTTCTTTATTATTATACTATACTTTTCGTGCCTTTTATCCAAAAAGCCATTATACTCATTGATAGCGTGCCAATATTAATGGCCGAAGCTCATTAATCACACGCTCGAATCAAGTCCGTCACCAAGGCCCAATCAACACTTGATAAAGGCACGACTTAAATCCAAGGCCACGTATAGCCTGGAAAGACCTCTCAGGCCCGACTGAGTAAAGACAAAGATACTGCTCCTCAACTGGCATTAACGGTTAAGATGTACCATCTGACATCGCATACTGGGGACGCACGACAAGCACCACTACGAGCTAAAGAACGAATGACATCTGTCTTTCTTTTCTGCTCTCGGATGATCAACACTTGGCTCCCTGACAGCCATTGATCAACCCACAAGGGTTTATCTATAAACCATACAAGCCTCTCTATAAAAGGAGAGCAACATACACTATCACATAAGTTTTCACACACTTGGGTAAATACTGGCTCACAGCAGTGCAACATAGTTCTTGTTTAAGTGTTACCCAAGTTCTTGATCTATATAAATTTCATCAGGTCCGTACCGTTCAACAGGGAAAACCAAAAAACAAAACTATCCCCATCACATCTCTAAACCGATTTACATACCATACGTAAACACTCATGAAACTAGTAAGGTTTTGCTGCAATTTGCGGATATTTGAAAAAACCGCAAGGTCTTGCTAGTTTTTTCTAAAAATATTGCAAGGTATTGCTAATTTATTTATTTATTTAAATTGCAAGGTCTTGTTAGGTTTTATAAAAAAAAATGCAAGCTATTGCTAGTTTTCTAAAAAATTGCCTTGCTAGTTTTTCTAAAAAATCGTAAAGTATTGATAGTTTTTCTAAAAAAATTGTAAGGCCTTGCTAATTTTTTAAAAATATCGCAAGACATGTGAGTAAAGGACTAAAATATCATGATATGTCGCCAACATTAAATTTTCGGCTAAACAAGTTCTTACGTGCAAATTAGTACAAAAGGTGAAATCTGTTACATTAAGTGGAACATTTTAGTTCACGTACCAAATCAGCATATTTGAAAAAATTGTTACTACCTCCGTCCCATATTAATTGTTCTGTTTTGACTTTTTAAGTCTTTCTTTCTCAACTTTGACCTTAAATATTTTTGTTTGTGTTATATAATATTTAATAAAAATTATACCAATGAAAAATACATTTAAAACTCAATCTATTCATATATTTTGCATCAAGTATTATATAATACAATTAAAAATATTTAAGGTCAAAGTTGAAAATAAAAGACCTAGAATAAACAAAATGGACAGTTAATATGAGACGGATGGAATATTATTTTATGACCAAAACTCTTTCCTTAAACATAAACGTTAAAAGTTTTATATGCTCTCACGCCATAAACGATAATTGAATGCCCAAGTCACCTAGTAAAACCACACATACATTTTCGAGAAATGTTAGAGATACCGCTTCCAATTAGTTCAACTCCAAACCACAAAGACCATTTCTGAAATACCTATTTTTCACAACAACGTACTCAATCCCGACGCAACGAACAGGTTGTTCCACATTAAACAAAACTTTCCCAAAATACCCATCCAAACACACATCTATTATCACACACCCTCCTCATAGCCTCATAGCGTCTTCCATTTTCAATTTCACCACCACAAAAACACCATCCAAACACCCAATCAATTGAAATGGATCCAGACGCATTATCAAAAGCATTCGTGGAACACTACTACACAACATTCGACACAAACCGAGCAGGCCTAGCCAACCTATACCAGGAATCATCCATGTTGACTTTCGAAGGTCAAAAGATCCAAAGTGCTGTCAACATAGTTAACAAATTAACCTCGTTACCTTTCCAGCAGTGTAAACATAGTATTACAACTGTTGATTGTCAGCCTTCTGGTCCTGCTGGTGGTATGCTTGTTTTTGTTTCCGGTAATCTTCAACTTGCTGGCGAACAACACGCTCTTAAGTTTAGTCAGGTATTATTTTTTATTTATTCTAGGCTTACTGGATCGAAATTTTTGTGTTTTGATTTGGAGACTTTAGCGCGTTTTTTTAGCGAGGATTAAGTTTATGAAGAATGATAATTGTAGTTGCAGTGCTAGTCGATGCGTGATATTTCCAGTTATGCGCCTTGTATTATGTGCAATTTGTGGGAAAGAATGAGCACCGTAGTAGTTGAGAGCCATTATGAGTGTCTGCTAGTTTATATAAACCTCTTATGTGATACTGCACGTAAATTTGAAGCATCGTCATCTTATGTTTGATCTGCTCTTTGTTGTCCCTTGCGACAAGACCTATAATTTCTAACCCTATGGTATAGTATTTCCCATTATATATAAAATTCGAATTAAGGTTTTATGCGCCTATAACTTTTTTTTGCGAAAGAGTCTCGTTTGTACTAAAACCGATGTGATCCTGTTCTCGACATTGATGTGACTCGGAATTGAAATCCAGTGTGTTTGTTCTGGATCACCAAAGCCAAGTAGGGGGTAATTATTGACGGCTTACATTCTACTTCAACTTCATTGCTCAACACCTTATGTGGGACTGTAGTAATCTGGATCTTAATCTATGCTTCTGGAGTTCTGGTTCATGTGAGTTTAGAATAAAGATTACAACTTTAATAAACAATCAGAGCACCTAGATTCATCTGTGCATTGTTTTGGAGAGCCTTTTAAATTTGGAGGATTTGGTTTATCAAGAACATTCTTCTGCTAGTGAAATTAATCTGATTTACAGTTTGTGAAGAAAATGTTTCTTTGTCAATATGTACTCACAGTTTTATGTGTAGTGTTTCTATATGCATAGGAATGATTTACATTTACAGTGCTAGTTTATACGCAAACTGTCATTGATCTGTGTTACAACCTTAGCTGAGCAGTCAGGCAACCTAGGTTTTGTGCTGTGTCCGGTGAGCCTAGTTTCGTGTGTATAAGTAATATTTATGTCATGTTTGGCGATTCAGTGTAGTTTCAGATTTATAATGCATTTTCATCTGCTTGTGGAATTGATGATTTGATTCTGATTTTAAGATTTTGAGAAATGCTTGTCTGTCAATATGTAACTAATTAAGCTTTTGTTTGACAGTTCTATATGCCTAGGGGTGATGTTGATTTACAGTTATAGTGCTAGTCTATGCGTAGATTTGTCAGTGATATGCTAACCGTCTACAATTTGTGGGACAGAAAGTAGTGCCACAATAGTTGAGAGGCATTGTTATTTGTTAGTGCCTGTTACTATTTGTACCTCTTATATTTGTATCTCTATGTGATGCTATTTACAAATTAGAATCAAATGAATCTAATGTTTGGTATTTTGATTTGATTTGGTGTTTGGTGTCCCTTCAAAGTTCCAACTCCCTACAAAGTATTACTTCCAACTCCGTGATAGCACTTCACCTTCTATTTTAGTCTCATTGAGGTTGTATACGTCTATAACCTTTGTTTGTGGAAGAATACACACAGGTTTTCTTTTGAAACGGTTTTAATTCTATTCTCGTCGTTGAGGAGCAGGATCAATTTCTTCAAATGGGTTCTATTGTTTGAATGTTTTCCAACAAAACATAACACCAGAACCAAACAAAGTTATTAGCTAAGATGCTTTAGAATTCCTCTTCCACAATGCCATAGGTGTGGCAAATTGAAGTGTGAACAGTAGGACACTTGAAAATTGAAATCCGGTAGAGTGTTTGTTCTGGATTATATCTCTTGTACCCTAGTCAAGAAGAGCAGCCCATTTCTGTGGTAGTGAAAGATATGGCATTCACCCATATAAAGCCTGCAACTTTGGACAGAACATAAACAAAACTCAATCTGCAAAAAAATTTGTAGTTAAATTAGGATTGGATATTGGTTACCTTCCCTTATATAACATTTATTCCCTGTGCTGTCTGTTCATAAATCTATATGGTTAATTACCAAATCCAACTATCCAAGTAGGGG
Source organism: Chrysanthemum lavandulifolium (assembly GCA_022545495.1). Taxonomy (NCBI): domain Eukaryota; kingdom Viridiplantae; phylum Streptophyta; class Magnoliopsida; order Asterales; family Asteraceae; genus Chrysanthemum; species Chrysanthemum lavandulifolium. Next base: position 132,395,870 of record CM040246.1, on the reverse strand, counting down.
GTGATTATAGGTTGCTTATGTTCTAGCTCAAGAACATCATTATTTTCTTCAAAAATAAACATCAATTTACACTGTGCTTCTTCAAGTATTTCTCATAGTTGTAGACTGGTTTGAGTGCTTGACAAACTAAATTTGGCTGACATATTTGGATTAGGGGTCTCGTGTTAACTCTTTATTGTATGTAGTGTTTCCAAGTTCACCTTCGATCTTCCTTTTAGCCTGGCAATTCAATGAAATATTTTGACAAAACTTGCCATATAAAAACATGTACGTAGATGTATTGAATTAACTCTTGTCATTCCTTCTCTATATGAAATTTCTGGTATGTGAAGGCACAAAACAACACTTCGTTAAGACATCTGGCTAGGCATCAATAGTTTTACTTTGTCATTTGTAAATTGGTATTTGTTGATATTTCTGAAGCAAGTCTTATACTCTTATCTTTCACAATTTGACTTGCTAGCTGACCGTTGATCAAGATTTCATGAAACACTGTTAATTAATTGTTTTTACACAACAATATTTGATATGTCTCTTCTTGATGTGCATGCTTGGTTGATTATAACTTGATATACAATGGGATTAATTTGGAACTTACAGTTGCATGACTATGTATAGATTAAAAATAGAGTAAATTACACGGATGGTCCCTGTGGTTTGGGTTGACTAACAACTTTGGTCCTTTGACTTTTTTTTTTGCACTGACAGTCCCTAACTCGGAAACCCTTAACACTTACAGTCCCTTGACCAAACTGACGTTAAATTTGACCGTTAAACATCCCCATGTGCGAGTCACATGAGGGTAAATTAGTCTTTTTCTTTCTTTGGTGAGTCCCATTCATCATCATCATCTTATTTTCTAAATCTCATCATCATTCACCACCATAACCATTATCATTCACCCATCTCTTTAAAATTTCATATCTATAATTTTTAATTTTTTATAATTATTCATCATACTCATCAACATCTTCGCACATTAATTACTAAAATTAGTTTTTTATATTCTTTTAAGATTGTATTACTTAGTGGTATATACTATTTTGAGTTTCCTGGGTTGGGCACTTTTTACTTATCTTTTTGAATATCTGGATTCATATCCTGAAATTGGTTAACATCCAGGAATTATTTTGATCAAAACCATTTTTGGGAACTTTGAAACAAAATCATCCCACCGATTTATTAGCAAAATAAAACCAAGATCTATTAACAAAATCATCCCACCAATCAAGATCCGCAGATCCGGTCGTCCTCCTCAACTATTCATCAACTATTCAACTCATGTTAATCGGATGCTGTACTAAATCGCCTCAACTTATATCCCTCAGCTACCTCACCCTCTTCCTTATCTTGCTTGGCCTATTTATTGGTATGTTCAAGGGTGTGTTTTAATGGGTCTTCTCCATTGATGGAGTTGATGACCAAGAACAGAGCACAAATGAAGATACCAACATTCATTTTGTTTGTAAAAGATGATATATCTCAAAGGGTTGTTCTTGATATACAGTTTACATAAAGAGAGTAGTGATGCAGAGTTAGTTTGTTAGTATGTCGTGGTGGGGTTTTGAGCAAGATAAAAAAAAAAATAAATAATAAAGAAAATGAATCTGTGGTGGTTCTGATGGTTGGCGGGGGAAGGGGGTGTTTGTGGTAATGGTTTGATAATGATGTCGTGGTAGGGTTTGGTGGGTCGGTGGTGATGTTGTGATGGTGTTTGATGGGTTGGTGGTCTGGTGAGTCGGTGGTGATGGGTTGGTGGTTTGGTTTGTCGGTGGTGGTGGGTTGTGGTGATATCGTGGGATGGGGTCCGGTAGAGGTGGTTGTAAAGCGTGTTCAGCCGGCGGTTGTAGTGGGGGTTAGGTGCTGGTGTAGGCTGGTGTCCGGTAGAGGTGGCTGGCGTGGGTGGTTATAGCGGGGGTTAGGTGTTGGTGTGGGCTAGTGTGGGTTTATGTGTTTATGAAGATGAATGAATATTAAGATGGGAGATGAAGATGAAAATATAGATGAGAATGATGATATGAAGATAAGATGAGATTGGTTTGTGTGTTTGTGGTTTACTGGTAATTGATAGAAAAGATGAGATGGTTATTAGATTTGTGTGTTTGTGGTTTATTAGATTTTTATGGATTTCTTTATGTATTGATATGAAGATGGAAGGAAATGGAAAATAGATTTGTGATTGTTCCCGGTGTACAAGATGGAAAAAGAAAAGGATGGTGTGGACAAGAAGAAATAGAAACTTGAAATGACAATTATACCCTCATGTGCAAGTCACGTGAGGGGTTTTAACAGTCAAATTTAACATCAGTTTGGTCAAGGGACTGTAAGTGTTGAGGGTTTCTGAGTTAGGGACTGTCAGTGCAAAAAAAAAAGTCAAAGGACCAAAGTTGTTAGTCAACCCAAACCACAGGGACCATCCGTGTAATTTACTCTTAAAAATATATCTTTTTATCTATCATAAGTGTTATTTAAATGATTAGAACTTGTAGCTTAAGACTGTTAAGCATTTAAGAAATCACAAGGAATATACGGTGTCAAATCAATTGTCATTAATATAAGGGAGCATGAGAGTGTTACAGAAACTGATGAAAAATGTCAGCAGATTACCTAAAGCATGTTTTGTTTGAGTTTCTGCCTAGATTCTTAACAAAGCGATATCTCTGGTTTTTCTTTCATAATTTGAATGTGGTTTACTCCAAAATGGCCAAGTATGATTAGTTTGGAGAACCGAGTATTTGTTTATGCTTAGTGTTTATAACCAGTAATTGGTGCTGGTGTGCAAATAATTGCTTTCATGATTTTCAATGTTTGTGATGGATTTTCATGTCGTTAATGGTGGATGAAACATTGGTAGTTTAAGACACAAGATTACCAGCCCATGACGATTTCTTGTTTTTTTCTTGTTGTTTTTAGCCAACTACGTTTGCACATGAGAATGTTAATCCTGAATCCAAATCCTAAGGCAATATTGGTTGAAGATCTGGTCACATCCAATGTTAATTTACATTGCATGACATGTTCAAGGAAATTCATTTATTCAAGGAAATTTTGCATTGCAGACATCAGTGACCACGTGGCTAGTTTTTAGACTGTGAGATTAATAACCAGAAATTTAAAGTTTTTTTAATATGATTTATAGAAACATGTATAAATTGTTCAAATTTTTATCTCGATGGTCTCCATACACAGAATTATATTGCATATACTTCCATGTACATATGATTACTAGAAGCAGTATTTAGAACTGTGTTGCTGCTGCTTATGCTTTCTCCTTTTTTGGCTGCTTTTGATGCAGATGTTCCATTTGATGCCGACAGCACAAGGAAGCTTCTATGTGTTCAACGACATATTCCGCTTGAATTATGCATGAGTTATGATGGCATTCCAGAAACCAGTGTGTGTTTGTTTTTGAAATCCAATTCTTAAAACTTACTGTCAAAATTCTTATACTCCTTAGTGCTAAGACGATATTCTAGTACTGCTTGGCTGCTGTGCCCCGGTTTCAAGACATGAGAATTATGTCTTATTTTTTATCTTTGCATGTGCAACTTGTTTCTTCTCCTGTAACTGGCTATTTTATGTGTGATAATTGTCATTGGATTCATTGGTGGAAAATCTACTGGCTTGCACTGTCCAACCTCTTCTCTCCCTAAATCCTTCTCTCTCGCACACCCATATGCATATGCGCCAATAGTTTCATATGCTCCAGCCTAGGTGTGTTCAAGTTAAGCTGGGAGCTTGATACCAGTTAGAGGTGACAAGATGGGGTGGGGTAGGTGTGTTGGTCAACAGACCAAAACGGATCCCCAACCCTCGTGTGTTGATCAAATGGGCTAATGATATGTTGTGGCTTGTTACCGAAATGGATTGTGTTTCGACTTGCTAGCTTATTAATCGTGTTAGAACGTGCACCTAACTGTTCTAAAATGTTTGTATCAAGACTCAAGCCTACCCATTTATCTTCTGTTTTTTCTGGTATCCTGAACAAGTAATCATTTTTACAACTGTTTTTAGAAGTGTGACTGCATAAACATAATCATATGTTGTCACATAAATACCGATCAGTGTAAACTCACATAAATATCGATCAGTACAAAAACAATCATATATTTGCAAACAGTGGAGGAAAAATAGTATTTTTATATGTCACATGTATGGCGAAAAAAGTTATGTGCAGGGGTGGTACAATGGTAACAAAGCGGATAACGTAGATACTCGAGACTTTGATAACATACAAATCGAGAGTCAGCAGACTATTAGTACCTGTTCAGTGTCTTATCAATTGTGAACCAGACTCAAAGTTTAAGCTTGTTTTGAGCCATTAATTAAAACCTAGTTTCTACCTGTGCGGCAAAGTCGAAATCAAAAAACAGAAGTATCAAGTAAACGGGTAAACATATACATTAACGTTTTTCCCTATTCATGTTACACAGGGAGAGCGAGGCTTTTTAACTCAGATATATGAGTAGTTGGTAAAGGATAATTGGCAGCTATAATTAACTTTTGATAGACAAATTTTGTGTTCTATTTTTATCTGTCCAAATGTCCAATATAGCAAATCACGTCCTGATTCCCGCGCTACAAACAATATAATTCGGCTGTAAAGTTGACGAACGATTTTAAATTTCAACTACTTAATATACGGGGAAAATGCCAAACTGCTACCGAAAGTTGCCAATAATTTTTGTGCCATATTATGGAAAAAAACTGTACACTGCCTACATATTCTTATGTTAATTTTTTTGAATCCAAGGTCGCAAATAAAAGACGAGCTGAAAATGGGATAACAGAGTCTTTACTCTACATTCCAATAAAAGTTCGATTCACGAACCAAGGATTCAGGTTTTCACCTTATTCAAACTACATATCGGACGTATAAGACTTGTACTTATATACCAACTTCGACTAGAACACATACATGTTAGAGCCTTAGATCCTTTTTTGTAGTGTAAAAAACGAAACAAAATTGAAATGCTACTACATTGGATATCCAAATTGTTCCTCAACAACACATTGGTTTGGCTTGCTGGATATGTCATGTCAATGATTCATGAGATATGCTTAAGCTCCGCACAATGTTTTAAAAACCGGTTTTATTGACCCGGTTGAGTCGGCGGGTCACCGGGTCAATGGCTCAACCAATTCGACCGGCGGAGCAAATCGGTTTTCTATACACATAAAAAACGCAATAAATCATGTTACCAAACACATATATAACTTGTAAAAGAACCAATATCAAATACATGTAAAACCTTGAAAATAGAATACTAAACGTAAAATAAGTTTACCAAACATACAATCCAATAAAAACACATACAATCCAGTTCCAAACTTTAAAACGACATTACAACCGGATAACTTTGTTTTTGGAAGATTTAAAACTATGCGAACTGATATTCTCATAGAACTGTGATATATTGTTATATATGATTAAACATTTACGTTATCACAACTTTATATGTTGGCACATAATACTTACTTTCCTCATGAAATATGTAATTATATAAACATTTTGGATTAACAATGATGACAACATTAATATGTTAACATACAAAAAGTTGACATTATGGTAGATAACTTGGTCATGTAATTTCATTTGTTTAGCAGCTTAGGTTTAGATGTCAATAATTATATATTATCCATGTTGAAAAAATATATATATATATAAAACGGTCGGTTTTGGTGAACTGGTTCGACTGGAGTCAAGCGAAACGCCGGTTCAATTCGGGTTTTAAATCAACGGCTCGATACATTACCGGTCCCGGCTCAACCGGATGAACCAGCCGGGTCGAATCGAGTTTTAGAATATTGGTTCCGCATAAACAAATAAATACAACTAAGTATCTGTATCTATACTACTATATTCCATATTCCATAAGAGCACTCCCATCAATAACGGCTTAACGCTGTTACATGCCAAAAAAACGCCGTTAGTGGCGTTATACCTTTGGAACCTGAGCGTTATTGCGTCGTTAGTCCCTGGGCGTTGAAGGGATAACAGCGTTAAATGTAAAAAAAAAAAAAAAAAAAAAAAATCATTTCACTCCTTAAACCATTTCAAATAAATTTTCACTTACACCCCTCAACCTATTCAAATTCAAATTTAAATTATCTTGGTCGATTAAGGCGGAATAAATTCAAATTCAATTTGAAATTTAAAATCAAATATGAGCAGGATTTATTCAAACTCAAAATCAACTCTGCCTATATATACAACTCTACCAGAGTTGTTTAGAACACACAACACATACAAGTTACACACACAACTCAGACACACACAAAATGTCTCGCAAAGATTTTTCTCAGCAATTTCCAAGTCCAGAAAAGCTGCCGGAAACAAGCTTTTCGGCTTTACCACAGTTTCCTCCAACTAGCTTCCACCTGAACTTGAAGTTTACTTAACACCACCGGAAAGGGTGGGTTTTGAAAACATCCCATACCTCCCAATTGTTCCAACTCCACCTGTGAACAGTCCACAGATGGATTTTCAAAACCACCCCAGCGGGTTAAGTGAGGCTTCCCTCCGGCAACTAGAACAAGATGAAGAAAACGGTAGGGAGATTATGGAAGAAGCGAGCACGTGAAGAAGCTACTCGCCGTGAGCAAGAAGCACGGAAGCTCAAGACCTCCAAGACAACTACTTGACATAATGGGCGTCGGCTCTTTAATGGGAGTTTGATTCCCTTCAAGTTACGAGGTTGGGTCTCGGATGATTCGTTTTTAAGTTTTAGTAGTTTTATTTTCATCGATGCATTGTATCTTTAATTTTTAATGTAATTCGTGTTTAACGTTTAATGTACTTTGTGTTTTAATGTTAAATGTGATATGTTTTTTAATAAATGAAGTGTTTGTTTTAGTTTAGGGGTTGAAATTGAAAATATGAAATGTTATTGATGTTATTGGAATGTTATTGATGTGGGTGTTTTTTGGGGATATTAAAGTGAAATGTTAAAGCTGATGTGGCGCTGACGTGGACGGTGTTATTTTATAATGTTAAATGTGTTTTAATGTTTAATGTAATTCGTGTTTAACGTTTAATGTACTTTGTGTTTTAATGTTAAATGTGATATGTTTTTTAATAAATGAAGTGTTTGTTTTAGTTTAGGGGTTGAAATTGAAAATATGAAATGTTATTGATGTTATTGGAATGTTATTGATGTGGGTGTTTTTTGGGGATATTAAAGTGAAATGTTAAAGCTGATGTGGCGCTGACGTGGACGGTGTTATTTTATAACTTGTGTTACCATCAATGTTTTGAAACCCGGGTTTGTGATCGACCCGGCCAAGTCACCGGGTCACCGGGTCAACCGGTTCGACCGCCGGGTCAACCGGTTCGACCGCCGGGTCAACCCGGTTAGACCCGGTTTTACGCATATGTCCAAACATCCATTTCTAATTGTCCAAACATAATGTCCAAACACTACTTTTGTCCAAACATAATGTTCTAAACAACTATAATCTGCATAATCAAATCGCATACGCATACCGCATAATGTTCTAAAAGTTTTAAAAATGATAAAACTAAACCCGGCCGGTTTTGAAACCCGGTCGACCGGATCACTAAAACCCGTGGTCTAAACAGTTGACCCGTTTTTAAAACCCGGGTTTTTTTTACCCGTTTTTTTGTCCGGAACCGGGCCAACCGGTTAACCCGGCCGGGTCGACCCGGGTTTCAAAACATTGGTTACCATTGTACATGCTCTAATGGAATATAGTAGTATAAATATAGATACTACTATATAAAGCATTTAGGCTATTCCCTAAATATAAAAGCTTAAAAATTCAGCCTACACACTTGCCTATTATGAAAAGATTGGTCAAAATACTAATATTAGTAACCTACATGTTTTTTAATACTTTTATATAAAGCATTTAATTTAGGTCATTCGCTTAAAAAAAATGCTTACAAATTTAGCTTACACACTTGCCTATTATGGAAAGATTTGGTCAAATACTAATATTATTAACTGATATGTTCTTTAAAATGAAATTAATTTATGTAATTAATAAATGGTTGTAACCGGAAAAAAAAATACACTTAAGTAAATAACCTATTATTAACGTTCGATTACACAATTTTAAAATCACAATAAATTATAAGTTATTTGTTTTAGTATAAAAAAGACTATGAAGAGATGATAGATTTATTTTAAAAAGTGATTGTGTACAATTGTTAACGTGATGAAAGAAGATATGTTGGCGTGAGATAGTGAAATCAATCACGACGTTTTTGCAATACTAATAATTGACATTCTTTTTGTCTTCCCATTATCACCAACTACGACGTGTCATCACTATTACCATATACCAAAAGTTATATTGGAAAGTTGCCAATGTTAAATTGAATTCACACGATAGCCTCAACTAGATATTTTACAGTTACTCCATCCGTTTCAAAATTATAAAATATTTTTTTATGTCATAAAATAATTATTCATTTTTTATTTTAAATAATAAAAAAAATAATAATAATAAAAAATTGTTTAGTAAATATCTATTTGATTAGTTAAAAAATATAGTGGCACAACTTTTATTAAATTATGAATTTTTGTTTCATGACAATACATTTTGAGACGTAAAGAGTAGTATATATTTTACTTTGTACATGTAAAATACTTGGATTTTAGTTTTAAGTTCATAAAAGTGTTTGACATATAATTTTAATCGAAGTGTTGGTTGTATAGATACTTGAGTGGTTTGTGCATAATACATCTTTTAGATTATATCCAAGTAATAAGGATTGAAAAATACGGAGTATATATACAACATATTAAAAGCCAATAATTATTAGATTAAGTAAAGTTAATCAAAAAACTTGTCCATGTTTGATTGATATGAGGGTCTTGTTTACAGGTTGTATCTTTAGAAGATAGCGCAATGTTTGTTTACAATATCTTGTACTCATTTTTCAATAGTCACGGCATCAAAAAGTTGTTTCGCCCAAGGTAGCTAAAAGTTCAGAACCAGCTCTGACCAAAACATCACCATTGTTGCTTTCGCCTTTTTTTGGTTTTGATGCATTGCGCATGTACTACTATAACGTATAAAGATGATTGTGATGCTTCAATTATATGCTATTGTGGGTTATTTGATTACACAGGTATTCGTTGCCGGAACGCGCGGGTATCCGGCTAGTGAATTCATAACATGTGAACTATCCATATGAAAAGAAAAAAAACCATCATATCTTTATATATGAAAGAAAAGAACACTAATTACGTTACTGAACGCTAGTTACGATACTGATGCTTAACAAACATTAAGCATAGATGTGTATCTCGATTACAACAAGAAAGAGAATAAGAAGCAACCCATAGATAACTGTATGTATGAAGATGGATAGTACACTAGTCTTCATGGGCATAAAACAAACTGATGAGTTTTTTAAATTTGCCGGCATCTGAACGACGAATCCTGGTACTAGAAGTGCAAACAATGCCGTGGCTATGATCGGAGCCGCCCAGTCATGCATCTTGATTCAAAGAATATGAGCTATGATTGTAAGAAGAAGATATAAAAGATGTAGAATTTGGATGAAAATTAATTAGGGGCCCAAGTGAAGTTGTAGCTTGTTGAATTGCTACTAGGATAAGGCACAAGGTGGCGTGGGATGAGCAATACGTTGTGGGGATATATAAATAACTAGTTGCATGATACGCCCAATGGGCGAGCTATTTGCATTGTATTACTAGTATTTGTTAGTATTACTAAGCTAATACTTTTGTGAAGTATAGTAATAAACAAAGAATCATATGTTGTGTTTGGAGTGTTGCGTACGACCCATGCATTTGTTAGTATTACTAAGCTAATGCTTTTGTGAAGGATAGAGATAAACAAAGAATCAGATATGCTGTGTTTGGAGTGTTGCATACGACCCGTGCAAGCTCATTCGAGGCCGGAAATTATTGATATGATCATCTCTAGAAATTATTTTATTTTTTTGTCCTTTCATAAACATAAACATTACGTTGAATTGTGTTGTGTGGACATACTGAAATAAGCAACAACGTATATTAGTAATCTTAAACAGCTTTAACATGTGTCTTTGGGTATAAAAAGTTCAAAACACAGTAGAGTGAAATTGAGTAGGCATCAACTCAAATTACTTCCTAGTAAGCCCCCTAATGTTATTGTACTCCATAAGTCTCAAATCCACCCTAACCATGAAATGAATCGTCTGACCCTAATGTGTAATAGCAAATATTGAAATAAAGAAAAGTATCCCATAGACATGAACAAAAACTAAATACCTAGATAGCAAAAAGGCTAATAGTGAGCATTAAGCTGGAGGGGTGTTGATCGGTTCGGTCATCGGGTTGTTCGGTTAGTTCGATTCGGTTAATTCGGTTTAAAAAAAAAATTAGGTCAACCCGAGAACCGAACCAAACCAAATTCAAATTCGGTTTTCGATTCGGTTCGGTTCTTGGGTTGACCCGAATAACCCGAATTTCACTATTTAAAAAAAAAAATTAATAATTGCATAGATATTTAGCAAAAAAAATATATTTTAAGTATAAAAGTGTTTTATTATATTATGATAACATTTTAATAGTATTGATTTATATAAAATATACATAAAATATATAAATATATATATAAATATATATATATATATATATATATTTATATATATTATATTTTTTGGTTCGTTGCTAAACCTATATCCAACCCGAGAACCGAATTAGTAGTTCGGTTCGGTTCGGTTTTAGCAAATTCGGTTCGGTTATTAATTCAGTTCGGTTATTTTCGGTTCGGTTCGTTTTCGGTTTATTCGGTCTTTTCGCTCACCCCTATTAAGCTATTTACTCAAATAGGATTATGTGATTAGTTTTGTTATTTGAATTCCAAGCCCATAATAGACCCATATCATAAATAGAAGATACCTATACTCTAAGTTGTAAAAATAACTCCATCGAACTTGAAAGGTGATATCGAAAAAGATAGTAAATTACTTTCGATATTGGGTTTTCTTTTATAATGCATAAATTTTTGAAATAATTTTACGCTCAGAAAAAACCACAACCAAGGATACAACTACAACATAGTAAGAAAAACACACTAAGAAAAGATTTACCCAGGTAAAACGTGCAATAAAAAATGTCCTTTTGCAATTTATAAATAAGAGTGTTGTATTATGAGTTTATGACCATCATCCCATTCTAGCAAAAAAACATGTACTCCGTACTAGTTTAGCTGCATATTTGATTGGGTGTGTTTGGTAGCAAGTATAAAAGAATATTTTTGAGCAATTAGCATTTAGCATTTATTCTTATTGGTTGTATGCTTGTTTGGAATGATTAGCAATTAGCATTTATGAAAACAAAAACGCCTAAATGTTAAATGCTTATCGAAACAACATTTTAAAAACAGTAGGATTAAAGAATTGCATAAATGCCCCATGCAACTTATTTAAAGAGTTTGTATTTGAATATGCATGCCCTTTTACGTTATTTTACACATTATTATTACAATTACAGCTACTTTACCAAACACTTTTATAAATTAAACTGCTACTGCTAACTGCTTATTACTAACTGTTTACTGCTACTGCTAATTTTGACGAAAATACCCCAAGACTATCATCCCATTCTAGCAAAAAACAGCGTGCACGTGTTTAGTTGTATAAATATAGAATCGTATCATTAGAATAACATTTCATATGGAAATCACTCATATATAAAATGGCTCAAATAATAGTTTCTTCAATCGCTGGATTTTAGGGTGTGCAGAGTGCTCAACAGCACAGGGCTTCAAAATTCTTGGGGCCCCCATCGTAGGCGTCGTTATGTGAAGGGCGTCAATCAATGTCGAACGTAAATTTGATAAGAATGCATTTTAAAACTACGGTTTTGAGGTTATATAGGTTATATAAGTGAAACACAAGACCAGTTTCAAGCGAAAAAGAACTGAAAACAGAGTCGCATACCAGATAGGATAAGGAAGATGATAACTATGAGTATTGTTCAACTTGTACCCTTAGGTTTATATATTTTAGAGTTAACTACATAAATGGTCCCCGTGTTTTGTAGGGTTTTACGGATTCAGTCCATTTTTTAATTTAGTTACGGGTTCAGTCACTGTGGTTTTGACTTGTCTCGGATCCAGTCAAATTTCTTAACTCTATTACTTTGACCTTGTTTGACCGTTTGAAATAAGGGTATATTTGTCTTTTTATTTGTTTTAACTACATGAATTGTCCTTGTGGTTTGTCGGGTTATACGTCTTTCATCCGTTTTCGTACATTTTTATAAATTTTCGTCTATATTTATACGTTTTCGTCCATTTTTATTCGTTTTCGTCCGGTTTCTTACTTTTTTGTATGTTTTCTTACGTTTTCATCCATTTTTATACATTTCGTCTGTTTTATACGTTTTTATAAGTTCTCGTCCGTTTTTCTATGTTTTCGTGCGTTTTTATTAGATTTCATCCGTTTTCATCCGGTTTTATCCGTTTTTATACGTTATTGTCCGTTTTTATATGTTTTCAAAAGTTTTCGTCCATTTATATACGTTTTCGTCCGTTTTTATACATTCTTCATAACTTTTCGTTCGTTTTTATACGTTTACGTCTTTTTTTACACGTTTTCATCTGATTTTCTGTGTTTTTATACGTTTTCTTATGTAATTATATGATTTTATACGTTTTCGTTTGCTTTTATATGTATAAGAACGGACAAAAACATATAAAAACGGTCGAAAACGGATGAAAACCTTTAAGAACGGACGAAAACGTATAAAAACGGACGAAAACTTATAAAAACGCATAAAATGGACGAAAACGTATAAAAATTGACGAAAACGTATAAAAACGGATGAATATGTACAAAAACAGACAAAACGTATAAATATGAAAGAAAGCGTATATATGAAATATAAATACTTGAAATACTGTTTAGGAGTGATTCCAACAATCTCCCTCAAGTATATATGAATGTAAACGGTGAAGGCGTTGATGTAATAGTAGTCGTGACGCCTTCTTGACATTCTTCTTTCTTGTGAGAGAATTGTCTTGATTCGAACAATCTCCCGGTGTAGAGATAGTTATCTTTGAACAGTTATGCTTCGACGTCATCATTAACTTTGTTCTTTGATCATTGTTCTTTGTGGTGAAAGTGATAGTATGTTGTTGTTCGCATCGATGCGCCTCGTGTGCCGCTTCACGCTCCAAAGTTCCACGTCATTCTTCAATATGCTCACACGCTCTTTGACGTTGGAAATCAATATCGATGAAGTTCGTAAGTCTTTGACTTTGTAGATTCTTTGATTGATGAAGAATCATTCGATCGTAGTGTTGCATTCGAATAGAACTTCCATTAGTGATGATGTTGGCGTGAGCATGAGAAGAATCAAGACGATCATTCCGCTCCGAGCTTCCATAAGAAGAAAACATTTCAAACGGTTAGTAATAAGCGGTTTCCGCACTTACAAGTTTGAACTTCGAGAGTGTTAACAAGATAGTGTGAAAACACAACTCTAATTCTTACAAAGGCCGCCTCGAACTGAGTCCCACAAGTGAGATAACACGATGTACCGGTACATCTACATTCGGATGAGTCGCCGAGGTACACCAAGCATCACCTCACGATCAGACCGTTTGAGACACACTCCGTAATCCACGGGAGTTACCGAAGTGACCGCTTTGTCGGTGTTTGATGTTGACCACGCGGGAGTTTCCATTCAATCACCGAGGATCACATATGTGAACCTCTAATAAATGTTCTCGACAGTTGCTAAGATCTCGTGAAGGACTCGATATGAACCATCGATAATCTTATTTGTTGATCATCAAGTGATTAAATGTCAAGTGTTCCTAAGAGATCTTTTGATGAATCTCGTGGCTCTAGACTCAATAGTGCGTTTTGGTTTTCCGAGCGGAGACTAGGAGAGGGTCTCCTTCTTCATACCAATGATCTCTAAGAGAAAGCCAATAGTTTACGTAGGGTTCCTGTGAGAATGAAACAAGCTTCGCTGAGAGAAACTTGAGTGGCTAAGAAGGTTTAGTGCGTGCGCCACCGGGTCCATGACGACTTTTAATCTTCAATACCGTGTCACCGAGTGACAACCAAGAGTATATGAATTGAACCCGTGTCCGCCCTAAGTTGAATAACTGAGGGTCGCTTTTTTTCACCCTTTAATTTACATTTCTTTTGATTCTTCAACTCCTTCTTTCTCCGATTCTCATTTTCTCCTTTTACAATCATTCCTAAGGACTTCTAACACTAACTAATGGTAGTGTCCTTGGGTAGATCCCTCCGCTCTGGCGGATCATAGGACAGTTATTCCTAACCTTAGTCACCTTATAACTCCATGACTAACCTATGTTTGCCATTAAAACCATCAGATGTGAAAATATCTCTCAAAGGGTTTGTTAATGAAAACATGTTTGAACCATCGTGAGAGATGATGTTTTGCATAAATACTCCCCCCACATGTGCTTACTAGTTTTAATGGTTAAATGCACAATGAGGAAAGAGCGCGCACTTTTGAATTGATCCATCAAGATAGACAATCCCCATGAGACACGGTTACGTTGCATAGTTAAAGAGTTACATTGTCGCCTTTTAGGTGACAACTAGCTCTAATAACTACCTTGAAGGTGTAGACAAACCTCGAAAGGTTGTCATACCCGTCGAGTTCATGTCTATCAAAAGTTTCTCGAATGGTACTTTCTACTTGGACAAGTCCTTTGCATGAGACACGCTTACATTACTAGCGAACTAGCTTGAAATTATTACCCGTCCAGACAAGTCTTTTCGAGTTACTAACAGCTTTAGTACCGTCAATTCGTAGGTTAAGTCCGAGGTACACATTTCATTTGCATTTTGTACAACATATTTCTTATCACACAATTTTCTCCCCTCAAAATGGCATATGAAAATGTTATTTTTGAAACGCTTGAAAATAAATATGACCATTTCGAGTGTTGCGGGAAGAGTGACCACTATGAACAATTTGTGAACAAAGTTTTCATCAAATACTCCCCTCAACTAGTGATATAAACGGTTGAGGTTTTTAAATCATATGGGAAGTACTTGTCTTTTGAGCAAAACCTTGAAAATGAAAGGTTTGATAGGTTTTACTCAAAAATAAGAAGCTTTCGCTCCTTTTATAAGGATTGTGGCACCGAGGCGCACTACGTGGTCCTTTCTTGACAAATACGGGTTGTACATCGTTATGTGTGCACAAGCCATTGACATATATAATCACACATCCAAAATTATATGAAGGAAACCATTTAAGGGTACCGTGAAGTGCGTGATGTTCCTGTGAGTGCGCATGCGTGCTGAAAGCCGGTGATGTTTCTCCGGGTCGACCACCAACATAGCTCTCCAATCGTCTCGAATCGATCCCTTCGAACAACCGCTCATCAATCATGGTGATGATCCTTCTCACATCCCTCCTTTCCCGAGAATTCCAAATTTAGGAGACCCAACTTTCAGCGTATATCCTTCAACTCAGACGCCAATCCATCCCTAACCATCTTCAAGGTATGATCCCGAATTTGTGGAGCTCACTACACGCCATTAAGCGCTTTGAAGTTCACTATGGTAAACAACGCCGAAAGGTTTGATGATGAGTGTATATTGAGATATCCGGTTGAGATCGGAAGAGTAAGCGTTGGAGGAGTGAGGTTGACACGCGTCGATAAGATTCAACGACCATCCGGATATCTTCAACACGTTCTTTGATCACGATGCGTCTAATGAAGATGAGAACCGACTTGATAAATTCACGTTGAACTTCATCGAGAATTGTCTCATACGACCACGTACTTTGGCAAGGTACATGTCTTCGATGTCGTTGAGAGATAAGTTCTCAAAGTCACCCTCGGAGAATCCATAGTCATGTTTATCTTGTCGTTTGACTATGATATTCTTCAAGAATGTATAGTCCCACTTAGACTTGAGATCAACGTGTTTGATGGCCACGATGTCCTTAGAACTATACACCGCATGTTGAGACTTCAACCGTGCACAGTAGTAGATTCTTCGCGCTCGTGCCAATGATGAATCCAATACAATGCATCTTGGTCGTATGCTTGCACGTTGTCGAAAACAAGTGATTTGCGACGCCTCGATAGCTATGCGCTTTGAGTAAATAGTCACTGGGAATGGAAGAGTCAATGATGTAGCATATTTTCGCGAACCATCGCTACCGTAAGAGAAAATCCGTGTCTCTTAAAAAGTATCGGAAGGGAATCCGTGGTTCGCCTGCTTGGCCAATGGTCGGTAGGGTTTGGTCCAATCGGTGTAGTATGGAGGTTGTCCCTTTGTGTGAAGTCAATGTTTGCTTCCGGATTGAGCCAATCCATGTTGTTAGACATAGCTCGAGCGATGTTCTCAAGATGATATTCGACCTCGGGCGCTTTCGAGTCGTCTTTTAGAAGTTGAAACGCTTCATTCTTGATTCGCTTCAATTCGATTTCGTCATTTTCTTCACATGGAACTTTTCTTGCAAAAGTTTTGCGTGCTCAATGTAGAACCGACTACCAAGTCTTGACCTTCATCGTGGTAGGAGTTTGATTGACAAGTGTGGAGAACTATTCAAACTCTTCGGTTTTATCGTCATCTAGCCATGATACGACTCCAGAGTCGTCGCCTTCTTCTTTTGGAAGGCCTTGATGATGATAACCGTTTCGCACTTGTTTGGGTGAGGTGGGTTGTTGTTGGGCTCAAGGACCTCTTCATCGTCACCACCCGTATACTCAAAGTAATCACCGCTTTATGAGTCGGGGTGGTAACTCGGAATCGTCCCGAGGTTTATCGAGAAGACCGAGGTGGAGGAGACTTTGTTGAGAAGAAATCCGTGGTGGAGGAGGTGGCATCAAGTAGATTCACCGCATCGCTTCGACGCTTAGGTGCGAGTCCTTGTCCTTATCATCGCCATCTCTTGATCGTTTGGGTTGATCGGTGACTCCTTGCATGATGATCCGAGTTGAAAATCAAGTAGATTTTCAAAATTTAGCTTCATCCGAAGTAAACGCCCGGATCGCTTTGACATTTGCATCACTAGTTTAGCGATTAACTTTCATTCGAGAGATCGCTTCTTTGGCCATTGTATGTTTAACCAATGCGACGATGTTAGGAGTGAGTTGTCCGAAAATACTTCTCTAGTCACACCGGGACAAGGTCGAGAAGAAACTTGTGGGTATGATCTCTTCGCCTCTTCTCCGGCCTTTTGGACTTTAGGAACGATATCCCAAGGTACTTGTTAGTGTAACCTTCGATCATTTCGCTCGGTTCCTCTTTACGATGACTCTTCATGAATTTCGAACAAATTCCTTTCTTTCTCCATCTTGTCTTTCTCATCATTTAAGCATCGAATTTGGTCAAGAAACCAATTCGGTTTTAGTAAAGTATGTCCTTCTTTCGACTTGTTGGACAACTTTCACAATCTTTTCATGAGTCCGAGAAATCCAAGATTTAGGTGGTTTCTTCACCGATTTGGATGATGATCCGTTGACTTCATTGATGGTGGTGGTGATGAGTGAGATGATGAGTCCGATGAGGAGGATACATGAGGAGGCTTGGGGTCCTTAGGCGGTTCGAAGTTTCCTTCGAGACCGTGGGACTACCGAAGCAACTTGTCATAATCATCATCTTTATCTTTCTCGGTCATCTTAGTTTCGTGGTTCTCAAACTCATATACGATAGTATCCTCCACAGTCGTTGTTGTTGCGAAGAGTCCGGATCCCTACCGGGTTGATTAACCGTATCGATCTCGGTGAGGAGTGGGCAAGACCACTTGATCCTCCGGGCCACCCATTTGATCTTTAGCAAATTCTTCGCCTTTTGAAGGTGTCTCGACGTTGTGAAACTTCTTCCGTATGATTGATCCAGTTGCTCTTCTTCATCTTCGTAGCTATCATCATGTGGCACAAGTGCAGAGTCTTCCTTTTCCTTTATTAGTTTGAGGACTTGGAAGTTTTGGTACCGAGGATTTTCATCCTTGCGCTTTGAGTATGTGATCTCTTCATCTCGTGTCGGTAGCTTCGAGTCCTCGTCCATGAGGTTTCTTTGCGGTTCGGTGTAGAGGAAGGATCGGAGTGGCTTCGAGAAGGAACTTTCTTCTTAGGGGTAGGTTTCCTCTTTGGAATAGGTTTCTTCTTTGGAACATTCCTCCGACTATCTCGTTTGTGACACTTCCAAGACTTCCTTTTCTCGGTTCTCCTTACAGTGTTCCGTAAGATTTTTCGTCGAGATGACCAACTTTGCCTTGTCACCGCTTCCGGATACCTTTTGTACGCTTCGAGCTTTCGACATCTTCGCTAGAAGGAAATCGGTTGCACAAAGACCTTGTTTCTTTGTAGACGCTTCCTTGATTCTCGACAGATAGAATAGGTTCCGTCAACATATCGTGATTGTCGGGGTCATTGAGCCTCTTGGGAATATCGGGATGAAGTCCAAGTGCTCTCGGATCAACAATTTAGTATATCCGATGTAGGGTCTTTGAGCCAAGTTTGTTGAGAAATGACATCATGTCATCCCAAATCGAGCTTCGATAGCGATGTGTTTCCTGTTGACCAATGCCCGAATATTTGCGCCCATGAGCTTAGGGTGCTCATAGCCACCGTCACGACCGTAAATAGACTTGGTGATGATCATGTAGAGAGTTCTCCGTGGTTGAGGAATACTCTTAAGCTCTACGTGAGAATGCTTGGTGATTACTCCGTAGCCTCGCCATAACCGATATCGATTAAGAATTGGAGAGTGAGCTCTTCAACAGTGTGGCATATAGTTTGGTTGGATCGACATCGTGAATTAGGAGAACAACCCTTAAGTCTGCAGTGTAATGGTGACTTGTTTGTGATTCGAGTCACCGTCACGTGCCTATCCTTGACCCTTTCCATAGTGTTCCGAACTGTTGGATGTAGATCTCGTGAACAGCTGCAGAGTGAGTAAGCATGTTCGACACGGATGAGTCCTCGTAATATCAATAGCAATTAGACACGAAGATTCCGAGCAAGTGAGGGTGTCAAAGTCAACACGGAGATTGTTCTTTCCTATCTTCATTGGATAGCCATGAGGATAGATATCAAGAATGGAGAGAACTTCGATGCATCCACATTCATTTGTTCACCATGTCGTGATCTGAAATAACATTAGCCAAAAGAACCAACATATCGAAAGACATATTGTTAGTCAACAGAAGGTCTTATTGTCTAGTTATTGAATGTACAATGTCAATGATTGTTACGAGTCCTAAGTCACTTGTATGTTCGATAGTTCAATGACGTAGTGAAATGTTTCGTGAGTTAGTTAACTTTAAGTTTTAAAGTTTATTTTATCACTTATTGTTCACAACATATCAAACGATTTAAGTTTATTAGTGACATTATTGGATTCGTGACGATATGATTAGTTTATTTACAAGTTTGTACACGTAACAATTCATAACGAAGGTGTGATCCAGGCTTATGCGTAGGATTGGTAAAGTTATGCGTGAGCGTGAATGATATATGCTTAGGCGTGAACTTACGCCAGAATCCTAACTTACGCGTAAGAAGTGTTACGCGTGGGAAAAGGAGACCTTATGCGTAGAGCTTATGCGTAGGCATATATTAACCTTACGCGTAAGGCTACTCGTAAGAGTTGACCTTATGCGTGAGAGGTCATCGCTTACGCATATCCTTCACAGGATACGCGTAGTCCCATATGTAGAACCTTATGCGTAGAAGCTACGCGTAAGACTAATCTTACGCATAACAAGCTACGCGTAAGGTGATCCTTATGCGTAGAGTAACAACAACCTTGATTCTGAATATTAAGTGTAGCAAGCCTGAAACAAAGCATCATATCATCAATGTTTAACACATAACATTCATTTTATGACAGATCATAACACAATTGGACAGTTTAACAGTTATGCGTAGAAATCCTTACGCGTAGTCTAAAACCCTAAATTTACGCGTATGAATTTTAGCCATAGAATTTGCATCAAAGTTTATCTGGTATATCTTAGATGTTGTGAGAGCATATTGATCAAGTCTTAACACTTAGTTTGCAGTGAATCAAAAATACCCAATTTTTAGAACATTAAACCCTAATTCCTAATTCTGAATCAATTAAGGTTTCTGGGTGGTTATAAGGCATGGATATCATCAATTCAACAGCACATAAGCATAACACAACAATCTTTTTGACCAACACACTTCACATTCGAAAATACCCAATTCGACTCATAAACCCTAATTTTCAAAAATCATCAATTCGTGTTTCTGGGTGGATTTTGATGGTTAAAATGGTATCATTGATGTATTATGAACGTTTTGACACAAATCATTTCACCACAAACACACACATATTGATTGTGTGTTCTTACGCATAAGCGTAGAACACCTAATCACGCGTAGAAAACGTTTTAGCCGTAGGATTTACATGAAATTCAAAACCTTATCTTAAAAACATGTTGTAATCACGAAAACACTTACAAGATGAAGATCAAAAGCACGGTTTTCTTGAATCAATTCAAAGCGTAGGATGGTTTTATGTTTTGAGTAATAAATGAGAAGTGAAAGTTAGGTGGAGGATATTTTTATTCAAAATATCTTTAAGGTTTTGACAGTTTTGGTCCCTCCACCTTTTCCTTTTTCAAACAAAGCCTTTTAACTTCCATTTTGGTTACCAAACAAAGATTTTTAGGAAAGAAACATGACGACACTCCCCATCGACTTGAGAAAAATAATGAAAGGTTATTAATTTAAGTCCGAGGAGTGTCTTTGAACCAGAAAATGTACCACCATTTGTAACAGAATCAACCGAGATATGATAACATGCAAGTACACGATGTTTTGAAACATGCAGTTAAGAGATTATTTTCTCCCTCAACACTTGATCGGAAAAATATTGAATTTTGAAAGATTAAAGTGTTGACGGAAGAAATGTACTTGCCATGTTGAAAGAGAGATAGATAAGGAGAATATTTTGTTGTTTTATCGGATTTTATATTTTTGTATTTTGTTTTGAAATGATATTTACGTAAGATGTTTTGGTGTTTGATGTGTTTTAAGACAGCTTTAAGAGGTCATCCAATTCCTCTTGAGTCAAACACCTCATACCAATCCGTGGACCAACTCATTAAACCTAGCGGGAGGCAAGGCTTTGGTGAGCAGATCCGCCAATTGGTATTCAAGACCACAAAGTATAATTCAACGGCACTGCTCCACGTGGTCCTTGATGAAATGATAGCGAAGATCGATGTGCTTTGATTTCGAGTCTTGAATCGAGTTGCACGAGATCGCAATGGCACTCGATTGTCGCAGACATCGGATTCATCAAACACGTAACCATAGTCTTTGAGTTGTGTTCTCATCCATATGACTTGAGCACAACACGCGGACATGGCTACATATTCTCGCTTGGTTGATGACATCGATGTACAATCCTCGCTTCTTTGATTGCCAAGACACCGCTTTATCACCGAAATTGTAGAGCTCCCGAGGTACTTTTCCTCGAGTCTAAGCATCCTGCGTGGTCGGCGTCTAAAAAGCGATTAGTTCAAAACCGTAATCCTTCTGATACCGGATCCCCAAGTTAATGGTTCCCTTGATGTATCGGAGGATTCTTTTAGCCTCGAGAGGTGGGTTTCAGCTTGGTCGCGATCGATAACGGAGCATAGATAAACGGCAAAGACAATATCGTGTCGCTAGTCGTTAGATACATGAGAGACCCAATGATACTTGGTATTTGGTAGGGTCAACCAATTTCCCATGTAAATCAAAGATCTAATTTCTTGGTATGAGCCATTGGTGTGGCATAGGTGTCACAGTTGTCATTCCAAATTTGTTTAACAGTTCAAGGGCATATTTGATCGACTCAAGAAAATACCACGGGTAATTGATGAACTTGCGGTCCTAGAAAGAACGTAAGTTCACCCATCATGGACATTTCAAAATTTTTCTTCATTAGTTTTGCAAAAGCGGTTGAAAACTTTTTATGTGTCGACCCAAAATGATGTCATCCACGTAAATTTGAACAATTAAGATATGTGCCCGTGATATTGTATAAAAGAGTTGGGTCAACCGAGCCTTTGGTGAAATTATTGGCAATGAGGAAAGATGATAGCTTATCGTACCATGCCCGAGGGGCTTGTTTGAGACCATAAAGAGCTTTGTTCGGTTTGTAGACATGGTTCGGGAACTCGTGATCAACGAATCCATCCGGTTGGTGACATAGACCGCTTTTTTAGTTGTCCATTGAGAAACGCTGCTTTGACATCCATCCGATAGACCGTCATATTCATATGAGTCGCGAACGCGAGAAATATCCGAACAACCTCAAGACGAGCAACCGAGCAAAAGATTCTTCAAAGTCTATTCCTCTTCCCGACGATAACCCTTAGCAACTAGACGTGACTTGTTTCGGATGACATTCCCTTCAAAGATCCAATTTGTTTTTCCAAATCCATTTTAGACCAATGACGAGACCCTCGTTGGTCTTTCAACCGCTCCCATACTTCAAGACGCTTGAATTGGTTGAGTTCGTCCCGCATGGATTCAATCCAGTTGTCTTTTGTCATTGCGTCTTTAATGTTTTAGGCTCGATTAGCGGACGGTGAGTGCATAAATGCAATGTTCACCGTCTGTGTGAAGACGTTGTCGCGTAACGATCGGTTGATTCGGGTTGCCAATAATGTTAGCCGAGGATGGTCTTTTGTCCATCTATGTGTAGAGGTTGATGTTGGTATACATTGTGCGATTCGAGGATTCAAATGGTTTGTTGAAGATTCTGCGACATCGTGCGCAGCTCATTAGCAAACGGGTTGAAGAACGATTTGGATCAAAATCTGCAGTGGGGTACTTCATTCGAGAATATCATCACCGGTTCATCATTGTTGGAAGCGGTGTGTTCAACTGTTGTGTTGGAGTCAACTCGTGTAGGTGCATCTTCAACAAGAGTTGTTGTAGCAGTGTATCGTATAGGAATATTATCGGGTTGTGCAATGAAACAATGGATACACCGAGCACGCTCATCAATATCATCACCGAACGAGGAGCAAATAACCTTTCCATTTTTGACGAGTGAGTGGGGGCTTTGTTCACCGATGATGGGGTTGAGGAAGTTTAAGCGGTTGTGACCGGTTCTAAGTCATATACTCGTAAGCCATTTCCGTGAGTTCATCGAAATGAGCATGAATCGCTTCCATTACCTCCTTAGTTCGACGATTCCGATTCGAAACCTTTAGAATTGTCACAAGATCCAATAAAGACTCCAATATCGCCTTTGGCTTTGAGCTTTCCAAAATCATCACGATCATTATTCGGATAGCAAAGGGATCCAAATACATGAAAGTGTTTGAGGTTCGGTTTATATTTGTGGACAAGCTCAAAAGGTGTTTTGTTGTGGCGTTTGTGATCATAGAACGGTTTTGAGTATAGCATGCGAGATACACACGCCCATAAGTAATCTGGAAGTTTAGCATTGATTAACATTGTTCTTGCGCAAAGACTAACGCTCGGTTTCGTCTTTCAACAACTCCATTTTGTTCGTGTGTACGTGCAATAGATGTTTGATGTCAATTCCACTTTCTCATAAAATTCACGAAGGGTTTGGTTAACAAATTCGGCCTTTGTCCGTCCGAATTGTCCCGACGGTGTTGCGGAGTCGAACTCAGTATCTTTGTGAGAAAGGTGATGATCATTTGTGGAGCTTGGTCTTTGCTACGAAGAAAGTAGACCCAAGTCCATCGTGAGTAGTCATCAACAATTACTAAGATGTAGCGTTTGCCATTGATCGCTTGCACGCGCGGGGCCACACAAATCCATGTGAAGAAGATGTAGTACATGCCGAGAGTCGTGTTCCACCTTTGAAGGAAGATGAGCACGAGTGCTTTTCCCTTGTTCACAGTCGAGCAAAGGTGATCTTTTGAATACCGAATCGGGAGTCCTTCAACTAGTTTGTGTCGAGCAAGGTTGGTGATGGTTTGAAAGTTTAGATGTGAGAGACGACGGTGCCATAGCCATGATTTTGTAGATGTTGCCTTTGAAAGTAAGCGGATGGGAGAGGAAGCAACCATGTCTTGCATAGAGATAGTGTAGAGACTAGAATTACGCGAGCCGGACATAAGGTCATTTCCTTGTAGATCACGAATGAAACAAGTTTTCTCCCGAAAGCAACCTCCAAATCTCCATCACAAAATTGACCCATCGAAAGCAGATTGTGACCGAGGCCTTCCACATAGTAAACCCTCGCGATTTCGATGTTCCCATTGACATAATCTCCGTAGCCCATGATGGTCTGCGAGTGATCGCTCCCGAATCGACAAAGCCAATGAACTTTGCAATAAAGTTTGATAACAGCTTAAGGTTGCTCGTCATGTGTCGGGAACATCCGCTATCAACAATCCAGAATGATCTCAGATCACCGCATTACACACGCATTTACACGGATGGAATAGAAGTAGATGTGGAACCCGAAATGTTAGAGGGTTCCAAGGTGTATGTTAGACATACACACATTGATAATTTTAGGCATCCATTTAAATCCTAGTGTGTTATATATCCATTTCTGCCATCTATAACTACTCTTTGCTTTAGTCTTAGTGAATGCACTAGGTGGTACTACATTCTTAGGAGGTGAATCGGGAACTATCGTGATAGTAATGGTTGCCTTAGAATCTAAAGAAGGTGGTTTACCAAGCACAGACTTAGAATGATTAGTGGGCCTAGAGGTATTCCGATTCTTAGGATTCCGTAATCGAGAGATTATAGCTTTAGCAACACATTTGTCATGACAATCAGAATTCATACTCTTTCGACAAATAACACAAGGTGCATCGATCAATATCAAAAGTACTTAACGGTTTAGCATTCGTTACATCACTATTTCTATTACATTTGCCGACGTAACATCTATAGTGGAAGCAACATGATTTTTATTCGAGTCCTAGGGTGTTCTTCTACTTTAGCATTCCTTATTGATCTTTTCTTAGGTCGCAACTTCCTATTCTTCGATTGAGTGCTCCTAGGTCGTGAAGTGCGGACGCTTGGAAAAGACGCAACTATTCTGCTTTGAAGAGAGGAAACACATTAGCAACTTGTGATTTGGCGGTAGGGATTCTAGGTTCACGATTACTAAGTGTGACCGGTGCTAATCTCTTAATCACAGAGGCGGAAGTTGTTCATACTTTCCTAACATTTCCGTAACTTAGAGATAGTGTGTATCGATCTTGATTTTCGTAACTAATATTTCCAAAGAAAATTCATGACATCTCTAGTGGGAGCAAGATAGTGATCAAGTTCGTTTGATGCTTCAAGTCGAGTCTTTTGAGTAAATCAAATATGACACCATATTCTGCTTAACTTTTAAAAGTTCTTGTTCATATTTTGAGATTTGACTTTTCAAAGACACGCTTTGATCATCCAGTTGCTCAATTTTAGGATCGAAGATTTTGCACTCAACCGAGCGATTTTCTTTTGAAAACTAAGTTGATGGTTGTGAATATCTTTTCACACCAATGAAGACGACGCTTTGCATTGTAAATTTCAAGTGAGTAATCGTTTATTTTCGCCTTTTAAAGACTCGATCCGAAGCACATTATCGGTGTTCTCAACAAGAATAACAGCTTTCAACAATATCGCAGAGATATGATCGATGCATATGGCAAAGAATAGAATAACACAACATTATGGATATCAAGACGATAACATCTTCCAAGAGTCGATCAACATCTTTTCTCAAGAGTTTCTTTTACGCTTAGTATTAGAGATAGATGTTTCGCTTTCTCGAAAACGTTTTCATTACCCCAAGTTCCTTATGAAAATCCTTTTCCCAAGCAATTGCACAACTTTTCAAGTTTTTAACATTAGGTAAAAGATTTTTCCGAAAAATGTCTCTTTGTTCTCGCGCGAGGCGATTGAAAATGTTCAAATTTGATTTCGGATCGATATTCTATCTCATGTTGTAAAATTTTGAGGTCACCATGAAAATGTCAAAATATCGAATAATTTTTCGATTTTCGTGTTGTGAGTTTACTTCACTAATGGAAGGTAAAGGACCATAAGTTTGTGCAAAGTCTGCTTTGGGATTAACTTTAGAAGACTCGTGTGTTTTGATGATAACCCTTGGTGTGTTTGAAGAATCCGTTGGTGTGACGAAGTGACCGCGTTTTATAATTAAAAGGTTTGTTGTAAACAACATTTTTAATTTTGATCGACTCTCGCCTTCGCATCTAATTCCTCTTGACGATGATATTCAACAACACTCATGACAAGATTATCAATTTTGTATTCTCGCTTTGAAACTTCGTGAGTTGGTTTGAATGTTTTTAGTGAAAGCTTTGGTTTGTAATCGCCTAGATTTTTCCATATCCTTTTGGATTGGGTTTTAAGGTAAACTTTTCAATAGTCATTCTCGATTCACCATGTTTGTAAACAACAGCTTTAAACTCTTTAAGTGTGTTTTGCAAGTCGATAATTTCTTCAAGAAGGTCATCTACCCGATTCGTTGAATGCTTTTTGTATGGAGAACTGTTTTGACAAGTTAACAACTCACCTTAGCTTTTTGATTTTCCAAGGTGAGAGTTAATTTTCTTTTTATGTTCATGTTTCAGCTTGTTCTATTTCGCACAACAAAGCATTCTTCGAAGCGGCTAGATCTCGATCCGCTCTCTAAATATTTTTCGCTTTGATGAGATTTTGCAAAGCGGCTTCAAAACCTTTTTCACGGTTTTCTTGAGTTTTGAAAAGTTGAGTTGCATTTGTAAGCATTCAAAATCCTTGGTTAGCAAAGCATTTTACTTTTAAGGTCCGATTTAATGCAACACATTCAACAATTTGGGATTGTTGGTCTTTAAGTAATGTAACAAGATCCGGATGGGGCAAGGTTCATCTTGTTCAACGCGAGTCACAACATGATCATTATTTAGATCCTCAAGTATAACCACGAGTCAATTTGATTATCAAGGGAAACCATAAGGTCTTCTCGGATCGTCAAATGTAACTACGGGTTTATTTGAAAATCGCCGAATGAGATGTAGATGACTCATTTTGAACATTCGAGTCGTCTTGATTCGGATATTGATGGAGATATTAGTTCGATATGATGATGGTTTGTTCGGCACTGAGACAAGCCATCGTTGTCATACACCGGGCTGTTTCACTCATGTGTAACTCTTGCATATTAGCCATCAACATAATAAATTGCATTGGCTCGCAAGTCCTCCATATCATCATCCGAGTCTCGCATCCGCCATAAAGCTCGTTTTTTGTTTGTGAGAGATCCACCACTTCATCCTTAAGAGCCAACAAGTAAAGCCTCTTTGAAATAAGCACGCCCCTAGTCCTCGGCTTTGGGCATGCATTAGCCAGTGTCCCTTCTCATTGCGCTTGTAGCATCTAAGACCATTTAACCGATTTTGAGCATTTCCTTGTTCCACCACTTGAGCTCGTTGTTATTCCTACCCACAAGATTGAACCCTTGACCACCGCCCATCCGACGACCATAATCACGATTCGAACTTCAACACGTCCATTGTTCACAACAACTTGAGTCCGTGTGTTTGATGAGGAACGAATACGATTGTTGGATTTGTTGGTGTAACGCCAAAAGCATTAGCAATCATCACAAATCCTTGTTGCAATGCTTCAACGGATCTGTTTCCTCGCCGCTTCAACGACATATGCTTGAGCATTGTTGCCGTATGGAACCAATTGATTTTGTTGAGGTTGTGGTACGTGAAGGTGTGTTTGAAGCGCTTGGTTGAGTTCTTTGGTTGAGAGGATAATTCGCTGAGCATACAAGGCAAGTTGTTGATTATCCGGATGTGATTGCTTAGCAAGTTGAGCACGGAGAATCCTTTCCCGATCAACTTCCTTTTCATGAGGCTTCAAGTAATCGTACAACAATCCATAAGTAGAATGATGCATATTCTTTGCTTGACGGAGAAAGATGACATACTTCTCCCATTCGGGACCAAGACTACTCAGAACTTAGTATTCACCGCAATTCTTGGCATGATGATGTTGTGTTTATCCAAATCATTGATGATGTCTCGAAAATCGATGATGATAGGACTCTAGTGTCTCTCGTGTTCAATCATGAAGTGTTCATAAGCCAAGTAAATTTTGGATTCCAAATCCTCCCGATTGAGTACATGATCCTTCCATAAGAAGACGAATATGATCCCACATCTTTTGTGCGGTCTTTTGAGCATCAACACTACGAAGAATTGGGTTTGGTAATCCTAAGAGGATGTATTCCATTGCAAGTTCATCGCCTTCATAGTGTAGAAGTTCAGAGGATTTAAATCGCAATGAGCAATGTTGGTTTGTTCATCTCTTGTGGAACAAAGCAGCTGGATCTCCGGCACAATGACAAGAGGCATCTCAAATGGACCTTCCAAGATAACCTTCTTTAAGAACTTTCCATGTGGCTTCTTCGGATCACAAAACCTAAAGAACCTTATCACCCATTGATCGTAGTTTCGGAGTGAGCATTGGAGGTCTATCAAGTGATCCACTTCATGAATTGATTGTTGGCTGCTTAAAGCTTCACACATCTTTGCAAACCAAGTGGGTTCCTTCATAGTGTTCCTTGATGGATGTTGATTGAAATCATTTGTGTAGGTTTGAACTTGAAGGCGTGGTGGTGGTTGTACCATTTGTGGTTGTGGAATTGCACCAAGTTGTGGAGTATGTTGTTGATTAAATGGTTGTTGATAAATAGCTTGTTGTTGATTCCATTGTTGATGTTGTGGAGTTAATTGTTGTTGTTGTTGATGATTATAAGTGTGAGGGAAATAGTTAGAGTATGGTGGTTGAGACATGATGATAAACTTGTGTGGTAAAAAATGGATCTTTGTAGTCGAATGAACCTTTGTTGATGAAGTGTCCTTAGGCGTAGAAAACACAAGAACCAAGTAGCACTTATGCGTAAAAACACCAAAAGTTACGTGTAACAATGAGGAGTTACGCGTAGGTTTTAGCTTACGCGTAAGTAAGATAAAAACACTAAAGTTATGCGTAGACAAAAGTTAGGCGAGAAAGTTAGGCGAGGATTACCTTATGCGTGAGACCTAAGTTTACGCGTAAAGTGAATCTTATGCGTGGGATTTCACGCCGTAAGCTTATGCTTATGCGTAAGTTTAGGGTTTTGCTCAAATGATCTTTTACACTTCACAAAGGCAAAAGATATCCAAAGTCGACGATTTTCGGACTTATCCAAGTAAGAAAACACGGAATAAACCAGAAAATGAAGATCAAACCAAGGAAAAATCTTACGCGTAATTTTAGGGTTTTGATACGCGTAGGATTACTCGTAATTTTGATTTTGCCCAAAGATGTTTCTAAACCGCTTTTGTGTGATGAAATAGCTTCAATAACACCAAAATAACACAAAAGTGTGAAACTTGATGATCCAAAGCACTCAAAACAGCTTATGCGTAGAAATACACACACGAATAAAAACTAGTTCAAAACAATGATCCACGATAAAGTTTGAAACTTTTGCCAAAACAAGTATTTTAACACCTTAAAACGTTGAAAGTACAAGAATCTTGGATTAAAAGTGTAAAAACAAGTTTTTAAAAGAGCTAAAGAATGCGTTAACCTTACGCGTAAGACCCAAAACCAAAACTTCAAAACAAACGAGTACACCCAACTATTTGGCGATTGATACCATCATTAGGTCACTAGTTTTACAAACACAAGTTATAAAGAAAGGAGATGAGGCGATTGAACAAGAACCAAACACACACACACAATAATATGAGACGGTTATGCGTAATAGAGTGAATGAAAGGAAAACTTGAACAACCAACCCTCAAGTGAGGGTTATTATATGAGTTTATATAGGCAAGGAGCTAGGCAACACTCCTCTCCTTCCCTATTCCTTATTGGGCTTGGGCCTAAGCTTATGGGCCTTCTACATAAGCTTGACCTTAAACAAACATAAAGGCCATAATAAAGCTACCTATTACATATGAAATATAAATACTTGAAATACTGTTTAGGAGTGATTCCAACAAAAACAAACGTAACGTATAAAAGCGGAAGAAAACATATAAAAATAGACGAAAACATATAAAAGACGAAACGTTAAAAACGAAAAACATATAAAAGGGAAGAAAACGATAAAACGGATAAAAATGTACAAAACGTATGAAAACGTATAAAACCGGACGAAACGTTAAAAGCGGATTATGAAATATAAATGAAAGCGTTAAAAATAAAAAACGGATAAAACCGAACAAAAACGTAAGAAAACATACAAAAACGGACGAAAATGTATAAAACAAACGAAAACTTATAAAAGTGTAAGAAAACGTAGAAACACGGACGAAAACGTATGAAAATGGACGAAAACTTATAAAAACGGATGAAAACGTATAACCCGACAAACCACAGGGACCATTTATGTGGTTAACTCTATAAAAAAGATGTAAATAAGGGTATTTTGTCATTTTATTCTACTTAACATCAAAAAGTAACAGATTTGGGCAAAATGGACTGAATCCGTTACATGTCAGAATCACAGTGACTGAACGCGTAACAAAATTGAAAAATGGACTTAATCCTTAAAATCCGCCAAACCACAGAAACCATTTATGTAGTTAACTCTAGATTTTATATTTTGATCCTTGCCTTCTAGTTTTATCCCTAAACAAGTACAAGTGGGCTTACTAAATATACACTTTCAATCCACGTCTAAAAAAGTTTTAGAACTAGTCCAATTTATTTTTGTAGGGATGAGCACGGACTTGGTCCCGCATCGATCCCGCATCAATTAAGCGGTGCCAATTTTTCCCGAGCATAAATTAGTGGTACGGTGCCGTCACCAAGCGGGATTCGGATACCGCATGCAGTCTTGGAATTCGATTTGGTACCGGTCCGCATCAATTAGTTGTCCGATTTTTTTCACCTTATTTCGTAGTCCGACTGCATCGTATTTCAAAATCGATGCGGTTCCGACATCTGATTCCGGGATTCGGTTCAAACGCTCATCCTTATATTTTTGTAATGATTTTTTTTCCTTCTTTCTTCTAAACATTCTGCCAAAAAAAGCCCCTTTAAATGTGGTCCAATACTAATATGATAAATAGATGTTATTTATTCACGTATAAGCGCTACTTACACTTTTTAATGTTTAATCTTACATATTTTTATTTTTGGTTCGAGAGGTCTATTAGTTGGCACAGGACCTCCAAAATTTACGAGACGGCCTTGAGCTTTTCTAACATAAAACTATCGCAACTTTTGATAATTTTTAACTTATAAAGAAGCACCTGATCTTTATAGGGCTAATAACCTATTAAAACATCATATTTGTCACAAATGTCAGTTCGACGTAGCGAACAAAAAAAATAGCTCTTCTAGACATTAAACTTGACATTGTTGTCTTCAATTGAGTAAAATAAATTTGTGATGACTATTTTACCCTTAAATTTATAAAAATTGCATCATTTGTCCCAAGCATATATTATACCACACAAATCTTCCACACAACACAAATCTAATAATCCACCGATTCATGTCCCAAGTTTTTTATCCACCGATTCATGTCACAAATCTTCCACACAACACAAATTTAATGAAGATCACTAACACAAATCTTCCACGCCGCATAAGCATGTCTCATAAATTGAATTCCAGTGGTTCTTAATAGCATTATCGGTTCTACACAAATGTTCAAAAACAAGATCATTCCAACCTGGGTTTTCCCTCCATGCTGTTGCAATCAAAACAGGTTTCAAATCCAACCTTATAATCTCAAACCATGTACTAAACATGTACGCCAAATGCGGTCATATCGAATATGCACGCCAACTGTTCGATGAAATACCTCAACGAAATGTAGTAACTTGGTCTGCTATGATTTCTGGGTATGAGCAGGCGGGGAAGCCGTTAAGGCGGTTGAGATGTTTAGCAGGATGGAAGTTGTTCAGGCGAACGAGTTTGTTTTTGCGAGTGTTGTTAGTGCTTGTGCTAGGATGTTGGGGGTTAGTGTGGGTAGGAGGGTTCATGCGCAGGCGATTGTGCTTGGGTATGGTGGTGTTTCGTTTGTTTCTAACTCGCTTGTGTCGATGTATATGAAATGTGGGAGGTGTGGTGATTCTTTGGCAGTTTTTATGAGGTGTTGTGAGCCGAATGATGTTGCGTATAATGCTATTAAGAACCACTGGAATTCAACCCTTAGGCGGCGTGGTGTTGGATCTAGGAGATTCAACATCGGGTCTGCTAATAGTAATACCATGGATGAGGTAGCTATTGTTAGTGTAGACAGATCGAAAGCATCATCAGAAGAAACTCTATCGTGTGGGGACGTCAATTCATTCAAATGTGTAGATGGAGTAGATGTCACCAGTGACCATTATGTAGAAAATTCTCAGCTCAACATAATGGACTTATGTTTTTGATTTATGGTTTAAATAATGCAGGGACCATTTATGGAATCCGTTATGTAAGGGATGATGGACGCAATTTTTTCCAAACACAGGGACCATTTATGTAATTTAGCTTAGGGACGATGGATGCAATTTTCGCAAACCCACAGGGACCATTTATGTAATTTGGAAGGGTAAAATGGTCATAATACTCAATTGAAGACAACAATGTCAAGTTTAATGTCTAGAATGGCTATTTTTTTTGTTCGCTACGTCGAACTGACATTTGTGACAAGTATGATACTTTAATAGGTTATTAGCCCATCTTTATAAACAAACATGTGTTTTTTTCTTCATATTTTACATATTAGACAAAATTAGCATAAACCCGATCATTGTTTTCACATGACCTTTTGGAGAGAAAATTGCATTTAACCATTAGATTACATAACACAAAGATGGCTGTACAATCAAATATGAAATGTCAAAAGCTTTTACGCACTCAGTGAGGAGTTAGGGAAAGATAATTAAATGGATTAATAAAAAAATTCAAAGACGAAAAGCACCTCTAAAAATAAGATAAACTTATTTATACAATTTAAAAAATTAATTTGGTACATACTGAGTTTTAACGCATGTAAGTTCAAACTTATTTATTAAATGGATAATTGCATGAAAATGTATCTAACTAGCCAATTTTTAGGCTGCTTTCAAGAGGGATTCAATCCTCATTTTCCCCGCCACGCCGCCTTTCTCTCCAAAGAACCTTCAGGCGATTAGGTCTTGCGTAGAGCGACCAAGTTTGTTTTTTTTTTTTTTTTTAACACAAACTAAAAAATTCAATTACTATTTTTTTGTATGATACGTGCTATACTTACATGTTGCATGCATGAGTCATATGTATACGTGTGATCAAAATACATGCATGGTTTCCATCTATACTTTGCATTCCATATCATGAGTCAACATAACAGTTCTAGTCTAGCCCATTGTTATATTCACAAGGGAAACACAAGTTGTGATGAAACAAGTATGTTATTTGCACAGCCAGGGGCGGAGCTAGAAATATTTTATGAGGGGGGCAAATTTTTTATTTTTACATTATATCAAAAATAAAACAAGCAGCGTTTTGATTTGTGAAAAACCCTGCTCCTTTGAACATAAATCACTTAAAGTTATGTTGTCCTAGTGAATTTCTTATAAGGAAAACATCAATTATCTTATCGTATTCAATAACTATTAAAAAATATCACCTTATTATGAAAAACTTCTAATATAGTATAGTTTTAAAAAAAAAAAAAAAAAAAAATTGATATCAATGGTCTTTTCTTTTTCTTTTTTTTTTAAAACGAGACTTCTATTATAATATAGTGTCATTTGAAAAATAATGAAAATTTTCTAATAAGTAAAGCGCCTAACAATTTATATTTTTGAAAAGGTTAAACATAAAATTAATCATTTTCTTTCTTGCAAACTACTTGTCAACTGTACTCATTCACGTGGTGTGTTGTGACACAGCCACAACAATATAAAAGATTATTTTTATCATTTATTTATCTCTTCTATATCGTCTTCTATCTCCAGTCCTCTACCATTGTTAAAAAAGCTTCAATATTCCAAAAAATGGCGTTTTTTAGTTTATCTTCTTCAATATTTCAAAAAAATAAAACCTGCACTTCAAGAAAATGTCTAAAACTTGATTTTGACTTTCAAGTTAGAAAAGAGGAGACAATTTCTAGGGGCAAATTCAACAAATACCTCAAAATATCTTAAAATCTACACCGCAATTTTTGGGGTTGAGGGGCACTTGCCCACGTGCCCTCCGTGGCTCCGCCTCAGGCACTGACCAAACATCTTTCCACATTCGAGGTTCAAGCAATGTATTTTTGTTCATACAAGCATGCTTCACTTCGTCCTTCAAGTAAATATTGTGTGTATTTGATTTGTTCTTTAAACATTTTTTAAACGTTAACATGAGTCGATCGGCCAAGCGATTGAATTGGCTAAAATGGGAGGCGATCGATTTGGTCCACAGAAACACGATCGACATGCACTCGATCGCCTAAACCTCTCGATCGATGGGGATTGGTCCTTATTGGGGCTAGCCTTATAGTCTTGTGTAGCCAACTATTTTTTTCTATGTAGTATGCTTTTGAATTCGTGCAGTTTCGTGTATCGGATAACCTTCTTACCATGCTACAGGTCAATTTTTCATTTAAAAAATTTTCTTTTATGCCACGTCATTAAATTAATACACATCACACTTATAAAACTCATTCCAAACACCATCTTCTCCTTCACTTTACCAACACCATCCATTTCAGCCACCACCACCACCATTGAACCCACCACCTGTCATCATTTCCACCACACTCACCTCCATCATTTCTTGTCACCCAACTCCTCGCCATTGGCACCACACTTATAAAACAAATTACCAAACACCCGTTTTTCTTCGATTTTTACCGCCAACATCACTACCATTCAACCACCACCATTTCAGCCGCCATTACCACCCTCCAGTGCAACCACTACAAAACTGATCACCTTCTCTTTCACCTAGTGCCTAACCCGACTTCTAGTGGGATTGATAGTGGTAGCCCAGGGGTGGTAGTTCTCCTTTTACAGGATGATTAAAGACATTGTTTAGTTCAAAGCCTTTTAAGCCAACTAACTCATCCAAAACCGAGATGGTATCAGGCTGATCAGAATATAATTTTCGGGCTAGAGGATCAATTAGTGATCATTCATTTGTATGACGTGCGATATTTAGGGAGTATGTATTTCATTAATTTAGATGCCATGGAAGGTACAAAAGGATGTATATGTTCAAGAAATGAGGTGTTTGATGTGAGGACGAACATAAAGGGTGTTGGGTTAATGGGAAAAGACGGGCTCCACGTACGCATTAGCTAGTTTATAGGTCACCGAATAAACGAAACTGCACTAATTCAAAAATATACTACATAGATCAAGAAAAAAAATAGTTGGATGCACAGAACTACAAAAAATAGCAAGTTAGATATATTTTCGTGTAATTAGCCATTTATTAAAGGCTTAAAGCATATAAACAACTTAATATAAAGCCATCCCAAACACTCCTTATATAAGCAACCCCCAATAAAAGTCTCAAACTGTCAAATGGCAACATAAGAAGCTACAACAACTATTGTTAGATCAAAACAATAGATGATTAGTAGCTATAAATTATTATTTGATAGAAAATTTGTGTGTTCTACTTTTATCTGTCCAAATGTCGAATATAGCCATGGTTTTAAAAGTCGCGCCGCGGCGACGCAAAAGCGCGAGGCGTGACATCACGTTACGCTACCAAGGCGTTAGCAAGGTGTGGCGTGAGACGAGGCGCGAAAAGGCGCAATAAGGTGCGCTAAAGAGTGAGGCGTGGAAGGGCGCAATAAGGTGCGCTAAGGAGTGAGTCGTGACGACTTTTTTGAATTCAACTACGATGAAAAGAGTTTTTTAAGAAATGAAGAAAAATGAATGAAATGATAGTTTAATGACTTAGTTTTTTATGCATGACAATTTTTGTAAACTCAATACATATAAAATATGATATATAAAACATAAAACTATAAATATTTTCATATTTTTTTGTCACTTTAATTCACGCTTTAATAAATGCTAAGGCTTCGCCATAACTCATAAGACGTGAGCTTAACCATGTCATCACGCCACATCTCACGCTAGCCAGAACCTTGAATATAGCAAAGAGTAATGACATTTTTGGGATTGGAAAATTGGAACCAATCGCTTCCTGATTCCCGCGCTACAAACAATATAATTCGGCTGTAAAGTTGACGAACAATTTTAAATTTCAACTACTTAATGTACGGGGAAAATGCCAAACTGCTACCGAAAGTTGCCAATAATTTTTGTGCCATATTTATTGAAAAAAACTATACACTGCGTATATTTTTAAGTTAATTTTTTCGAATCAAGGTCGCAAATTAAAGAAGAAGAACTTAAAATGAGACTTGTACTAATTAAAAGTTCGATTCACGATCCAAGGATTCAGGTTTTTACCTTATTCAAACTCCATATTGGACATATGAGACTTGTACTTATATACCAAATTACACATACATGTTAGAGCCTTAGATCCTTTTTTGTAGTGTAAAAACCGAAACAAAATTGAAATGCTACTACATTGGATATCCAAATTGTTCCTCAATATATAACACATTGGTATGTCATGTCATTATGTCAATAACTCATTAGATGTGCTTAAGTTCCAGATAAGCAAATAAATACAGTCAAGTGATCAACTATGAATTCATCTCAAGCTTGCAAATACATGTGAACTACATATCCATATGAAAAGAAAAAAACCATCATATCTTTCTTTATATATGAAAGAAAAGAACACTAGTTACGATACTGATCATGCTTAACAACCCTTAAGCATAGATGTGTATGTCGAGTACAACAAGAAACAGAATAAGAAGCAACGCATAGAGAATTGTATGTATGAACATGGAGAATACACTAGTCTTCATGTTCATAAAACCAATTGGCGACTCTTTTCCCGGCATCTGAACGACGAGTCCTGGTGCTAGAAATGCAAACAACGCCGAAGCTATGATCGGAGCCGCCCAGTCATGCATCTTGAATCAAAGAATATGAACTATGATGGGAAGAAGAAGATATAAAAGATGTAGAATTTGGATGATATTAATTAGGGCGTAAGTGAAGTTGTTACTTGTTGCTAGTAGGATAAGGCACAAGGTGGAGTGGGTTATGAGCAATACGTTGTGGGGATATATAAATAATTAGAGAAAGCATGTCAAGGTTATGATTTCATGGTTGAATATACTAAAGAAATCAAAACATTACATTTGGACGGGTGATATGTGGATATATGTAAAATGTGTTCCATCAACTTTAGGGTGCGAGTAAAAGTCTCATCACATACATGTACGTGTTAGCATTTTGTTGTTCAAATAAATGATTTATAAAGAGTAAAAGTTAGATTTTTTTCTTAATATTTTGAACTAGAGTAAATCACAAAGCTCCTTCTTATATTTGCTAAACATAACAAGATTAAGGCTGAGCATAATAGACTGCGGGCCTGACTGGACCGAACATATTTCGGTCTCATCCTCGGTTTTCCTCATATTTGGTTTTCGGTCCAGTTCGATCTTATGTAAAACTGGCCATTATGCTTTGTTAGACCGGATCAGACCCATGAACCAAACCGGACTAGACCGAACCGGACCTATACCCAACATTTCAAACATTTCAGTCCAGTCTTCGGTCCTATGTTTTGAGCTAAATCGGTTTTCGATCCAATCCGGTCTCAATCAGTCCAATCCAGTTTTCGAACCGTGATCGGCCCTAAACAGTAGGGCTGTAAACGAACCGGACGAGCACGAACGGAGCCTTGTTCATGTTCGTTCATTTAATTTTAACCGAACAAATAAACGAACACGAACGCTTAAACGGACGAAATTTCTTGTTCATGTTCGTTTATTAACAAAATAAGTTGTTCATGTTCGTTTATGTTCGTTCGTTAAGACACTAAACGAACCCTAAACGAGCATAAACGATCGAACATAAATGAACATAGACAAACAATCATAAACTTTATTAAATTATGCATCTAATATTGTTTTATAAATGTCTTTTTGTTTAACCAAACCAATTTAAAAACTATACAATTAAAAGATTTGATATACGAACATAAATAAACAAATGAACACAAACGAACGTTAACGAACGCATAATCGGACGTTTACGAACATAAATAAACGGACGTGACTTTTGTTCATGTTCGTTCATTTAACTAAACGATCGTAAAATATTGTTCATGTTCGTTCATTTAGTAAATAAACGAACATAAACGAACTTTTATCGAACTGCTTCACGAAATGTTCACCGAACGTTCGATTCGTTCTGACTCTTAAATGGACTAGTCTCTCATGTATACTATTTGCATAAAAGATTCATAAATGCACTGTCTGCTTTGCTTTTGTTTACTCATCCATGATCCCGCAAGAACCAAAGGCTACAAACTTAAAAGAACAAAGTGAAAACATATCGTGCAATTACACCGATATAGTCGAATTTTTTCAACAATACATTAAAATCAAACAAGTAACTTGTATATTTCATATAGAAAGTTAAACAATCTCATCAACTAAAATTGAAACACCGCAAACATTTTTTCTTTTTCTTTAAGTATGGTAACTAATTATCTAACAATACACACATCACAATCTCACATGTTCTCAGAAACACTTGAACTCATAACTAGTTTAATTAAAAAGCTTCTCATGCAATAAAAAAATATTACTGTATTTGAACACAAGCTCTTTAGTTACCGCAAACACTTTTATTCCTTGGTCAATGGTCACAAATTTGTACTAACGTAGAATGGTACAATTTACACACGTGGATGCACATGAGTGATGAATTGTGTCACAAACCGGGGTTATGTTACAGTGAAGAGATATAGTGAGAAGAGAAAATCAAATGAGAATAGTGAGAAATATTTTCGGTCACACATTTCAAATAAAAAAAGAAATTTAAAAGGAGATGCATCTACTTTTGTAGGTGCATCTAAAATGTGCAATTGTGGTTTCTTCTCATCCTTCTCGTTTTAGTTTTATTTCTCATTTAATCTTTACTCATTTATGATTATCATTAGTTTTATTTTTTGCGATGGAGTGTGTAGTGTAGTTATATAATGATGCAATTGTTCCATTTTGGTGAACATTGCAAAAGAGGCTGTTAGATTTAGTCTTAAAAACCACATACAAAACTTGACAATGACCCAATATAAAAACAAAACTAATAAAAAACACGACGAGTGTGTTGATTTATGCTTGCCTAAAGATAACATATGATAGCGATGCTTAAATTAGAATGTTGAAAATCCTCAGCCGACATCCCGTATTTTGTCATCAACACAACCACACCATGATATATGTTGGCATATTAGGGAACTACATCAATATCTGAACTCCGACAAACAAGTTATATCACAATTTTACCATCTACCAAAGAAAAACTTAGAATTGATTATTGATTCGAGAGACAAATTCATAAACAATGTAGCTTCTGCAAAATATTGCAAAAGCATTTTCAATGAAAAGAAAAGAAAGAATTTTCAATGAAAGTTTATTAGGCTACCAACAGTGGGTCGGTCGTCCCCACTGTGGGGAATCGGTCGTGGTCGGTCGTCGATCACAAAATGAAGGAACTAGTTCGTTGAAGCGACCGAGTTTTATACATAGAAACTTTCAAATATTTGTTACCGTTTGAAAAAAAAAACTTTACCACTTTTACAACCTTATAAATATCAACCTCTAACACACTTCTAAACACACGGGTGATGATAAAAGAATATTGTACAACAGGAAGCACGAAGCAGCAAGGAAATATGTGGAACGAGCTTTTGGTGTGTTGAAAAAGAAGTAAAAAATGCTTAAAGTTTCGTCTCGATGGCTGTTTGAACAGGATCTCCAAGATATTGTATACACATGTATCATATTACATAATATGATCATTCAACACAAGAAGCGGGCGATATATCATACATGGTTCGAAGATGAGGGCCACCGTGATCATGATCCCTTAAGATCGCATGAAGAATTGTTAGTAGTTACTCAGGAGATAATGGACCGAACAACTCATCTACACTTAAAAGCTAATTTCGAACACTTTTAGAGAAATCGTGGATCTTGTGCATGCATCGATTGACATAAGGGATGATCATCCTCTCAAAGATACTATGGTGATTGCTACTCCTTATGTGGAGGGTTCAAGTTCTTATCTACATACTATTAAGGTAGAATATGAGTGAAAACAACCAAGATGTGGTAGTTGTTTAATGTTTGGTCATGTTGATATTCAATGCCCTAAACGTGTGGTTTTTGAATCTGGTGCGAACTTAGGAGCTGATTTGAGGAGCCAAAATGGTTCAAGTCATACGAAGAATGTTGCTGCCCAAAATGATGGGTTCCAAGTGGTACAAAACCGTAAACATAAAGGTAAGCAACATGTTAGTTCAATGGGTTTTAAACCTAAGACATTTGTGTATCGTCTGGTAGCTACCCTTAAAGTCTAGGACATCAAAGAAACAAGAGAGTGAGAGAAAAAATGAGGTCACGACTTTGAAAAATGATACCACTAATATGACCTCTAGGTTTAATAATAAGGCATATGTGAATTCGGATGATATAAACTTGGATACGCTTAAAAATTAAAAATTCATTTGAAGTGGGAAAATGACTCAATTGCTGAAAACGTTGGTAATCCTATTAAGGATGCGAAAAAAGTTATGACAGAGAGTGATAGTGATGTTGATGAGTGAAACGCCCGTACTAGATTATTTTTTTTATTTATTTTTATTATTTTTTTTTTATTTTTTGGAGCATACGGCTGTATGCTAAAATAGCATACTGTTTGTATGGTCATCTCAAGAGCATACTTTCAGATGCAAAAATAGCATACTGGTGTATGGTCTTTATCTGATTCTCGCTAAAACACTTTTTAGAGCATACTGGTTTGTATGAACATATACCATACTACCAGATGCCCCCGACTGCTCATTTATGCACCAAATTTTTGCCTGATTCATATTTTTCGAAAATCACTTTTCGCGACATAAACATGACAAAACCTGAACAAAACATTTCTGGACATAACCCTAACTGTACATAAGGGTGGTAACCACATTTGGACCCGTATGAAGTCAAAACGGGTAAAAATGGCATAATGCCAAACACCCCTTTTAACTTGTAAACATGACATAACTAGTTATAAACTTCATTAATTCTACGTTTTTACAAAACATTATATTAAAACATTTGTCCTAGGCGTTTCGTGGTATTAGAGAGGGTTTAGGATAAGCTCAATTACCCATGAGCTCCACCGGTAGCTAAACCGCGACCTTATGCGTTAAACTTGATCTCACCTATAAGAAAAACATAAATGAAGTAACGTAAGCATAAAGCTTAGTGAGATAACATATATAAAGCTAAAAATAAACATGTCAACGTTACTAGATGTTGCTTTATAATAACTTTCCCCCGCATAGCTATCTTGGTGATTATAACACCGCTAATTCCCCACGGGAATATATTCTTGCATCGTAACATGCACTTTGGGGCTAGATACCTCATCATAATGCTAGAGGGCATCATGCTTGCCTTAAATATACTAGTTGTCCGCTTAGGACCTGG
Source organism: Chrysanthemum lavandulifolium (assembly GCA_022545495.1). Taxonomy (NCBI): domain Eukaryota; kingdom Viridiplantae; phylum Streptophyta; class Magnoliopsida; order Asterales; family Asteraceae; genus Chrysanthemum; species Chrysanthemum lavandulifolium. Next base: position 132,354,346 of record CM040246.1, on the reverse strand, counting down.
TGAACCCGTATTTGGCTCAAATAAGCATCATATATGCTCTAGTCGTCCACTTAGGACGTCAAGTCCCGTTTTGAGACTTTCCATATCTAGTTGTGCTTTTCATAACTGACGAGCCATATAAACATACTAATCATCCACTTAGGATGTCTGAGTTCCATTTTTGGAACTTCTACTATTCTGAGGCTCGATTCTCCACTAAGGAGGTCTAAGTTCCAACTTTGTCTGGAACAACTGTATGTGATCACATAATAGCACATATCGTCCTCTAACGATGCTAAACAAGTGAAAATAGACAATATTGGCTAAAATCACTTTACTAGGACCACATGGGTCATTACGGGCTGTTTTGACCCGTTCACTTTATTTCACACATACACTTATAATGTTAAATTCATTAAACTCATAATAATCAATATAAATTCATAACACGAGTATAACACATAAACAAACAATAGAACTTAGATATAAGTATCACGAAATATGTAACACTTCTAACAAGCTATTAAAGACCCGTTAAATGAGCAATGATGCATCATTTATGCTAAAAACATGTTACTAAGACCACACGAGTCGTTACGGGCTGTTTTGACCCGTCTAAGTTATTTCATATATAATCTCATATCGCGAGATCCATTTCTGCTCATGACATATATACTTCAACATGATTATGTGCTCACTTATCATAAACTCGTAACACAAGTGTAATACATAAGCATATAACAAAACACGAACGTAAGTACCATAACATATATTGTATATCTAACGGGCTCTTGTAGTCACGTTTCTAATCTTATATATGTTACTCACCTCGATATAGCTTGATATCTACCGTGAGCTCTCGTGAACGTCCTCGGCTAACCTTTATAACCTAGGAACACGTAATTAGCATGAAGCTTACTTAATAAAAGACTTAGCTTGTCATAAACAAGCTTTAACATAACTAGGCCATAAGGGGCTGTTTAGTTTCGCGGCTTATTTAACGCATAAGCATACTTTGTTGGAATCACTCCTAAACCATAATCAAGTGTTAGTAATTATTATGTAATAGTTAGCTTTATTATGGCCTTTATGTTTGTTATTAGCCTTAAGCTTATGTAGAAGGCCCATGAGCTTAGGCCCAAGCCCATTAAAGAAAGGATGGAAACTAGGGTGTTGCCTAGCTTTCCTCCTATAAATATCTTGTAAACCCTCATTTGAGGGTTGGTTGTTCAAGTTTTCTTTCACATACATCTTACGCAGAACCGGTATTAGTATAATGAGTGTGTGTGTTTGTTTACTTGTTCAATCGCCTTATCTCTTTCTATATTACTTGTGTTTGTAAAACTAGTGACCTAACAGTGGTATCAATCGCCTAACTAGTTGGGTGAATCGTTGTTTCTTGAAGTGGGTTTTATGGTCCTGGCGTAGAACAACGTTTGATACTTTGGTTCGCTTAAAACTTGTTTTTACACTTTTAATCCAAGATTCTTGTACTTTCAACGTTTTAAGGTGTTAAAATACTTGTTTTGGCAAAAGTTTCAACTTTATGTGTAGATCATTATCTTTCATCTAGTTTTTGAACGAGGGTTTCATTCTACTCAGTAACTGCTTTTAGAGGCTTTGGTTCATCAAGTTTCACATTTTGTGTCTTTTGGTGTTATTGAAGCTATTTCATCACACAAAACCGGTTTAGAAACATCTTTGGGCAAAATCAAAATTACGAGTAATCCCACGCGTAGCAAAACTCTAAAACTATCGTAAGATTTTCCTTGGTTTGATCTTCGTTTCGTGGTTTACTCCGTGTTTTCTTGCTTGGATAAGCCCGAAAATCGTCGACTTTGGATATCTTTTGCCTTTGTGAAGTGTAAAAGATCACTTGAGATAAAACCCTAAAATTACGCATAAGCATAAGCTTACGCGTAGAAATCCCACGATAAGATTTTTCTTACGCCTAAGCCCGCCTTACGCATAAGATAATCTTACGCCTAAGTTTCTACGCCTAACTTTTGTCTACGCATAACTTTAGCGTCTTTTCCATACTGCAGCGTAAGCTAAATCTACGCGTAACTTCTTATTGTTACGCGTAACTTTGGTGTTTTACGCATAAGTGCTACTTGGCTATTGTGATTTCTACGCCTAAGGATACTTCTTCATCAAAGGTTCATTCGACTACAAAGATCCATTTTACCAACACAAGTTTTCAACATGTCTCAACCACCATACTCTAACTATTTCCTTACACTTATCCTCAACGACAACAACAACTAAGTCCACAACATCAACAATGGAATCAACAACAATCAATTTATCGGCAACAATTTAATCAACAACATACTCCACAACTTGGTGCAATTCCCCACCACAAATGGTTCAAACACCGCCAAGTCTTCAAGTTCAACCCTACACAAATGAATTCAATCAACATCCATCAAGGAACACTATGAAGGAACCCACTTGGTTTGCAAAGATGTGTGAAGCTTTAAGCGACCAACAATCAATTCATGAAGTCGGATCACTGATAGACCTCCAATGCTCACTCCAGAAACTACGATCAATGGGTGATAAGGTTCTTTAGGTTTTGTGATCCAAGAAGCCACATGGAAAGTTCTTAAAGAAGGCATAGGGTTTTGCAAGGAAGCACGTGGAAAAACAAAAGAAGCAAAGGACGCCTACACTTTTTTTTTTTTTTTTTTTTTTTTTTTTTTTTGTTTTTCTTTCTTCTTCTATTTTTCTATGCAGTACAACAGCTATGGCTCCTCTTGCAAAACAACATAGGACCCGTTTCTAACCACAAAATATCATGATCCATCAATTTGTTCCACCATTGTATTGATTCGCTCCCAGACGGTCAAGTTTTGTCACAAGGTGACCACTGAATGGTCAACCGTAACAAACTTAAAACATGCGGAACCAAATGCAATGAAGATCTAGAGGAGTATAGTGTTTCCCAGTGTCGTTAAGTCCCAACGAATGTGCGAGAATAATCAAACGAATAGTGATCGAGAGAATTTGAGCAGGAAAAGGATTGTGATTGATTATACTTAAAAAGTTTATAAATTACGAGGGCTTAAATGCAAATTAAAGAAAATTAAAAGATAAACTATATTAAATAAACGCTATCACTATTTTTAAAATCTTATGTTTTTGATTTTCTTTTATAAAATTTAACTTAAAAACTACGTAACGTCTAAAAGAAAATGTGATCTTTGAAGCAATATTAATCCTAAAAATATAAAAATGACATTTTTACAAACCTAATGATAAAAGAAAATTTTGAGAAAAAGAAAATTATTTTTATGACTATTTTATTTAATTATTATTAATTAAAAACTATTTTTAACTATTTAATAATACCCTAAAATACAAGAAAATATGAAATAAAGCTAGAAAAATGAAATTATGACTTGGAAAAATCTAAAATAACTAAAGAGAATTTTCAAAACTATTTTTATATTTTTCTGATTATTTTTCTATTTTCTATGAATTAAAATCTATTTAAAACTACTTAAATTGCTAAAATTACAAATTTAACTAAGAAAAATCTGGAAAAATATTTTTTTGACTTTTTATATTTATCTTAACCTAGGAAAAATGAAAACTTATTTTTTTGAAGTTTTTCTGATTTAATTGTATTAAAAGCTAATTAAAAATGCCTAAAAACTGTTTTAAATGAAGAAAAATAGCAAACAGTGCTAGAAAAATATGGAAAATTCAGGAAAAGTCTAAATTAATATTCTGAATCTATGAAAAATATAAAAACAGTAGCTTGTGTGTGAGAAAATGGGACTGCAGTGCAAACTGCTTATAAATAAGCACTTGGATTAAGCAAATGGTACCAACTGAGCACCAAATGATTACAGAAGCTAAAATATGCTAAAAGTACTCAAAAGCAACTAAATACAACTATCCTAAAACTCTTAAGTACTGACTACACAGATTTGATGAATTGAACTTAAGTGCCAAAATCAGGTTTTATGTCTACTTTTAAGCTAATGCAACTGCTTATCCAGTGAGCTGAAACAGAAACTAGAAATTGAGAATTCTAAATGACCAATCAAAGAGCACATGTACCAAATTTCAGCCTAAGACTAGGCCAAATGAAGCCTAGATTGCTTATGCAAAGACCCTGCTTCACACTCAGTTAATGCTGAGTGTGAACAGGGCAACTATGGGCTTAATGAGCAGCTGATTAAGGGCTTAAAGAAGCTTCACAAAATTTCACAAAAATCATATTTCAATAATAGACCAACTGAACTTGTTTATCCCAAAGTTTCAACAATTTTGACTCAGAAACGAATCAATGATAAATCCATCCAGTTTGGTGAAAACTGAGTTTTGCACTAATTGACTTTTGACAGTTTTGCAAAGTTTGACTTTAATGAACTTTGATTCTAAAAACCAGGTTATTAGAGATGTATTAGGATGGAATAAGACCTAATTACACTGACCTATGTGATTCTAAGTCCAAATTAAAGCTTGCATACTCCTACACTTAACTGATGAAAGCAATAGATTAGATTAACTTGAATATTGACTATGAATGAAAATGAGCACAAGTTTATGACCAAAAACTTCTACTAATAACTAAATGTAAGTAAGACTACTGCTCCTACGACATATAGAATCCTGTGACTTGGTTATACAGGCTAATCCAAACACTGCTTATAAACCTGAGTTGATACTTAAAAACTCCAAATCACTGTTCTGATCCTTAACAATACTTAATCTAGATTTAACTTGCAATTATATCACTAAATGAACTGATGCACTCACCTAATACTATACCACCAACCAGAGAATAAAGGGTATCAACTTTGCCCTTCTCATGTGTGACAGCTAATGACATATCAAGTTAAAAACACAAAGAGGCTCACGAGATCACTAAATTACACTACAATGCACACTAATTAAGTTAATGTACCAATTTATAATAGCTAACAATGATTTAGAAGAGTACTCACAGTTGGTACAGCCACAATGGCTTGCCAAAAATTTCAAGTATCCACTATCCTACTACTGGTTCAATCCCAATTCCAAATAAATTTCAACCCAAATTAGATCAAAATCAACCCATATCCAACTCCATATCAGCAATTCAGAACCATTTACCCATGAACATACAGTTTTTGACTTTAGTTGACCAAGTGAGAACTTTGAGTAAAATCTGAGTAAAGGCCTATATAGGCCATTAATAAGCTATTGAAGAGCTTATAACAGCTTATGAAAGCAATTTGAACAACTAAAGTTAATCTTAACACCACTTGACTATATTTCTTCACAGTTTGACTTTCGTTGACCAAACATGAAAATTGCTCAAACTTGGAATTAATACTTGAAAGTAGTTTCAATACACTGGATTAACTAAGTTTCATACAACAACACTTGAAATTACAACTTAAAACTAATTTAAGACATAGAAATTTTTAAAACGACATACATATGAAAATGAAAACTAAGTACTACTGCACTCTCTTGCTTCTCTTCTTCTTTTTATACACAAAAATGCCTTCCACTTGTTTTCTGATTAATTCCCACTAATAATCTCAACCATTTGATGACTTGAGTGCATATTGGCCATTTGATCAATTTTGGCGGGAAAGTGGTTTTTTGGCAGTGGGGCTCTGAATTTGCAACTGGGGGGTGGTGGAGGTAGGTGTTATGATGAGGGGTTTGAAGGGATAAGGTCCGAGGGAGAGTGATGGGTGAGAGTTGCGGCAAGTGGGAGGAAGGAGAAGGATAAGGCGTTGGGCGGGAGTTGACTATATTTGACGGGGGTCCAAAAGGTTTTGCGGGGGTCCAAAAGGGTATATGGCGGGGGTCAAGTCCAGTGGGTCAAAGGTCCAAGGGTTGGTTTAGTAATACAAGGACCAAAATGCAATTCTTCCAAACTTGAGGGACCATTGCTGCCATTTTCTCAAAGTTGTTTCAAGGGTCACTTTTGCCAAGTTTCAATAGTACAAGGACCATTTTTGACATTTTCAAACTTCTAAGGACCATTTATGACAATTTTCAAAGTTTAGGGACCTAAGTTGCAATTTTGCAAATTTAAATCTCAAGGACCAATTTTGACAACTCATGAATCCCTAGGGACTTGAAATGATATTTTCTTTATTTTGATTTACTGTGGACCTGTTTTTGACAACTTTTGAAACTTGGGGACTAAAGCGCCAATTATGCAAACTTGATACGTTTTCACCGATTTTGATATTTTGCATTTAAAACACATAAAACACTTATTTGTGATATTTTATCATTTTGATGCATTTAAAGTGTTTTCGGATGTTTTGCGCTTTAATTGGTACAAAATGATGAGTATTTAGACACTCATCAAGATTTAATCGTCATGAATTGGAAACATTGCTTGCTCCTCGGTTAAAGATTACGCCAAAATTGTGCTTCGATGTATCGAATGTTTCATTGCACAACCGATAATACTCTAATTTCGGATACACCGAATCTACAACAACAACCGAATCTTCTATAATGAAAGATCAAACTGCTTCAACAACAATGACACGGTGATGATCAACATAATGAATGAGATGTTTTATCGCTAGCTGACTCTCTCGAAATATTTTTGGTACTTCACACTTGTTCGATCAATTGGACATACATGGTTTCACTATCTCCTCATACATGGTTTGTTGTCTTGATTCATCATCAACATACGTGGTGTATGATTCGATTCATTGAAAACATCGAGGGGAGAAAGTGTAGGCGCCCTTGCTTCTTTTGTTTTTCCACGTGCTTCCTTGCAAAACCCTATGCCTTCTTGAATTTCTTCAATTAGGGCGAAGAAATGAGACGATCCGTAGTTCAAACGTCTTAATTCGGTGTTATCGTCTCAACTTTCACGGGTAATCTTGTGTGAAGTTACCCAAATATGATGTTATGATGCCTCACACACGGTCTTGGTATCGAGTTATTGCATATTCACGGTGATGTGTATTCCAAAGACCACAACATTCAAGGGAAAGTCGTATCATTTCGTCTTCGTGGTTTGTTTGGTGTGATGCGTCTACATCTGTGAGAAGATCTTGTTGGTTTATGGCATTTTACCCTTGAGCGGATCTTCCGCAATTAGTCGATTTTCTTTGTGTTGTTTATGCTCATCTACAAATTCCATTGCATAATGAAACCTTCAAAAGTTAGAGGAAATGTAGACTTCATCAAAGTTTCAAATCTGCTAAAGATGCGAGTTATCGATTTGGGGGCGAATTTAGAAACATCGTCAATTGGGGAAAGGTTAATTTGTTTCATACTTATTTTATCTTTTCCTAAAATGGCTTGTGCACACATAACGATGTACAACCCGTAATTGTCAAGAAAGGACCACGTGGTACGCTTGATGCCACAATCCTTATAAAAGGAGCGAAAGCTTCTTACTTTTGAGTAAAACCTATCAAACCTTTCATTTTCAAGGTTTTGCTCAAAAGAACAAGTACTTCCGTAAGATTTTCAAAACCTCAACCGTTTATATCACTTGTTGAAGGTTGAATTAAAACTTTGTTCACAAATTGTTCATAGTGGTCATCTTCCGCAACACTTCGAAATGGTCATATTTATTGTCAACATTTCAAAATAACATTTATATGCCATTTTGAGGGGAAAAGCGTGTGATAAGAAATATGTTGTGCAAAATGCAAATGAATCATGTACTTCGGACTTAACCAACGAATTGACGGTACTAAATTGTTAGTAACTCGAAAAGACTTGTCTGGACGGGTAATAATTTCAAACTAGTTCGCTAGTAATGTAAACGTGTCTCGCAAAGGACTTGTCCAAGTAGAAAGTACCATTCGAGATACTCGTGGTAGACATGAACTCGACGGGTATGACAACCTTCGAGGTTTGTCTACACCTTCAAGGTAGTTATTAGAGCTAGTTGTCACCTAAAAGGCGACAATGTAACTCTTTAACTATGCAACGTAACCGTGTCTCGCGGGGATTGTCTATCTCCAAAGGATCAATTCAAAATGTGCGCGCTTTTCCTCACTGTGCATTTAAACCATTAAAACTCTTAAGCACATGTGGAGGGGAGTATTTATGCAAAATCTTATCTCTCACGTGGTTCAAACATGTTTTCATTTACAAACCCTTTGAGAGATTCTTCTAACAATGGTTTTAATGGCAACATAGGTTAGTCATGGGTTATAAGGTGACTAAGGTTAGGAATAACTGTCCTATGATCCGCCAGAGTCGGAGGGATCTACCCAAGGACATCACAAATAGATAGTACTTAGAAGTCCTTAGGTACGATTATAAAAAGGAGAAAATGAGAATCGGAGAAAGAAGGAGTTGAAGAATCAAAAGAAATGCAAAGAAAAGGGTGAAAAGAAATAGCCCTCAGTTATTCAACTTAGGGGCATAATCGGGTTCAATTCATATACTACTAGTTGTCACTTAGTAGCCGCCGGTATTGAAGATTAAAAGTCATCATGGACCTAGTGACGCATGCACTAAACCTTCTTAGCCACCCAAGTTTCTCTCAACGAAGCTTGTTTCATTCTCACAGGGAACCCTACGTAAACTATTGGCTTTCTCTTAGAGATCGTTGGTATTAAAGAAGGAGACCCTCTCCTAGTCTCCGTCGGAAAACCAAAACGCACTATTGAGTCTAGAGCCACGAGATTCATCAAAAGATCTCTTAGGAACACTTGACATTTCATCACTTGTTGATCAACAAATAAGATTATCGATGGTTCATATCGAGTCCTTCACGGATCTTAGCAACTGTCGAGAACATTTATGAGAGGTTCACATCTCATGATCCTCGGTGATTGAATGGAAACTCCCGCCGGGGTCAACATCAAACGACCACGGCGGTCACTCCGGTAACTCCCGTGGATTACGCGGGTGTGTCTCAAACAGCCTCTGATCGTGAGGTGATGCTTGGTGTACCTCAATGACTCATCTCGAATAGATGTACTTGATGACATCGCGTTATCTCACTTGTGGGACTCCAGTTCGAGAACGGCCTTTGTAAGAATTAGAGTTGTGTTTTCACACTATGTCATTAACACTCTCGAAGTTCAAACTTGTAAGTGCGGAATCCGCTTATTACTAACCGTTTGACATGTTTTTCTTATGGAAGCTCCGAGGCGGGATGATCGTCTTGATTCTTCTCATGCTCACGCCAACATCATCACTAATGGAAGTTCTATCCAAAAGCAACACAACGATCGAATGATTCTTCACAAACCAAAGAATCTACAAGATTAAAGACTTAAAGAACTTCATCAAGATTGAATTCCGGCGTCAAAGATCGTGTGAGCATGTTGAAGAATGACGTGGAGACCTTTGAGCAAACGAAGGCACTGAGCGAAATTGAAGGCAGACAACAACATACTATCACTTTCACTACAAAGAACAATAATCAAAGAACAAAGTTAAAGATGACGTCAAAGCATAACCATTCAAAGAAGACAATTTCTACACCTTTGGAGAGATTGTTCGAATCAAGGCAATTCTTCTCACAAGAAAGAAGAATGTCGAAGACGTCGAGCTACTATTACATCAACGCCTTCACGTTCATCACCAACACTTGAGGGGAGATTGTTGGAATCCTCCTAAACCATAATCAAGTGTTAGTAATTATTATGTAATAGTTAGCTTTATTATGGCCTTTATGTTTGTTATTAGCCTTAAGCTTATGTAGAAGGCCCATGAGCTTAGGCCCAAGCCCATTAAAGAAAGGATGGAAACTAGGAGTGTTGCCCTAGCTTTCCTCCTATAAATACTCTTGTAAACCCTCATTTGAGGGTTGGTTGTTCAAGTTTTTCTTTCACATACATCTTACGCGTAACCGGTATTAGTATAACGAGTGTGTGTGTTTGTTTACTTGTTCAATCGCCTTATCTCTTTCTATATTACTTGTGTTTGTAAAACTAGTGACCTAACATACTTTATGAAAATTAACACCACAAATTAGTGTTATGATATCATAACAAGATACCCATCATTAATCTTAACTCATACACATGATTAACACGTGTTCTTAGTGATTTTAGAAAATCATAACTTTAACATAATCTTTCAAATTTCTACAAAACCCCACTTATGACATCATAATATCATTCTTAAGCATATTCTAATAGTGGGTAACCTTTATAAACGAATTATGAAACATAACTAAGATTTTTACCTCGAATTGGATTGTAGAAACCCTAGTTTATGCATTTCTAAGCTTCCATATAGCAATTCCTTGACTTAAACTTGATAAAATCAACATAGAATTAAAACCCTAGAATTTGTTCCTGGATTGTGTGTGCCGACGCGGGACATAGAAGAGAGGAACAAGATGAGAATTAAAATGAGTTTCCTAGACTTAAAGAAACCTTATAAGAGTTATAACATAAGTTTCATCAATTGGCAAAACTGGTCCCTGATAGTAGAACTATTGCATAGATGGTCCTGTTTACTTTAAACTTATTTCATGGGAGGTCCTTATGACTAACGAAATATTATTATTATAACATTGGTTGGCTAGAAAGCCTTAAAATATTAAAATAAATCATTATTTTGATATTTGGGGTGTTACAATGAGATGTACGATGAGACTGCTCAATGGATAGCTAGTGATATACTTTCAAAAATTGTGATAATAAAAATTTGAACTTCACTTTAATAATCATCAGGAATATACAAATGAAGCAGAAGGATTGCTCGATCTAAGGTTATCGGACCAGGAGGTGGTTTTACATGGCGATGACATGAAGGGGAAGAATAAGAAGGTAATTTCTGAATTTTCAACTGTGGACTTGGAACATGTTGAAGCCGTAGCTGAACTTTCGCAAAGAAGTTCAAATTTTGAAAGATTGAAAAAAGATTGCTCTAGAAACGGTAACACGGGGTCTCCTAAAGACTAAGCGATCAGCAGTTCGGTGGAAGATGAAGTTAATGAGACTAACATGGGTGAGAAGGAAGTTGGAAATCCCAAGGACTTCAATGGATCATCAATAGCACTACCCTTATTGGCCAAATGGTGGAAAAAAGAACATTGAAGTTAAAATGGCCAAATATGAAAGTGTACCTACAAGCTGCTACCAAAATAGTGACACCGTAAAGACTCCCACACATCACCGTTAAAAACATGGAAAAGGCATAATGGGGGGACAGAGAACAACTATAGTATTGGTAGCATATATGAGATTCATGGAGGAAAGAGATCATATGATACTTGTGGTGGTGGAGATAAGATGGATGTTCATACTACTAAGAGGCATAAGGACCATATGGGCAATATTTTAGAGGCGAGTGTTGCGACGCAACACCGCCGATACTAATGGTATCCTTAGTTGGGCGTCCAGGAATGGGCAACCCTTGGACATTTCAACACCCTTCGCTCTTTAGTGAAGGATTTTAGCCCTACTATAATATTTCTCATGGAGACCAGAGTATGTGATAGTGAGGTTAGGGGTCTTAAACTCCTTTTTCAGCAATATAACATGCTTGTCGTTAGTTCAGTTGGTAGAGCAGGTGGTATTTTACTTTTGTGGAAGAAAGATTGTGATTTGATTGTTCAAAGTTACTCACAGAATCACATTGACTTTGTAGTGAAGGAAAGTAGTAATGAAATTTGGAGAGGAACTGGTATTTATGGTTGGCCTAAAGAACAAGATAAGCATCGGCCTTGGACCCTATTTCGCCCTATCTGTTTATTTTGTGTGCAGAAGCGTTATCATCTATGATAAGGAAGTCAATTACACGTGGTTATACTCATGGAGTTAAAGTGTGCAGGGGAGCTCCTGAAGTCTCTCACTTGTTCTTTACTGATGATAGTATTTTTTTCACTAGAGCTTCAACCGATGAATGTAAAAAACTGAAAGGTATGTCGGATAGATATTGCAAGGCGTCAGGTCAAGTTATTAATTATGAAAAATCGGAAGTTTCTTTTAGCGCCAATGTTGATCCATCCACTCGCACCCGAATAATAGAGTCCTTGGAAGTACGAGAAGTTTCAAACCAGTCTAAATACCTAGGCCTCCCGTCAATCATCAGTAGATCAAAGAAAGTGGTTTTTTAAGCTATTCTTGACAAGATTATAAAGAAGCTCGGTGGATGGAAGGAGAAAACTCTTTCAATTGGAGGGAAAGAAGTTCTTATTAAATCGGTAGCTCAAGCTATTCCTATGTACGTAATGAATATCTTTTACTTCCTGAAACTTTAACTGATGATATTCACAAAGCTCTTAATCTATTTTGGTGGGGCAATGAGGTAAAACATAATCCTATCTGATGGTGTTCGTGGGAGAAAATGTGTGTATCAAAGTTTCGAGGGGGTCTTGGATTTCACCATTTGGGTCATTTTAACAGGTCTCTTCTTGCGAAATAGGTATGGCGGCTGATTATATCGCCAAACACATTGGCTGCAAGGGTACTCAAACCTCGTTATTTTCCAAGATCGACTTTCTTTGAGGCAAACATCAGCTATCATCCTAGCTGCATTTGGCGCAGTTTTCATGGAGTCAAAGAACTTGTTCATAAGGGATGTAAAAGGAATATAGGTGATGGCCGTAATGTCAATGTGTGGGAGGATTATTGGCTTGAGAACCATAGATATTTAGGTCCTAAACCAGACAATTGTAAGGTAATTTATGTTTGCGACTTATTAAATGTTGATGGTGATGATTGGAACATGGAACTACTTATATCTTTGTTCCCAAATAATGTTGCAAACAAAATCTCATGTTGTGTTGTTAAATAATCGAGGCATGATACTCTTTACTAGTAAAACAGTCCAAATGGACATTTTTCAATAAAAATGGCTTACTTTTTGGCTCTCGATTCGGCCGATGAAATGGAACATAATGATATAGGAGAACGTATTAGATTGTGGCGGGCTCTTTGGAAGGCACATGTACCTAACAAAATCAAATTATTCGTGTGGCGAGCATTGCACAATTATGTCCCATCTGCTGAAAATATCTGATTCGAGGTCTTACTTTAGCTTGATGCTTGTACACTTTGTGGCTAGTTTGGAAAAGATGTAATGCATGTTTTGTACAAGTGTTAAATCGGTCGAAGAGGTGTGGATACGATGCGGTTTTGGTTATTTTTATGAAGAAAATGGTCCTGATACTTTAGAGGACTGTTGTTGCATGATTATAGGAAATGGTTCGTTGAGTTGGGAGACGTTCATAATGATACTTTGGGGGTTATGGACGAGACGAAATAAGATCTTTCATGGTCATCCTGACGGAAGAGATTGGGAAGTGGATGTTGTTCTTAAGCATATATTAGCAGAATACCATGTGACGAACCAGAAGGATATGTCAAGAGTAGGTGCGGTACAAGAAAGAAAAGCTTCCATATGGGCTAAACCACAACTTCACCATGTTAAAGTAAATTGTGATGCATCTTGGATCAAAGAGTTCGGAAAGGTGGGTTTAGGTTTTGTTGTTCGAAATTACAATGGAGAAGTGTTATTATCAGGTGCTCCGAGGGAGTGTTTGCAAGTTCTCCATTGGAAGCCGAAGTGAAAGCTATCATGTGGGCTACGAGTCATGCTCGAAATAGAAGTTACCCGAACGTTGTTTTCGAATCCGACTCTCTATTCCTAGTTAATGCTCTACGTAGCGGATCTACTCTTTTACAAATTGCCAATATGTTTTCACAGATTTTGTCTTTTTCTCTAGCTTTTAGTACATGTCAATGGTAGTTTTTTAAAAGAGAAGGGAATGAAGTTGCTCATAGTATAGCTACTTGGGCCGTAGGATGTAATGATGAGATTATGCTTGAGGATCGAGTTCTCGATTATGCTTTTGTACGAGCCATGAAAGATGTAATATTTTCTATCGAATAAAATTATCTCTCTTTTATAAAAATAAAAATAAAATAAATTAAAATAAAAAAATAAATAATTTTCTTTTTGAACTTAACGGAAAAATTGTGATAATAAAAAGGGTGAAATCTGAAGATACGCAACGTACTTTTTCAAAAAAACACATCTACGCAATGATAACGACCGTCAGATAGATGATAACCAGTTAAAAAAAAAAAAAAAAAAAAACTTTTATTTTTTTTCTTAAAATCTACTTAAAATAGTTTTTTAATTCATAATTTTATAAAAAAATGGATATATTTTTATACACTTTTTTTCAATCGAATTTAAAAAAATAGTTAAAAAAAAAAAAAAAAAAACGTAATTGTTTTATTTATATCGGAAAAAAAAATTTAAAAAAAACTTAATGATTTTTAAGCGTAATTGGTTTTTTTAAGCGTTTTTTAAATTACGTTTTTTAAACTTTAAAAAAAACTTAAAAATTACGTTTTTTTTAAATTACGTTTTAATTTTTTTTTCGATTTAAAAAAAGCAATTACGTTTTTTTTTATATATATATATTTTTTTAAATTTCGATTGAAAAAAAGTGTATTAAAAATTTATCCATTTTTTTATAAAATTATGAATTAAAAAATATTTTAAGTAGATTTTAAGAAAAAAATTTAAAGTTTTTTTTTTTTTTTTTTTTTTTTATTCGTTATCATGTAGGACTAATGGCAAATTTTTATCAAAGGTGACCCAGTAATCTACTACCAACAGGTCATATTAGCTAGATCGAAAAAATTTAAAAGTATGTTAGCTAGCTTTGACACTTATGAAAGCGTTAATTCGTGAGCGTGTTTTTGAATAAATCGTTGTGTATCTTTAGTTTCAACCTAATAAAAGAGTAAAGTCACAAAAACATCACTGTGGTTTGCCCGTGGTGTTGTTTTCATCCTAAACTTTTTGGCACAAAATCATCCCTCCGTTAGTAAAGTTGGCACAAATCATCCTCCGTTAGTAAAGTTGGCACAAATCATCCTCAGTTAGCAAATTCGGTTAATAAGGACTAACGGTGCAAATTTTCTCCGTTATCTGGACTGTAAAAAATAAATAAGTATACCGTCGAATTGTTTTTAGTGCTCTTTCCGATGGTATGCTTCGAAATTTTTGACTTAGTTTGAACCTCGAAAAATCGAAAATCATCGTTTTTCTTTGTTTTGCGTTTTGAGGTCCAAACCAAGTCGAAAAATTCCCGAAAGATCTCGTCGAGACTCTTTTTCGTGCTCTTTCTAATGGTATGCTCGGGGAATTTTTAGACTTAGTTTGGACCTCGAAAAATGCGAAAATCACCATTTTTCTTTGTTTTGCATTTTCGAGGTCCAAACTAAGTCAAAAATCCCGAGCTCTCCGTCGACTCGTTTTTCGTGCTCTTTCCAATGGTATGCTCGGGAATTTTTGACTTAGTTTGGACCTCGAAAATGCAAAATCACCATTTTTCTTTGTTTTGCATTTTCGAGGTATCAACCAAGTCGAAAAATTCCCAGCACACCATTGGAAATATAACGAAAAATCGAGCTGATATCTTCGAGGAATTTTTTGACTTAGTTTGGACCTCGAAAATGCAAAACATAGAAAAATGGTGATTTTCGCATTTTCGAGGTCAAACTAAGTCGAAAAATTCCCGAGCATACCATTAGAAAGAGCACGAAAAACGAACGACGGTATCTGGGAATTTTTTCGACTTGGTTTGGACCTCAAAACGCAAAACAAAGAAAAACGATGATTTTCGCGATTTCGAGGTTCAAACTAAGTCAAAATTCCCCGAAAATACCATTGGAAAGAGCACGAAAAACGATTCGACGGTATACTTATTTATTTTTTACAGTCCAGATAACGGAGAAAATTTGCACCGTTAGTCCTTATTAACCGAATTTGCTAACGGAGGATGATTTGTGCCAACTTTACTAACGGAGGATGTATTTAAGAACTTTACTAACGGAGGATGTTAATCTTGGAAAAAAAGTGAGACGATAACAACAGCATTTACAAACCACATGCGACGATTTTTGACTTTACTCTAATAAAATTTGAAACTTTACTAAAGTAGGAACAAACACCTTTATGTATTACACACATCTTTCCCCACAGAGACTAGAAACCACCTCATCAGACCCCACCCCACACACACACTCTCTCTTTAGTCATTTCAAACCTCCCAAACCCACTTTGCTTACACACACACACTAACACAAAAACCACTTTCAGTTTCACCAAAAAAAATGGCAGATTGGGGACCAGTACTAATCGGTGTAGTCCTGTTCGTGCTGTTGCAGCCAGGTCTCTTATTTCAGTTACCAGGTAACGGTAAACAAGTGGAGTTTGGTAGCATGAAGACCAACGGCAAAGCTATTGCTGTTCACACTCTCATCTTTTTCACCATTTATTCCATCCTTATTTTAGCTCTTCATGTTCATATCTACACTGGCTAAACTTGTTGTTTTAGTTAATGTTTAAGAAAATCTAGGTATATCTACTTTTGTTGTTGTTGTATTGTGTTAGTTGTTTTGATAACAATAATAATAATATGTTTTTTCTGTTTAGTTAAATGTCTTTTTGTATTGTTAAGATTATTGGTTTTGTTAATGTTTAGTTAGATCTGGTTTTGTGTTTGTTGATTAATTAATTATATGTAATGCGTGTGGTACAAGTGGATATTGCTATTATTATGGTATCGAGAATATTGTGGAAAGTGTTATTTTTGGTATATGAAATGCTTTACACGGTGGGAGTATCGAATAGTTATCGACAATGGACGGTGGTGACTGGTGGGTGGTGGTTGAGTTGTACTATATCAATATATGAAATGCTTTACCGTTTAGAATACATTTTCAGAAATTCCTTTAGCCGTCTATTGAACAAAAAGAAAAAAGAAAAGGAAATTAATGGTGGTCCGGGAAGTTTATAGGAAAAAATAATAATAATAATAAGTTACATGGATAGTCTTGCTAAAAAAACATGGATCAAACCGAAAACCAAATCAAACTAAAATCAAATTTGATTAAACCGAACCCCTATAACTAAAAACCATACCGAATAATCTAAAAATCATTTCTCATAAAATCGGTTTGGTTATCGGGTTATTTGGTTTGTCTAGTTTGATTAAATTTTTTTTGGATCAAATCGAAAACCAAATCAAACTAAAATCAAATTTGATTCAACCGAACCCTTATAACTAAAAACCATACCAAATAATCTAAAATACATAATTTTAATTATTTTTTATTTAATTATATATATTCTAACAATTTTTTTTTTCAAACTTAAATAATGTTATATTTATACTAAAAAAAAGCTTTAATGATTTTTTTCTATATAAATACATAAAAAATATATATATTTATATGAATTCGGTTTTTGATTCGGTTTTCGGTTTTATTCTTAAACAATATCCGGCCGATAACCAAATATTTAGTTCGTTCGGTTCGATTATAAATTCAATTTAGTTTTTTTCGGTTCAGTTTGATTTCGCTTTTCGATTACTGTGGATATTACCCGACCCGTAAACACCCTTAATTTCACATTTACTCTTTTTTAGGTCCTAAAAATTAGGTTATTAGACAGATAATTTGCATTACACGATGACATATTAAATATAAACTTATTATACAAATAAGTTATTAAAATTTGCGAATTTGTTCGCCAAAGTTTCTATTTTTTTTATTCGATCAGGTTACTGAACTACACAATTTAGGGCATGTTTAGCGCAATTGGTTGGGACTGAGGCTAAGTCTTATAATACAAGCCGAAAACTGAAGCTCATATTTTTATAAAGTTGTTTGGCGAATTATTTCAAGCTAAAACTTATTAATGTAAAATAACATAAAAATATATCAAATTAAATTTGTTAGGATTTAGAAAATCCATGTAGAAGTGTCGGTCACCCCGACAATTGTTTAGCATATTACAGCTCGTAGACATAACGTTATATTAGTTAGTTTACTAGTAGTATAAGTAACACTTTGTGGAAGAAGGACGGTCTTTACCATCGTATGCATGATCCACAACCCGAAGGAGGCGTAGTCATTTGTATAAATAGCCCTCTCCCATGAGGAGAGGTTGGATGTTCATTGCTAATCTAACCTTTCATTTGGATTTTATCTCTAGAACATCTCATCTTTCTCTCTCTACAATCCTACTCCATTCGACCCAACTTGTGTTTACGTGTGTAATTGTGAAAACCAATATGTTACAATTGGTATCAAGAGCCATGGTTTGATCATCTATTTTTCATGTTCTTGGAATTCTAGTGGTTTTCATAAGTTTTTGGGTTTGAATGAGTTTTGAGTAGTTTTCATCACTTGGATCACTTTTGGTGTTAAAGTTTGAATTTTGATTGTACTTTTGTGTTTAGAATCATCATAAGTGTTTAGGTTTTGAATTAGAAGGCTTCAATCATCTTGGTTGTAGTGTTTTGGAGTGAGAAAGTTTGGTTTTTAAAGTTGTGCCAAGAAGCGATTTGTCATACGTATGGTATTTCTTTGAAGCGGTTTGATCCAAAGTTTATGCGGTTTGTCTCTCGTATTCCGTTTTTGGAAGCGGTTTGTCCTATTCTGTGAAGCAGTTTGTTAACTAAGCGGTTTGTCTCTTGAGAGAAAAGGACAAGAAAGGACAAAGTAGTGGAAGTAGTGGGTGTACTTGTGTATTAAGCGATTTGTCAATTTAAGCGGTTTGTGTGTTAAGCGTTTTGTCTGTTAAGCGTTTCGTCAACTTAAGCGATTTGTCAAGTAAGCGGTTTGATATAGCGTTTTGACACTTAAGCGATTTGACGATGTGCGATTTGAGTAGAAGCGATTTGACAAGAAGCGATTTGTCAACTATGCGATTTGTCAGAAGCAGTTTGTCTGAATAGGTTTGACAGAAGCGGTTTGTGTTTAATGGTTTGCTAATTCTGTGGAAAATTGAGACTTGACATATGATTTTAACACAATCTAATCATTAATCTAAACCTAATACCAATCTTGTTAACATAATCTATCATGTCTTACACTTCTGACCCAGTGATTTCAAATGTGCTTAAATTATATGATGTTGTGGACATCAAAGGATATATTGATTACTCTGAACGGCTAAACATGATTGAAACAATCAATGATGATTTGAGATCTTCACGCCAGTCGATGAGAAAGAACTGCACTGTTCAAGTTCTGAATGACATGCAAAGGAATGTTGCATTGAACCTATCAACAACTTCACTCTGCCTCATGCTATTTCTACCTTTAAGAATGGAGCGAACATGCAATGCTCTTTTCCGTCAAGATTTATCCACATTAGCGGGAGCGTTCTTTGTTAAACTTAGAACAATTGGAACAACAACTTGACAAAGAAAGTTCAAATGGATAGTTCGGTCTTTGCACTTCAAGTGATCTACAAACAATTTCGATCGTTTATCGGTGGGGAATATCGTCGATTATGATTAACACATGGTGAAATATCTTTCAAAAGACACCTTTGGAATGGAAATTAATGAGTTCATTGAGACACTTATCCATCTCATGGACAATGTGAAGAAGTACATTGAGGAAGCTATCCAGAATAGTGAAAACATGAATGAATGTTGGGAGCAGTCAATAGAGAGTTGTGATGAGTTGGGTAACGTATTAGTCGAATCATCGGGTATTGCTGAAGTCAGAATGACAAACACATCAATAATGGATGCAACAAGATGTTCAGAAACTCTTGTCTCACATAAGGTGGATGCTGAATGCAGAATGGTGAATGAACAAGCATCGGGTGCAGAACCATTGGTAATTGTTATTAATGATGCATCTGTGATTCCTTCTGTGCAAACTGATGACTTTACAGAACAAAATCTTGATAGATGTTCTGTAACTGAGGCTGAGTCAAAGATAAATCATATCATGACTAACAATGTGGTTGATAAGAAAATTTTTGACGAACTTTCAAGCAAATAATCAATTCTTGAAAAACACTGCATTTCACTGGAAATTGCAATACAAAGAAAAGAAGATTTTCAAGCTACAAAACCATGCATAAATCCAGAATTCCCAGAATTTCGTGAATTTTTTGAAATCAACAAGTTAAAAGCTCGACAGGGACAAAGACTCAACCATATGTAATCTGAAAAATACATCTCGACATGCATAAGGAAAGCAATTTGGGTGTGAACAATCTTGATATCTGGTCGATTGATGCCATTAAAACTAGGAATGATGAATTAGCATTATGTGTGGCCAAACTATTAAAGAGAATGAGTCTATGAAATTTTCACATAGAACAATGTGTCCACAAAGAAGATAGAACTAAGTCCTTAGATCAAACAAGCTCTTTGTTAGCAAACATTGAAGTTCTCAAGGCTCAACTTAAAGATAGGAGTTTTGCAATAGTTGCCTTAAAAAGAGCTTAGAAAACTATAGGGAAAAGTGTGGACACTAAGTTTGCAAAACCATCAACCTTGGGAAGCAGGTTCTCATATCTCTAAAGAGCGGTGCAGTTAGGCAACCTAATGCATTTATGTCAGAAAGATCTAAACCTTCAAAATTAAGGCTTGCCTCCCAAGTTAATGAGAATATAGTTTTGTCAAAACCAGTCACTTCACTACTTCATTCCGATAAAATGAAAGATAATGCTCAGGTTAAAGTTCAAATTTCTAAGACCAGGGATGTAAGAAGATCATCTAGTGCACTTAAGAAGTCTCAAAATGTTAACCACTCCCCTAAGAAACCACTTAACAGCAAAAGGTCTAAAATTTGGAATAGGGAAATGGTTACTTCTTCTACTGTGACTAAGGGATCTAACACTCCTAGCTCTTGCCTTAAGTGGATGCCTACTGGTAGAATTCTTAAGAACATTGAATCCAAATGGAATAACACTCCTAGCTCATGCCTTAAGTGGATGCCTAGTGGAAAAAAAATTTAAGAATGTTGGATTCAAATGGATTCCCATCAGAATAGTGGCCACTAATGACATCACAAAGGCCGACTGTAAATCATCCAAAGGACATGATACTATTGCTACTAACCCACCTGAATAAAATTCTACATGTGCTATTAGTGTAGATACTCCTCATTCTTTTACAGGTACAATGCTCAATTCAATCATGAACTGGTTTCCAACAGAAATGAAGCCTCTTCATTCAGGAGCTTCAGCATGTCAGAATTGATATGCACGTACTATGAATCCTGATCACCTCAGCTCAGGACTCGTACCTCATCACTTGAGGGTTAATCCAATCTTTGATTAAAAAAAAAACCTTTCTTTAAATTTTCTTTATATACATATACAAGATATTTCATTAAAATTCTTTAAAAACCCATAAAAATTTTGAAAAATCAGAAAATTACAAATATAGATTCAAAGGCATGTCTTCTGGTATCGATAACATCTACGGTCCTAGAAATGTCATTTAATAGTGACACGGGTCTTTAGATGAAGTTCTAACTGAAGTTTAACTGTTTTTTTTAAAACATGTCTATTGTTCATCTACACTTACGTCCTTCAGAAACTTTGGGTACATAAATGGGTTTAGTTCATTCAATGATCACTCATGTCTATTCGTGTCACTGATTAAGGGGGAGAATTAATTTCATACTGCTATTCCTGTATGTCAATTTGTCTCTGCATGATTGCCTCTATATGGTTTCCTGTGATATGCATGTGTTCCTGAGTAACTAATTGGTGCAAAGATATTCGTTCAATACATGTCATCATGCTTCATGCATTATATGTATTGTTTGAATTGGCTTGTGTATCTCTTGTATGTATTCATCATGAGTAATATGTTCTATTAGGATTTTTTATGGTCTTAGAAATGTTGCTGGTTGTTGCATGTCACTTATAGGATAGAATCTGCCAAATAATGTTAAGATAGGTGTTGTGTGTATAAGGTTTGTCTAAATCAATATGTTGTATGCGGTTTGTCAAGTCGAAGTGTAGCATGCAATTTGTCAATCGCAGGGACTAAATGTGTCAAAATTGAAAACTTGCTCTTTGGTATAAAAGGATACGTTTTGTCTTCTTTGGTCAAACCTATCCAAATCCTAGTCAAACGAAGCGTTTTCTCTCTCTCTTTCTAAACATTCATAGAAGCGATTTGATATACTTGTGCTCTCGTGATTCTCTCGGTCTATTTCCATTAGAATATAAACTCACCTAGGTTTGTTGATAACGCTACTGCGCGTCGTTCGGGTCAAAGGAACTTCCTTTTCTTGAGCAAGTTTTATAACACCCTAGGCGTTGAACCTAATCGTTGTAGTGTAGTAATTAGGGTAAGCCACGGGTATTGATATCGTTCTCTGGGGAATAGGAATGCTAGTAGGGAGTTACTACGCTAAGGTTAAGGTTGAGGAAGATTATTTTTATCTTTTTATATTTTATGAAAATGGAAAGGTACGAATCTCGGTATTGGATTTGGGGGTTGGTATTTCTACCGATTACTCTACTATTATCTAATTATCTAAACTAAGGTTGTGGGAGTCTATGTCTAATTAATGTGTGCTCGTATGATAGTTTAAAGATGTGTTTACTTAGTTTGTATTACTCCTTAATTATCTCCTATTGATGGTTGAGTGTCACGTCTTATTCCTAGTTGCGTTGTGTGTCTAAAGTTGTAGGGTATCGTTTCTCCCAACTCTTGAACTTACCAAAGGGTCTTGTCTACAAACCCACTAGAGATTATAAACTCCTACTCTAAGGCGCTCTTTGGATGGTTTAGCCTACAATTACTCGGGTAATTATACTCTAAGGTTCACAAAGATGAATCAAGCATTAAGTACACAACGAATGACCTATCGCATTACTAGATCATTAATCAACTAAGATAAGAAACAACCAATCAATATTTAATAATTAAGTTTCATACTTCCTAAGCAAACACACAAATAAATTAGCGGACATGGAGAACATGCAAGCATACACACAAATAATCAAAGACATAATTGAATTAATAAAGTAAAGACTTATCTTGATGTAAGATAGGGTTTAAAACCCTAAAATCTTGTACAAGACACCTTAGGTTCGGTTTTAGGTTTTACTCCAAAGACTCTCCACACAAAGGCGAAAAATTCGGATTCTATATATAAGATTACAATTGCGACGACGTCACCTTATGTTTAGTGGCCTTGTCGTGTCGCCGCCATGGGGTTTCGTCTTGGCCACGTTAACCTTGCGACGCGTCACCTTATGTCCGTGGCGCGTCCTCTTGACTTCGGCGTCGTCTGGATTGCATCTAGGCCGTCCGAGTAGCGACGACCTACTCTTTCACAACTAGGCGCCGTCTCTTGAAAATCTGAGTTTTGGGTTACGGCCGTCACAATAATTTTGGGACGGCGTCGCCAATTTTTGGCACCGTCGCCTTCTACTTCAAAGCTGTGAGTGTCTCGATTTCGACTTTGGCCATTTTCTTCATATATTCGCGCTTTTCGTCCAAATAAGTGCCATTCCAACATTTTGCCTTCACGAGACCTAAAAAGTGAAAAGGAACGATATTAAGCAATAACGGATACAAAAGTGATCAAATAAGGACTTAAACGACCCTCAAAATGGTACCTTTTAAAACCTTATCAAATATCCCTACACTTGTTATTTGCTTGTCCTCAAGCAAATGTGCTTTTAGCCAATTAATTTATAAGTTAGGGGTCATGAAGCATTAATTCAAAAGCGGTCCACAACACATATAAGCCCGCAAAAGTCATAACAAGCACGAAAATTCTTGTGGAGTTAGTTATGACTCCATGAGATCGTTTGAGCCTTAGGGTTTGACAATAACATAGACAAACAATTATGCACGTGGAATAGAACAAACAACTATGTTATTGACACAAGGTTTTCATCATTATCTCCCCAATTATATATTGATCAGAATATAACGTGTTACCTAACTGTAACAGGGATCTAAGCCATCTCAGATCTTAGGGATATACAAAACAAACACTAACCTAGGCGTTTATAGGAACACGCCTACACACACACACCTTTACTAGACGTCTACATTGGAAGACTTATGTTAATATTAAAACCTACACCCCATGTCCTCTTTATATAAGAGAGGATTAGGGTTTACAAGATACTACGAAGGACTAAATAATAAATCTTCTTTTGCAAGCAAGTCCTTCCATCTTTTTGTAGATTTCTTCTCTTTCTCTTTAAGCCCTTGATGTTTCATTCTTCTATTTACTTTGTCTCATCAAATCCAAGGAACCTAAAACCCAACAATCTTCCCCTATTTGATGATGACAAAACAAACAAAGTCGTGTACGAACTTCCCTAGGCAAGTAGCGAAGTTGAGATGTAAACATCTCCATGAATGAAACAAAACTTGTCTTCCCTTAATCCATGCTACGCCACTCAATATATCTTCCCTTTTGTTATCAACAAATAGAAATTAAGCGATGAAACTTCCCTTGAGTGGTGCACGAACATGAAAAGATTCTTCAAATCTGTAAGCTCCATGTAATGATCACTTGTGAAGAAAACCAAATATAACGAACTTGATGAAGAAGTAAAATCACCCAAACTTGCATCTTATGTCTTGTTTATCCACGTGACTCTGAACGTATACTAACCAATGTATAAGGAGACCGCAATCTCTTGACAATAATCACTGAGCACAATAACGTCACTCCTTAAAGTGTTTGTCAATTCTTCGTCACAATCATTGAAGCACGAACAAGTTACTTTTAAACGATTCCGCCGTTTAAAAATATAATAAGAACACGCATCCAAGAAATTCAACTACAACATCAAATACATGATATTCAACTGTCTTCGTAATCAATTATTCAATAAATCCAAATCCGAGCTTGTTAAAACCTTTAAGAACAAATTCCAAACTCCTTGTGTGTGTGAACCAATCTCCTGTGTGAACTCTGTACCAAATTCTTGTACAACTTCCCCTCAATTCCAACACTATTCGAGAACCAAAAATCATGTGTTATCCGATATCAAACACAACAAGCATCACTAAGTATTTATCGGACACCTCGAATAGTAGAAACTAAAAATAATCATGATGATAAAAATAAATAGACAATCATACTTGTACCATCATAATTACCATAGTAAACCAAACTTCAATCGGTATCAAAATCCAAAAGTAATCAATAAGCATGGGCATTTTGATAAAAATATTCATAATACATAACTCACGTGTACCTTGCGACCATCACATAATTTGTGGAACCATTGACGACCAATTAAATACCATCAATATTACTTTTACCACCACTTACATCCTTTTCGTAAACCTGTCTCCAAGTTATTTTGCGTATCTTTTTCTGTTACTCTCGTGGCATGCAACATTGCAACCAAATCAGGCCCATGTCGTCTTCAATCTGGTTCCCGTGTTCATGGTTTCTAGCGCATACTAAATGAGTGCACTAAACTATCTTCAACCTTTTAACCTTTAGAAACAGCAGCAGCTATCAACATCCATAGATCACAAACCCTCCAAATCACCACTCACAAATAAACCTTGAAACCCTTGCAACCATGAGCAGTAGCATCTTCAAACATAGCAATGGTATCAAGTAACTCTTTCGAGAAGCCCATCAGTGGTTACAAGTAAAACTATCAGGGGTTTCGATGTTACTAGCAGTGGTTATGAGAAGCTTGTCAGTGGTTACGAGAAACACTATCCGTGGAAACAAGCATGTAGCGATGAGAGATTGAAAGCATAGCAGATTCGGAGAAAGTAGCGTGAGCATACTTTAAGGAATAGTCAACAAGATCAAGCCACCTTCCGATATAAACCAATCATGCGTGACGAAGTTACTCAAACATTGATAATCGGTTCACACAATATTCAATATAATTTACAAACTCAAGTAATGATACAATTGAATATAATATAGATAATATATCCAATTATATATTAGAAGTTTGAAGACCACCGACCAATCAAGTGACCAATCATTGATATTATGTACGAGAATGTTTATTCATGTCACAAATCAATGCTATTCCAAATCTAGACAATAAAGAAACCCTAAAATTCGAATATTAAATACCTCCTCTGCGACCAACTTGACATAGTATAACTTTTACTTGAAGCTCGGATCGAAAATTCCTTGGTGGAAAGTTAAATAGGTATATAGAAGCTCCACCAAAATTTCACCCGATCCAGCAGTTACGAAAAAGTTATCGCCGTTTCAAAACAGTCTTTGAGAAAGTTGCGAATTCGCACAAATCGATTTTCTTCAAACTTTTCGCCAAGAAACCTTGCGAATCCCTAGGTAACGAGCTCCCCAAGCTCTGATACCAATTGTGGAGTTTGATAAGACTCCATGGGATCGTTTTGAGCCTTAGGGTTTGACAATAACATAGACAAACAATTATGCACAGCCGAATAGAACAAACAACTATGTTATTGACACAAGGTTTTCATCATTATCTCCCCAATTATATATTGATCGAATATAACGTGTTACCTAGCATAACGAGGATCTAAGCCATCTCGGATCTTAGGGATATACAAAACAAACACTAACCTAGGCGTTTATAGGAACACGCCTACACACACCTTTACTAGGCGTCTACATTGGAAGACTTATGTTAATATTAAAACCTACACCCCATGTCCTCTTTATATAAGAGGATTAGGGTTTACAAGATACTACGAAGGACTAAATAATAAATCTTCTTTTGCAAGCAAGTCCTTCCATCTTTTTGTAGATTTCTTCTCTTTCTCTTTAAGCCCTTGATGTTTCATTCTTCTATTTACTTTGTCTCATCAAATCCAAGGAACCTAAAACCCAACAATTACATACTAGCACCTCACATGGGGTGTTTGGATACTCACATCTCTCTCGGTGTATATATGAAATATAACAATATAGGAAATGGAAGATAAACACTCATTAACGGTCTAGTACATAGATTACCATAGGCTTGAGAATAGATCAAACCTCCATCGCTTTGGCGTAGCACCTAGGAAAGACTATCAAAGAGGTCTTTAAAGGGTTGTAACGTTAGGCTTACGATAGGAAATAGGGTTTGGTGGGATAGGCTATTTAGTGGTGGTAAGTCAAAAATCTCTATGTTAAATGCATATGAAGAATGGCGTTGCTAAGCCAAGACTCGACACTCTAAACTCTAGATAAGCTGAAATAAACAAACATAAATTTAAAGGATAGATGTAGGATGGTGGCAGTATGTTTTTTTTTTTTTTTTTTTCACTCTATTTTTTTTTTTTTTTCTATTTTTTTTTTTTTTTTTTTTTTTTTTTTTTTTTTTTTTTTTTTTCATACACTTTTACTCTACCATCCTCTATGATAACATCAAAATGATAGGGTTTATAGGCACATCCCTACACTTGAGTTTTATTACTCTAACACTAATTTGACCCGAATTGAAAAGATCAAAACACTTGGGGTACATTATTACGCAAACAAAGGAATTTGAATTTAACGTTCCTTCCGTCATTTCATAAACTTTAACTTTTCCATGAATCCCAATCATCCCAAAGCGTATACAAAGGATATGACTCGACTTAGCAACTTATGCAAGCAACTAGATAATTGAACTAAGGGTTTAGGGTGATAACAAACATTTGCACTAAAAGTGAGTGCATAAGGGGTAGGCTAAAGGCGATTTGGGTGTATATTTGGGGTGGGGTGTAAACAATGCTCTTCATTGATATTCGGAAAAACCGAAACATCACGAGAACCGCGAAAAGGATAGGCTCGAGGGTTAACTAGGGTATCGTGTACTAAAGATGAGTACAACGCAAAGGGTGTGGGGGAATTACTCAACCGATATGGAAGAAGTAATTATATTACAGGTATCAAACAAGGGTTATCCTAATGCCTCTTATCATTTAGTTATTCCTAACTACACAAGTGTAGCCTCACTTGCGATCTCGGAATGCATCACAAAACAAGTTCTAGAATCTATTATACTACCGGTTCACACTCTAAGCATTAAAGATGAATGCTTTTAATTCCTACTAATCTAAGGGCGATCCTCGCATTTTGGGTGGAATTTGGGTGGTAAGGGTTTTGTGCTAGTCATGCAACTTCCTATCCGTGAGGCGCTTTTGTTAAGACTAATGGCCCACTCCTATATGTCATGAAAAATTTTAAATTTGGTGCCAAAATTACCCTAACCGACATTTTCTCATGGTTTATTACACAATCACAATTGGACAAAGCAAATAGTCAAGGATAAGCATAGTTTCAAAGTTCCGTTTTATTTTCCTCCTACACTTAAAGCGAACATTGTCCCCAATGTTCCCGAAAATATCAAAGTTATGATAGAAGAAGGTAATTAAAAGCGAAAGAAACTAATACTCCCGATTAGCTCGGTAGGATCCGTGTAAAGTGGTGGTTAAACTCTTTTCCAAGAAGAATTATTGCGTGAAAATCTCCTTCCAATCTTATGTAACTTCTTCTTGACAAACTAAACACGCACACTTGAAGAAAACAAACGAAACCTTCGCGTAAAATCGGCGGTAATAATATATATAAGACTCGATTTAAACTAGGATATAATGCTTGTGGAATGGATGTTTACTGAATTTCTAAGAAAATTAAGACACGAAAATTCCAAAATTTATAAGTAGCTCGAAAAAAGAGAAAAAGTAATATGATGTTTTACTCCTTCACGGCCGTCGGTTATCCCGACAAAAAGCGGTGCGATTTTGGAAAAATTACGGAAAATTTACATCTTTAGAATCGGAAAAATTTACGCAAAAACATCCATTATGACTCGATACAAGCATTTGACTCAAACAAACAAACATAAATATCTTTTAGTTAATTGTTATTCTCATGTTTACGTTTCTTTTGAAAGCGTGTGTAATCCTCCTACACTTATCCCTTATGTAAAATACCTTTATATGCAATTAAGGCGAGGTTAAAAACAAAATAAAGCATTTTACAAATTTAAACATGAGGATAAACAATTAATAAAAGATATAAGACACTAACAAGCAAACAATTAAGCATGGGTTGCCTCCCACGAAGCGCTTTTCTTTATTAAAGAGTCTTGTAGCTAGACTCGTGAGTCGTGCTCTCGTTGCCTCACCACCGCCTCTTGTGACCTCTAATGGGGATTCCATGTTGTAGAAGTGCCCTAAAATGAGCTTCTCTAAGAGTTCATCCTCTCCCCAATCGGTCCTGTATTCGGTCCTAGGCTCAAGCAATCCTTGTAGAATCCGAAAATCTTAGCCATAACATAATCAACACCTTTCTCCCTATCCTCATCATTCCTATAGTAGACCGATAGTTTAAGTTCCTTTTCATCATTAGAGTGATGAAAACTTCTCAATCTTAAGCGGCATTTGGTAAGCTATGTCATCGGTCTTATTCTTGAATCGCACTACTCCTAATGAGGGTCATAGGTCATCCGGTGCTTTCTATGAAAGGTTTTCCTAGAATAACATGGGACAAGCTAGGGTCATGGCGTGCTAATATCATCCACAATTATGAAGTCCGTAGGAAGCGTGAAACTACCTACATAAGCGGGCAATCCCTTAACTCTACCAAGAAAATTGCAACTAACATTAGGATCATTGGGGTCTTGCCTGGTTGGAATAGGCTTCTTCAATATCCAATTGTAATAGGTGCTAGTCATTATGTTGATTGGGGACTTGCGATCAATGTAGCTTTTGCCACAAAAGGTGTCCTATGACACATGGTATGTTAAGATTCAAGGGTTCCCAAACTTAATTCGAGGACTTTTCCTAACATACATGTGGCGGAGGTCACGCACTAAGTGAGGGTGGCGAGATAGTTCTTCTTCCGTAGGAAATTTGTTGAAATAGTCAATGTCTACTTCATCTACTTCCTCGGGTATTTCCTCATCCACAAGTGTATAGTCCTCTTCGTCATTTGTTTCATCGGGTTCAACTAAGGCGATGGTATTGACGAATTGGACATACTTTAGCTTGCTTGGATCCTTAATCTCTATGCACGAAGGCTCGGGAGTTGAGATAGCACTAACCTTCTTATCACTAGCTATGGCTTTCAAAGGTTGTCTATTTTCCTAACCATCTCGGCTTGTTGATTATTAAAGCGGTCAGAGAGCTTAGCCATTGGGTTTCTTGGGATGCAACTAGGTTTTGCAACATCCTTGATGTTTTGTTGGTTAGGACCGTTAGGTGGGGCCATGAGAAATCATTAGAAGTGAATTCTTTGGTTTGTCCCCAATAAAAGTCGGGCTTGTTTTCCATGCTTCACGGGTTTCATTAAAATTCCTAGGTCCGGTGTTGTGGGAATCTTCCTCCGCTCCATGTCTGCGAGGATGCGTAGTCAGCGAGCGTGTTCGGGGATCGGTGCTAGTCTGCATGTTATGAGGATCACAAAGCAGCTCGCCCGA
Source organism: Chrysanthemum lavandulifolium (assembly GCA_022545495.1). Lineage (NCBI taxonomy): Eukaryota > Viridiplantae > Streptophyta > Magnoliopsida > Asterales > Asteraceae > Chrysanthemum > Chrysanthemum lavandulifolium. The sequence goes on along the minus strand of CM040246.1, from coordinate 132,324,271 downwards.
GGAAGAAGCTTTGTTCACATGGTGTGAAGATTTAGGATTTTCGTAGGAACTCATGAGGAATTTAACTTGATCTTCAAGTTCGATCATCCTGATCGGGAGGAGGCAAGGAGATTGCCTTGGCGGTTTGGGCGACTCACGGGGTCATCCCAACTTCGTTGTCATAGAGGCGAGGTCCTCTATTATTTCCCATGATTCTTCTGCGGTGAGATTACTAAGTTTTCCACCGCCGCTTGGTCAATGGATCGCTTAGTAGGAAAGTTGACATGATCATAAAGATTTGGACTTGGAGCCAAAGATCAATGCCGTGATGAGGGACTTTATGAAGTAAGTCCTTGAATCGGGTCCATGCTTCGTAGAGATTCACCTTGGCGTTGTTGGAACATCAAGATGTCATTCCTAAGCTTAGTGGTTCTCCCGGTGGGAAAAATTGAGCAAGGAAGCGAAGTAAGATCATCCCAACTTGAGATGGAGCCGTGGAAGTCGCTCAAGCCAATTACTAGCTTGGTCCCGTAGAGAGAATTGGAAGAGGCAGCAGCGTGGTCTCCCGAGTAGTAGCATCAAGGTCGATGGAATCGGCGATTTTGAGAAATCCTCGGATCTTGATTTGGATCTTGAACGAAGTCCATGGAATCACATCCGTTTTGCACCAACAGGATGGTGTCGGATCGCAGGCCGTAGTTTGGGCTTGGTCGGGAAGCTCAATGGTGTTCCTATAGCCTAGGTGGCTTGGTCTCGAGTATTCACCAAGAGTACGGGCTCTTGGCGGGTCATTTGGTGGTGGGTTGATGAATGGTAGTGGGTTATCACCTTCCATGATGAAAAGTGATGAGGTTACGAACAAAGGTCACGAAGAAGGGGATAGACTAAGAGAAATCTAAAATGAGAAAAAGTTTACTTGATAGGAATCAAGCAAAGAAACCTAAGCGAGGTGGACTACTAACTAGCTATTCTATTCCCGTGCGCGCCAAAAACTTGATAACGCTACACGCGTCGTTCGGGGTCAAAGGAACTTCCTTTTCTTGAGCAAGTTTTATAACACCTAGGCGATGAACCTAATCGTTGTAGTGTAGTAATTAGGGTAAGCCACGGTATTGATATCGTTCTCTGGGGAATAGGAATGCTAGTAGGGAGTTACTACGCTAAGGTTAAGGTTGAGGAAGATTATTTTTATTTTTTATATTTTATGAAAAGCGGAAAGGTCTGAATCTCGGGTATTGGATTTGGGGGTTGGTATTTCTACCGATTACTCTACTATTATCTAATTATCTAAACTAAGGTTGTGGGAGTCTATGTCTAATTAATGTGTGCTCGTATGATAGTTTAAAGATGTGTTTACTTAGTTTGTATTACTCCTTAATTATCTCCTATTGATGGTTGAGTGTCACGTCTTATTCCTAGTTGCGTTGTGTGTCTAAAGTTGTAGGGTATGCGTTTCTCCCTAACTCTTGAACTTACCAAAGGGTCTTGTCTACAAACCCACTAGAGATTATAAACTCCTACTCTAAGGCGCTCTTTGGATGGTTTAGCCTACAATTACTCAGGTAATTATACTCTAAGGTTCACAAAGATGAATCAAGCATTAAGTACACAACGAATGACCTATCGCATTACTAGATCATTAATCAACTAAGATAAGAAACAACCAATCAATATTTAATAATTAAGTTTCATACTTCCTAAGCAAACACACAAATAAATTAGCCGGACATGGAGAACATGCAAGCATACACACAAATAATCAAAGACATAATTGAATTAATGAAGTAAAGACTTATCTTGATGTAAGATAGGGTTTAAAACCCTAAAATCTTGTACAAGACACCTTAGGTTCGGTTTTAGGTTTTACTCCAAAGACTCTCCACACAAAGACCGAAAAATCCGGATTCTATATATAAGATTACAATTGCGGCGTCACCTTATGTTTAGTGGCGCGTCGTGTCGCCGCCATTAGGGTTTCGTCTTGGCCACGTTAACCTTGCGACGGCGTCACCTTATGTCCGTGACGCCGTCCTCTTGACTTCGGCGTCGTGCGGATTGCATCTAGGCGTCGAGTAGCGACGGCCTACTCTTTCACAACTAGGCGCGTCTCTTGAAAATCGAGTTTTGGGTTACGGCCGTCACAATAATTTTGGGACGGCGTCATAGCTTTTGACGCCGTCGCCTTCTACTTTCGACAGCTGTCGTGAGTGTCTCGATTTCGACTTTGGCCATTTTCTTCATATATTCGCGCCTTTTCGTCCAAATAAGTGCCATTCCAGCATTTTGCCTTCACGAGACCTAAAAAGTGAAAAGGAACGATATTAAGCAATAACGGATACAAAAGTGATCAAATAAGGACTTAAACGACCCCTCAAAATGGTACCTTTTAAAACCTTATCATTTGTTCGCATTATAATACTTATGTTCTGGGTTTAGTTTGGAATCTGTAGAGGTGTAATTGTTATGTATAGGCATAGTATGTATGATTGTTCCCCTTAGACTCGTATGTCCCTCGTTATGCACTTGATTTTGATGTTGGGAAGTGAAAAATGTAAGATGTTTGTGTTGTGCATGTGTTTAATTATCATGCGTTTGATGCGTGTTGAATATTATGTGTGCCTGTGGAGTATTTGGACTAAAATCTGCTCATAGATGTAGTTTCACACATTGTGTGCTTGAATGCGATTTGTCTGTTGGGATTTTTCTTGAATGCGACTTGTCACTAAGAGAAAATGCTTGAAAGCGATTTGTCACTTCAAAATTCTTGAAAGCGGTTTGTCAGTTTATAATCCTAAAGCATTTTGTCATATGCGATTTGTTGTATGCGGTTTGATGTATGCGATTTGTCCTATGCGGTTTGACCCTAGCATTTTGACGTGTGCGGTTTGATGTATGCGGTTTGATCCATGCCATTTGTCCTATGCGGTTTGACCCTAGCGTTTTGGCGATGTGCGGTTTGATGTATGCGGTTTGACCCATGCGATTTGTCCTATGTGGTTTGACTCTAGCGTTTTGACCTATGCGGTTTGATGTATGCGGTTTGACCCATGCGATTTGTCCTATCGGTTTTACCTAATGTTTTGGCGTATGCGGTTTGATGTATGTGGTTTGACCCATGCGATTTGTCCTATGTGATTTCACTTATGCGGTTTGTCTCTATGAGGTTTGTCGTTTGCATAATGTACTGATTGCTAAGTGTCATGATTCATCGTAGCAATTCTTATGTCATGAGTGTTGATCTTACATATCATTATTAACTGTCAATACTCTGTGGTGTTCATGAGATTCCATTACTTGATGTGCCTTTGCCTCATTGATATCATGTTCACTACTATGTGTATGCTAGGTTATAACCATGAATTAACAATTTAGTGACTAAGATACTCTGTTGCAAATGAGGTTATTCTGTTGTCTTTGTCTAACATAACAAATTTCCAAATATTGTTGTTGAATGTGTGCTCCACAGAAATACAATGGCAGGCACCACATCTTCTGAGAATCAAGCTACCGCTGCACCACCCACTGTACTTACTGATGAGGAAATTCGTCCTTTTAAGGAATGGGTTACGATTGCTAGAAGCAACTGCTTTGTGGACGTGGAAAGAAACCAACCTAATCCCATCTACGAATGGCAATAGATATTACGAAGAACACCAACTTCTTTGGTGCCCTAACTATCGTGTACAATTCCTTCAATATCGTGCAACAATTACGGAATACGATAACATGGGACAAGATCACAATCAGATACACTTGTCAACTTGAAGACAAGTGGTATGACATAACTCTGAGACACTCTCGGGAGGCTCCCAAATCACTCCAAGAGACCCCACAACCATTCATCACTCCACCCACCAACAAGAGTTAATGGAATTTTTTGAAGAATTGGGGTACCCAGGCAAGATCACAAAGATCTCAGGAATCATCACCAATGAAATGTATCAACCCTGGAGAGCTATTATCACTATACTCAACCTTTGCCTAACTGGTAGGACTTCCGGGTTTGAGAGAGTGAGGGCTCCAATGCTACAAATTCTGTGGGGAGTGGTGAAAAGGGTAAACATTGACTTTACGGAACGCATTTGGGAAGAATTATCCTTAGCTATGGACACCTTCATTACTGACAAACAAAACTTTCTTAATCAAGTCAAGGGAAAGAAATCCAAAGACAAAAGGGTGATTCCCAGCATAAGGTTCTCAAAACTCATTATCCAGCACCTACATCAAAAACATCAGTTTACTCCAAGAAGCAAGTCTGCTCTCCATAAAGCCGGTGATGAATTTCTTCTTGGAAGCTTGAAGTTTGTAGCCAAAGGATCAAACAAAGAGATCTTTGGAATGCCAATCCCTGAAACACTTCTCACTGATAGAATCAAGAAAGCCGACTACTTCAAGAAATATATGAAAAAGGCTTCAGGCATAACTGTTGATGACTCACCCAATCCTACTCCCACACCATCCAAATCAACAAAATCATCCACAAAGTCATCTTATGCCAACCTCCCTAAGAAAAGACAAGAAAGGTCAAAATCTGCTAACTCACCCTCACAGAAGCAGAAGAAGAGAAGGAGTGACACTAGGAAAGGGAAAGGTAAAGGGTCCAAGGAACCCGAGAAAGATATGACCTTGATGGATGAAGACGATGCCGCACTCCAACAAGGCATTGAAGCAAGCTTGCAGACTCTTGAAGTGCCTCAAAGACAACCAAGAAAGGGGGTTACAATACATGAATCTAAATCTGTACCACGTCAAACCCCTCCGGTTGCTCAAGGCAAAGGAAAGGGGAAAGCTGGTGAAGAAGTGGAGCAAGCTGCTCAGATGTTGTTAACTATCTCCACTCCAACTCCAAAGACTATGTTAGGCTTGATAAAATCCTGTAGTTAAAGAGTCAGTCACCTCAAGTATATGTATTCGTTAGTAAGCTCGTAGTCGTAGTTATTTAGTGTTAGTAAGTAGGTTGTTAAGTAACACCGTGGAGGACGGACGGGTCTTTACCCACTGTATGCCTGATCCACAGCCTGTAGGAGGCGTGTCTTGTAAGAACCTATAAATACCCTTTGCCTAGCAAGGCAAAGGGTTGGAGCTTTTGATAATATCATTTTTCTTTGTCTCACTGAGTTCCCAACTCTCTTCCACTTTCTCTCTCTAGAACATCAAACCATTCGACCTATATTGTGTTATGAGATGTGTTTATGAAAACCAATATGTTACAAATGGTATCAAGAGCAATGGTTTGATCACTCATTGATAAGGATTTAAAAGGTACACTTTTGAGGGGTCATTTAAGCCCTTAATTGACCACTTTTATATCCGTTACTGCTTAATTTCGTTCCTTTTCACTTTTTAGGTCTCTTGAAGGCAAATTGCTGGAATGACACTTATTCGGACGAAAAGGCACGAATATATGAAGAAAATGGCCAAAGTCAAGAATCAAGCTGCTGGAACAGAAGGTGACGGCGTCACAACCAAATGGCGACGCCGTCGCAACACGTTTTGAGACGACTCAGAAGCCAAATTGCTATTTTGCACTTGACGACATCGATTTTTAAAGAGTAGGCGTCACAACTCGCACGGCCTAGATTTGGATCCCGACGGCCTCAGAAGATGAAGCCGACGGCGTCACAACCATAAGGTGACGCCGTCACAAAGTTGACGTGGCCAAGACGAAAACCTAATGGTGGCGATCTGACGGCGTCCCAAATAAAGAGTGACGCCGTCGCATATTGTAACTCTATATATAGAATTCGAATTTTTAGAATTTTAGGGAGGTAGTTTTGTAGAGTAAAACCTAAAATGAACTTTGGCTGTCTTGGGCAGTATCTTATGGTTCCATACCCTATTTTACAACAAGATAAGTGATTTACTTCATTAATTCAATTATGTCTTTGTTGGAATCACTCCTAAACATTAATTCAAGTGTTAGTAATTCATATGTAATAGTTAGCTTAATATGGCCTTTATGTTAGTAATTAAGCTTAGGCTTATGTAGAAGGCCCATAAGCCTAAGCCCAAGCCCAAGCCCATAAGAGAAAGGAAGGGACTAGGAGTGTTGCCCTAGCTCCCTCTCCTATAAATACCTTGTAATAACCCTCACTTGAGGGTTGGTTGTTCAACTTATTCACTCTCACATTTCCTACGCATAACTGGTCAAGTCATACGAGTGTGTGTGTGTGTTTATTGTTCATCCGATCTCTATCTCTTCTCTATTTCTACATATTGATGCTTGTGTCACATATATGGTGACCTAACAGTGGTATCATTCGCCAAATAGTTGGGTGAATCATTTTCGTTGTTTATGTGAGTTTCGGTCTTACGCGTAACAACGAGTGATACTTTGGTTCGCTTAAAAGCGTATTTTTACATTTTTAATCCAAGATTCTTGTCCTTTCAATGTTCTAAGGTGTTAAAATAACTGTTTTTGGCAAAAAGTTTCAAACTTTACGCGTAGATCTTTGTTTTTAAGCTTAGTTTTATTCGTGGTACTAGTTCTACGCGTAACTGTTTTTTAAGCTTTAGATCATCAAGTTTCACACTTTTTTGTTATTTTGGTGATATTGAAGCTATTTCATCACAAAAATCTGGTTTGGAAACATCGGTTGGCAGAAATCATTTTTGGCAAATTCCTACGCGTAAGAGAAACCCTAATCTTACGCGTAACTGTTACATGGTTTGATCTTCAGTTTCGTGGCTTACTAAGTGTCTTTCTTGCTTGGATAAGCTTGAAAACACTTCGACTTTGGATATCTTTTGCCTTTGTGATAGTGTAAAAGATCATTTAAACAAAACCTAAATTTACGCATAAGCATAAGCTTACGCGTAGAATTTTTACGCATAAGATTTATCTTACGCCTAAGCTCTGTCATCTTCGCATAAGTTAATCCTCGCCTAAGTTTTCTCGCCTAACTTCTTGTTTACGCATAACTTTAGTGTTTTCTCCTTACTTCACGCGTAACTATTCTCATTACGCGTATCTTTGGTGTTTTACGCATAAGTAGTACTTTGCTCTTACGTGATTTCTACGCCTAAGGATACTTCATCAACAACGGTTCATTCGACTACAAAGATCCATTTATAAACACAAGTTTTTCAACATGTCTCAACCTCCATACTCTAACTACTTTCCTTACATGTATAATCAAATTCAACAACAACAACAACAACTAAGTCCACAACAGCAACAATTCAATCAACAACAACAAATTTATCAACAACAATTTAATCAACAACATACTCCACAAATGGTTCAACCACCACCTAGCCTTCAAGTTCAACCTTACACAAACTTCTACAATCAACATCCATCCAGGAATACTATGAAGGAACCATCATAGTTTGGCAAGATGTGTGAAGCCTTAAGTAGCCAACAATCAATTCATGAAGTCGGCTCACTGAGCGCACCTCAATGCTCACTCCCGAATTATGATCAATGGGTGATTCGGTTCTTTAGGTTTTGTGATCTAAAGAAGCCACATGGAAAGTTCTTAAAGAAGGTCATCATGGAAGGTCCATTTCGGATGCCTACTCTTGTCACACCCGAGATCCGGATGCCAATCCACCAAGAGATCTTTGTCACCAACATTGCAAATATCTCGGATCTCACTGGCGATAAACTTCTACACTTTGAAGCCGATGAACTTGCAATGCAATACATCCTTTTAAGACTACCCAATCCAATCCTTGAAGTGTTGATGCTCAAAAGACGCAAAAGCAATGTGGAACATATTCATCTTCTTATGGAAGGCACAACACTCAATCGAGAAGACATGGAATCCAAAATCTACTTGGCTTATGAACACTTCATGATTGAACCGGAGAGACATTAGAGTCATATCACCATCGTTTTCAGACATCATTAATGATTTGGACAAACACAACATAATCATGCCTCGAATTGCTGTCAACACTAAGTTCCTAAGTAGTCTTGGTCCGGAATGGGAGAAGTATGTCATTTTTCTCCGTCAAGCTAAGAACCTTCATCATGCTACATACGGATTATTGTACGACTATCTCAAGCCTCACCAAAAAGAAGTTGACAAAGAAAGGGCTATCCGTGGACTCCCGGCTTCACAGTCACTTCCGGACAATCAACAACTTGATTTATGGGCTCAAACAAGTGTTACTCCTCAAACAGCTCCGCAACCCGCTCCTCAACCAACTGCAACCATCACACCGTATGATCCATCACAACAACAATCTCAACAAACTCAATTGGTTCCATACAACAACAACACTACTCAAGCACTTCACAGTGAAGCTGATGAGGACTCCGATGCCTTCGATGAATTGCAACAAGGATTTGTTATGATTGCCAACGCATTCGGCCGGTATTCAAACAAATCCAACAATCGCATTCGTTCCTCATCTAATACAAGAAATCAGGCTGTTGTAAACAATGGACGCGTTGAAGGTCAGAATCGTAGTTATGGTCGTCAGATGGGAGGTCGTCAAGGGTTTAATGCTATGGGAAGGAATAACATGGGTGCTCCGCAACAGTAAAGGGCTCAAGTGGTTGAATAGGGGAATGCTCAGAATGAGGTTAATGGTCTTCGATCTTATAACTGTAATGAGAAGGGTCATCTGGCTAATGCATGTCATAAACCGAGGACAAGAGGCAGTGCTTATTTCAAGGAGGCTTTGCTCTTGGCTCTTAAGGATGAAGCTGGTGGGACTCTTACCAACAAGGAACAGAGCTTTATGGCGGATCTGATTCGATGATGATATGGAGGACTTGCGAGCTAATGCGGCGGTGATGTTGATGGCACAAATGCAAGATCTACACATGAGTGACACATGCCCGGTGTATGACACCGATGGCTTGTCTCGTGTACGGAACAATCTACACTCATTCATGATCGATATCTCCGCCACTTTCTCCATCGACAAGGATCGAGTGTTCAACATGAGTCTTCCACATCTCATTCGATGATTATCAAATAGATCCCGTAGTTATATTTGATGATCAAGATAACCTATGGTTAATATTGATAACCAAGTTGACTCGTGGTTATATTTGAGGATCTAAATAATGATCATGTTGAGACTCACGTTGAACAAGATGAGCTTTTGTCCGACGATAAACCGAGCTCGACCTTAATTAAAGACCAAAATTCTCGGTTGGAAATTTGCACGAAATTAAAAGAGAAAATGCCTTTGTTAACTGTGGATAATGAATGCTTAATTCGACAAATCAATTTCTTTAAAACTCAAGAAAAACGTGAAAAAGGTTTTGAGGTCGCTTTTGCTAAATCACATCAAAACGAAAAATCTTTAGAACGACAGATACGTGATCTAGCCGCATCGAAGAATGCTTTGTTGTCTCAAATAGAACAACTGAAACATGAACATAAACAACAACTTAACGCTCTTACTTTGGAAACTCAAAAAGCCAAGGCTGAGTTGTTAAATTGTCAAAAACAGTTCTCTGAGTACAAAAAGCATTAGATAACTATCTTGAAGAAATTTTCGACTTACAACACAAAATCAAAGAGTTTCGAAATGTCGTTTATAAACATGGTGAGTCAATCACAACTATTCAAAAGTTTACCTTTAAACCAAATCCAAATGGATATGGTCCGATTCTTGCTGATTACAAACCTAAGTTTTCAAGCGAGCATTCAAACCAAATCACGAAGTTTACAGTCACGTAAACATAGAATTGATGATTCAATTATGATATTGTTGAATATAATCGCATGGAAGAATTAGATGCGAGATGACGATAGTTGGTCAAAATGGAAAATGTCGTTTATAACAAACCATTTAACTATTCAAAAGCCGTAACTTTTGTCACACAACAAGATACTTCTAACACACCTTTGGTTGTCACACCGTTTAAAGTTAGTCCCCAACATAATGGTGCACAAATTAATGGTCCTTTACCTTCACTCGGTGAAGTAAAACTAAAGCGAAAGTTGTCGTGTTATCAAATATTTTGACACTTTCTTATCTGACATCAAACTTTTGGAACGTGAGATTGAATTTCATTCTGAAATAAAAGTTGAACATTTTCAATCGCCGTTGGCGCGAGAACAAAGAGACATTCTTCAGAAAAGAATTTTAGCCCATGTCAAAAATTTGAAAAATTGTGCACTATATTGGGAAAGGGATTTTCACAAGGAACTTGGTCTAATGAAAACAGTTTTCGAGAAAATAGAAACATCGATTTCAAATACGAAACATAAAAAGAAATTGTTGAGAAAAGATGTTGATCGTCTCTTGGAAAATGTTATCTGTGCTGATATCAATAATCTTGTGTTATTACAATCTGTTGCATACGCATCTGATCATATCTCTGCTGATTCTGTTGATTCTGTTGATTCTGTTGATATTGTTGTGAATACTGATAATGTGCTTCAGATCGAGTCTTTAAAAGTTGAAAATGAACGATTGACAAACGAACTTTCCAATGCAAAACGTCGTCTTAACTGGTGTCAAAAAGATATTCACGATCAACAACTTGTTTTTCAAAACAAAATCGCCCAGTTGCGTACAACATCTTCCGATCCTAAAATTGAACAACTGGATGATCAAAACGTGTCTTTCAAGTGTTAAATCTCAAAATATGAACAAGAACTTGCAAAAGTTAAAAAGGAATATGGTGTCATATTTGATTTACTCAAACAGACTCGTGATGAAGCATCAAACGAACTTGATCATTATCTTGCATACACTAAAGAAGTCATGAACTTTTCTGGAAATCTTCATTACGAAAATCAAGAGTGGTGCACACTATCTTTAAATTAAGGAAATGTTAGGAAAGTATGAACAAGTTCACCTAGCATCATTAATAGAATTGCACACGTAACAATTAGCAAACGTGAACCCGAATACCTACCGACAAAACACAAGTTACTAATGTGATTCCCTCTTGAAACAGAATAGTTGCCTCTTTTCCAAGCGTCCGCACTTCACGACCTAGGAGCAATACAAGGAAGAATAGGAAGTTGCGACCTAAGAAAAGACAAATAAAGAATCTTTGAAGTAGAAGAACACCGTAGGACTTTGAATAAGACTCGATTGCACCCACTTTAGATATTGCGTCTAGCAAATGTAATGGAAAAAGTGTTGTAACTAATCTTGAACCTTTAAGCACTTTTGATATTCGCCTAATGCCTCTTGTGTTATTTGTCATAAAAGTATGCGTTCGATTTTCATGATAAGTGTGTTGCTAAGGCTATCTTGTCTCGTTTACGGAATCCTAAGATTCGAATACCTCTAGGCCCACTCATCGCTTCTAAGTCTGTGCTTGGTAAACCGCCTCTTTAGATTCTAAGAAACGAATTGATGTCCCCGTAGCTCAGCCTCACCTCCAGGAATGTAGTACCACCTAGTGCATTCACTAAGACTAAAGCTAAGACTAGTTGGAGATGGCGAAATGGATACATAATACACTAGGATTTAAATGGATGCCTAAAATCATTGATGGGTGTATTTCAACTATAATCGCTTGGAACCCTCTAACTCTTCGGGTTCCACATCTACTTCTATTCCATCCGTGTCGCCCATGTGTAACGCAGTGATCTGAGAACATCCTTGGATTATTGATAGCGGATGTTCCCGACACATGACAGCAACCTTAAACTTTTATCAAACTTTGTTGCAAAGTTCATTGGCACCGTCGATTGGGAGCGATCACTGCAGCCTATCATGGGCTACGGAGATTACATCAATGGCAACATCGAAATTAGCGGGGTTTGTTATGTGGAAGGCCTCGGCCACAATCTATTTTCTCTGCTGGTCAATTTTGTGATGGAGATTTGGAAGTCTCTTTCGTGGAGAAAACTTGTTTCATTCGTGATCTACAAGGAAATGATCTTATGTCCGCCAACGTTCATCCGGTCTCTACACTATCTCCATGCAAGACATGATTGGTTCATCTCCCATCATCTTCTCTCAAAGGCTACATCTACAAAATCTTGGCTATGGCACCGTCGCCTCTCACATCTAAACTTTCAAACCATAACCAACCTTGCTTGACACAAACTTGTTGAAGGTCTCCCGAGATTCCGGTATTCTAAAGATCACCTATGTTCAGCTTGTGAACAAGGGAAAAGCACTCGTGCTCATTTTCCTTCAAAGGTGGAACACAACACTCAGCATGTGCTTTATCTTCTTCACATGGATTTGTGTCGCCCGATGCGCGTGCAAATGATTAATGGCAAACGCTACATCTTAGTAATTGTTGATGACTACTCGCGATGGACTTGGGTTTATTTTCTTCGCAGTAAAGATCAAGCTCCACAGATGATCATCACCTTTCTCATGAAAATTCAAATTTAGCTCCGAAACACCGTAAGACAAATTCGAACAGACAAAGGAACTGAATTTGTGAATCAAACTCTTCGGGAATATTATGAGAAAGTCGGAATTGAGCATCAAACATCTATTGCCCGCACACCAGAACAAAACGGAGTTGTTGAAAGACGAAACCGTGCGTTAGTGGAAGTCGCCGAACGATGTTAATCAATGCTAAACTTCAGACACTTATGGGTCAAGTCGTCTCAACGCATGCTACACTCGAACCGCTCTATGATTACAAAACGCCACAACAAAACACCATTTGAGCTTCTCCACAACCGAAAACCGAATCTTAAACACTTTCATGTATTTGGATCCCTTTGCTATCCGAATAATGATCGTGATGACTTTGGAAAGTTCAAAGCCAAAGCTGACATTGGAGTCTTTATTGGATATTGTGAGAATTCTAAAGGTTACCGGATCTGGAATCGTCTTACAAAGCAAGTTATGGAAACGATTCATGCTCATTTTGATGAACTCACAGAAATGGCTTTTGAGTATAACAGCTTGGAACCCGGTCACAACCGTTTAAACTTTCCTCAAACCCCATCATCAGCTGAACCAAGCCCTCAGCTTACTCGTCAACAAATGGAAAGGCTATTTGCTCCTCTGTTCGGTGGCGATATTGATGAACGTGCTCGGTGTATCCGATGTTTCACCGCTCAACATGATACTACTCTTATACCGATACACTGCTACAACAACTCGTTGAAGAAGCACCACCGTTGACTCGAAACAACAGTTGAACAAACCGATTCCAACGACGAACCGGTGATGATGTTCTTCATGAAGTACCCCATCTGCAGATTTTGATCCAAATCGTTCTTTAACCCGTTTGCCAATGAAACTGCTGCACCGATGTTGCGGAATCATCTACAAGCCATTTGAATCCTCGAATCGCATAATGTATACCAACATCAACCTCTACACATCGTTGGACAAAAGACCATCCTCTTGAGAATATTATCGGCGGCCGAATCAACCAATCGTTACGAGACAACGTCTTCACACGATGGTGAACATTGCATTTATGCACTCACCGTCGCTAACTGAGCCTAAAAACATTAAAGACGCAATGACAAAAGACAAGCGGATTGAATCCATGCAAGAAGAACTCAACCAATTCAAACGTCTTGAATTATGGGAGCTGGTTGAAAGACCAACAGGGTCTACGTCATTGGTCTCAAATGGATTTGGAAGAACAAATTGGATCTTCAAGGAACGTAATTAGAAATAAGTCACGTCGGTGGCTAAGGGTTATAGATAGGAAGAGGTATTGACTTTGAAGAATCATTTGCTCGGTTGCTCGTCTTGAGGTCGTTCGGATTTTTCTCGCGTTCGCGCTCATATGAATATAACGGTCTTTCGATGGACGTCAAAGCGCTTTTCGAATGGTCAACCGAAGAAACGGTTTATGTCACCACCATAAGGATTTGTTGATCCCGAGTTCCCGAACCATGTCTACAAACTGAACAAAGCTTTGTATGGTCTCAAACAAGCTCCTCGGGCGTGGTACGATAAGTTATCATCCTTCCTTATTGCCAATAAATTCACCAAAGGTTCGGTCGATCCTACACTTTTCATACAATATCACGGGGCTCACATCTTAATCGTTCAAATTTATGTGGATGACATCATTTTGGGTCAACACATTTAAAATACTCAAATGCTTTTGCTAAATTAATGACAAAACATTTTGAAATGTCAATGATGGGTGAACTCACATTCTTTCTAGGAATGCAAGTTCATCAATCACCTCGTGGTATTTTCTTAAGTCACCCAAATATGCCCTTGAACTATTAAACAAATTTGGAATGCAAACTCGTGACACCTATGCCACACCAATGGCTCATACCAAGAAGCTAGACGCGATTTACATGGGAAATTGGTGGACCCTACCAAATACCATAGTATTATTGGGTCTCTCATGTATCTAACGACTAGCCGGCACGATATTGTTTTTGTCAGATATCTTTGCTCCCATTATCGGTCAAGACCAATCGAAACCCACCTCTCGAGGCTAAAAGAATCCTCCGATACATCAAGGGAACCATTAATTTGGGGATATGGTATCCGAAGGATTCTCGTTTTGAACTAATAGCATTTTCAGATCTTGATCACGCAGATGCTTAGATTCACGGAAAAGTACTTGAGAGCAATACAATTTCTTGGTGATAAACCGGTGTCATGGCAATCGAAGAAGCGGGGATTGTACATCGTTGTCCTCAACGAAGCGAGAATATGTAGCCATGTCGTGTTGTGCTCAAGTCATTTGGATGAGAACACAACTCAAAGACTATGGTTATATATTTGATGTAATTCGATGTATCGCGACAATCGGAGTGCTATTGCGATCTCGCAACTCGGTTCAACATTCAAATCAAAGCACATCGATCTTGATATCATTTTATCAAGGACCACGTGGAGCAGTCTTGTTGAATTATACTTTGTGGGTGCAGAATACCAATTGGCGATCTTCTCACCAAAGCCTTAGCTCCTGCTAGGTTTAATGAGTTGGTCCACGGATTGGTATGCGGTGTTTGACTCAAGAGGAACCGGATGAACTATTAAAACATTCTTAAAACCACCAAACACCAAAACCTCTTTTGTAAATATTTTTCAAAAACAAAATACAAAAATATAAAACCTGATAAAACAACAAAAATATTCTTCTATCTATATTTCTTTTAACATGGCAAGTACAATTCTTCCGTCAACACTCAAATCTTTCAAAATTCAGTATTTTTTCGATCACGTGTTGAGGGGGAGAAAACAAGTATTTAACAGTTTCATAAAAACCTTGTACTTGCATGTTACCTTATCATGGTTGTTTCTTTAATAATGGTGGTCACTTTTCTAGTTTACTGACACTCCTTGGACTAAAATTTATAAAATTTCATTATTTCTTAAGTCGAGGGGGAGTGTCGTAAAAATTCTTTCCAAATATCCTTCGTTTGGTAACCAAAATGAAAGTTATGGACATTAGATGTAAATGGAAAAGGTGGAGGGGCTAAAACTGTCAAAAGTTTAAAGTTATTTTTTATTAAAACATTTCACCTAACACATTTAATTCTCACATTTAATATCTCAACTAATCTCATCCATGATCCAAATTTGTTTCACAAATCCGGAGTTTTGATCATCAATTTGTAAGTGAAAACATGTTCTTTGTAAACATCTAAGCAATGGTTTTTAACCATTTTGAAATCCAACGGCTAGATTATTATCTAGAAGTGATTATGTGTTCTACGCATAAGCGTATGAACACATAATCAATGGTGTGTGTTTTTGGTTGATTTGATAGTGTCAAAACGTTTATTTTATCATCTTGAAACCATTTCCATCATCAAAACACACCCAGAAACATGAATTGAATGATTTCTAAAAAACTAGGGTTTATGTGTGGATTTGGGTGTTATCGTATATGAGTGTTTCTGGTTAATTAGATGGTTAGAAGATGTTGTACACACATTGAATTGATCATATCTTTACCCAGAATTCGCCCAGTAACATCAATTGAGATAACATTTAATTTTAGGGTTTTAGTTCATACGGTTTGGGTATTTTTGATTCATGGCATGTTTGATGTTAAAACTTGGATAGAACATCTCAATAGGCATATAAGATATCCCAGAAAAACTTTGGTGCAAATCCTATGGTTAGATAACATACGCGTAAATCTTGAAACTTAGGGTTTAAGTTTACGCATAAGTCATCTTACGCGTAACTGCTTAAATGTGTTTTTCATGCTATGATCTGAAAAAGAAAATGAATGTATGTGTTAATATTGGTGCTATGATGCTCTTATTTAAGGATTGTTACACGTGAAAATTCGTAATCAAGGTTGTTTGACATCTACGCATAAGGATCACCTTACGCGTAGCATGTTATCGCGAAGAGAAATCTTCGCGTAACGCGTTCTGCTGTAAGGTTCTACATAAGGGACCACGCGTATCCCGTGAAGGATATGCGTGGCTAGAACCCCACGCATAAGGTTGACTCTTACGAGTAAGCCTTACGCGTGGGTTTTATATAAGCTTCGCGTAAGCTCCACGCATAAGGTCCCCTTTTCCACGCTGCATATTTCTTCTGCGTAAGTCGTGATCCCACGCATAAGCTTGCGTTTACGCGTATACCTCTCCTGCTTACGCATAAGCTTGCCATTTCTATGCCTAAGCCTTGTTTAACCTTCATTTTGAATTGTTACGCGTGCATACTTGTAAATAATTAAATCATAACGCCACGAAACCAATAATGTCACTTTAAGCTTAAAATGTTTAAACAAGTTGTGAATAATAAGTGAAAATATGGACTTTAAAACTTAAAGTTAATCATCTCATGAAAATTATCACGACATCATTGGACCATTGGACAAAACAAGTGACATCGACTCAGAATAATCATCGACATATCACATTCAATAATTAGACAATAAAACCATCCGTTGACTAACATAATGTCTTTCGATATGTTGGTTCTTTTGGCTAAATATCTTCGAGATCACGACATGGACGCCAAATACGTAATGTGAATGCACCAAATGTTCTCACCGTTGTCGATATCTTCCCTCATGGTTACCCGATGAAGATAGGAAAGAACAACCTTCGTGTTGACTTTGAAACTCTCACCGCCGTAGTCTTCTTGCTTAATTGCCGTGGATATTCAAGAATCATCCTTATCGAAATATGCTCTCCAACTCGCCATCTTGTCTCGGGAGATCTACATTCATCGCCTTACGAATACAATGAAAAGATAAACGACGAATCTTTGACAAAGTGACTCTCAACCACAAACAAGTCACCATCACACCGCAGACTTAAGGACTGTTCTCCTCATTCCCGACATCGAGCCTACCGATTACGTTGTCGCACTAACCAAGAGATTGTTCTACAATTCATGATAGACATTGGTTATGATGAAGCTATAGGAGTAATCACTAAGCATTCATACGTGGATCTTAAGAATATTCCTCAACCTTGAGAACTCTCTACATCATCATCACCAAATCTGCTTCCGGTCGTGACAAGAGCTATGAGCATCCCAAGCTCATGGAACCGCAAATCTTTGGGCTTTGATCAACATGAAGCACATCGAAATTGAAGCTCGATATGGGACGACATGATGTCATTCCTAAAAATCTTGGCTCAAAGATTCCTTATATCGATATACAAAACTGTTGATCCAAAGAGCACTTGGGCTTAATCACGATATCCCAAGAGACTCAATGACCCCAACAATCACGACATGTTGATCGAACCTACTCTAACTGTCGATTCAAGGAATCAACAACAAAGAAACAGGTGTTTGTGTTGCCGATCACCTTCATCGATGAAATCAAAAAGCTCTACACATACAAAAGGTATTTGGTAGCAGTTGAAGAAAGCAAAGTTGGTTTTCTCGATGACAAGCCTTCTGGTACACCTACCAGGAAAACCAGAAGAGGAAGTGCAGGAAGTGTTGCAACCACTGAGAGTCAAAGAAAGTTTCCTAAGAGGAAACCTGGACTCAAAAGGAAAGTTCCCTCTAAGGAAGCCATTCCTATTCCCAAGCCTAAACCGCAACGAAAGCTAAAGGATGAAAGCTCTGAGGAAACTGAATCAGAAGAAGAAGTAACTTACTCAAACAACAAAGATGACACTCGAGAACCACAAAGCCTTCAAGTCCCAAAGGTGATAAAGGAAAGACTCGGTGATTGAGCACGAAGAAGAAAGCTCATGAAGAGCCTCGGATACCGATCATCGATTACAGAGGAAGTTCAAAATCGTTAGACTCCAACACGCTATGCGAAAAGAGTTTGCAAAGGATCAAATGGGTGGCCCCGGAGGGTCAAGTGGTGATGTTCAATCTACACCAATTCCTGATGCGGTTAATCAACCCGATAAGGGAACTGGTGCCACCACTCTTGAGCAACAACAAAAGCAACAGGAGGATTCTATTGAGTATGACATTGAGGAACCAGAAACTGAAAAGTCAGAGAAGGAAAAAGCTGATAAAGAAGCTGCAGCTCAAGCTAAAGTTGATGAAGAGGCCGCAGCTCAAGCTAAAGCAGATGAAGATGCTAGGATTCAGGCTGAAGAAAAAGCTAAAACTGGACAAGATGACGAAGTGAACTATGATGATTATCTTCTCAACAGTCCAACTCGTTCCAAGGAGAAAACTTCTGAACCTCCTAAGGACCCTGAACCTCCTCATGACTCTTCATCATCAGCTTCATCCTCTCACTCTTCACCACCACCATCCAAAAGATCAACCAGATCCACATCTAAATCAGTAAAGAAGCCAACGGCATCTTGGATCTCTCAAGCTAAGACAAGAATCGTTAAAGGCATCAACAGTCGGGAAGAAAGACGTGCTTTACAAAAAGCGAACTTTCTCACGACTGTGTTCGGTACTTTCATGACGAGAATGACAAGATGCAAGTTGAAAGGAATACGCCCGAAGCTCATGAAAGATGATCTTCAAGGAAAATGAACGAAATGATCAAAGGTTACACTCACAAGTACCTTCTTGACATCGTTCCTGGAGTGAAAAGGGAGATGTTTACCAAACAACTCTATCCGAATCTATTACATTTGGCCAAGCAAACTATGAGATCAACACCAATGCATGTAAACATCAACCCGCTGATCCCATAATATTCTCGATGTCAATTGGTTAACAGTCGGTAGCTCAAATGTCTAAACGCTCGCAACATTTACTTCTTCCGAAGGTAAATTGTTTGAAGCATCTTTGAATACCAACTCAAATCAACATGCGAGAAGAAGTTGAAGGCCTAAGCGTCCAAGAGACGATGAAGATAAGGATAAAGATAAGAATAACGAGCCTAAACGTCCGAAGAAAACTGAAAAACCACGATCTCCTCCACGTTCTTCTACTGAAAAACCTCAGGACTCTGAGTTACCACCTCAGACAGAGAAAACCGATGATCACTTTACGTACACTGGTGGTGACGATGATGAAGTCCTTGAGCCCCAACAACAACCCACCTCTCCCGCTTCAACAACAAAGAAACCATCATCCTCTTCAAAGCCTAAGAAAAAGAAGAAGACTCCCAAGGCTGATGTCGTCTCATGGCTTGACGATGACGACACCGAGTATGATTGGTTCTCCACACTTGTTGCTGCTACACCCGCCTTAACTGATGACCAAGATATGGTAGAGGGGAGTACATTGGAGCATGCTAAGTATCTTCAAGAAAAGTTCCGTGTGAAGAAAATGACGAAATCAGAGTTGAAACGAATCAAGAATGAAGCTTTTCAACTGCTCAAAGACAGCTCGGAAAGTGCTATCGAAGTTGAATATCATCTTGAAAATATAGCACGAGCCATGTCCAACAACATTGATTGGCTCAACCCTGAAGCAAACATTGACTTCACCCGAAAATACAACGCTCCATATTACATTGATTGGACCAAACCGCTACCAACCATTGGTCGACCAGATCAACCTCAGATTCCATTTCGATACTTCTTCAACAACGACCTGGAATTTCTTCTACATGGTAGCGATGTGTCAAAGAAATACGCTACATCACTTACACTTCCGTTCCCGGCAGCCATCTACTCTAACTGCATAGCCATCGAGGAAAAGGCTACCCACATGTTCAACAACAGAGTGGAAGAGTATGACATCGATGCAATGTACGAGATTCACCATTGGCCGGAATGCCGACGAATCTACTACAGAAGCTGCCAGGTTCGAAGGTCTCAACATGAAGTGTATAGCACACAAGGGATCGTTGCTGTTAAGCATGTAGCTCTTTCGTCTAAATGAGATTATACCTTCCTCAAGAATATTGTGGTGAAAAGACAAGACGAAAGGGACTATGCATTCTGTGAAGCGGACTTTTAGAATTTGTCTCTCAACGACATTGAAGATCTGTATCTTTCCAAGGTACAGGGAAGAATGAGACAATTCTTGACTGAAATTCAACGTGAATATATCAAGTCCTTGCTCATATTCATCAGAAGCATAGTGATCCAGGAACGTGTAGAAGATTTACAACTTGTTGTTGAGTCGTATCAGACTCGTGTCAACTTCACGAGACCTCAGCTAGAACTTCCTGACATCAACCATCTTCCTCAATTCACTCTCATCAGCAAACCGTTTGGAGTAGTCTACCGCAGTGAACTACACCGCAACTGCTTGATGGCGTGTACGGAGCTTCATAAGTTTGGTGATTCAACTTTGAAGCATGTCAGGGATGGGCTAGCATATCGGTTAAAGGCGATTCAATAAGGCATTGGGTCACAAAAGAGATGGGATTCACAGGAAAGACGGGAGGTAAAGAGAATCATCAAGCACATTGATGAAAGGTTGTTTCGAAGGGACCAATTCAGAACATTGGAAAGCTTTGTAGGTGGTCGTCCTCGCATTTATCTCACAGGATATCAACGCCCAGTTCGCATTCCTGGAGTTCTTGCCGACCTACCTAAAATTCCTGGTACCCCTTAAACTGCTTCAATTCACTATTTATTTGGATGTGTGATTTCTATTGACAATGGCTTGTGCACACATAACAGTGTACAACCCGTTCTTGTAATGAAAGGACCCTGTGGTACGTTTCAGTGGCGCAATCCTTATAAAAGGAGCGAAAGCTTCTTACTTTTGAGTAAAACTTATCAAACCTTTCACTTTTCAAAGGTTTTGCTCAAAAGAACAAGTACTTCCCCTTATGATTTTCAAAACCTCAACAGTTTATATCACTTGTTGAGGGGGAGTATTTGATTTAAAACTTTGTTCACAAATTGTTCACAGTGGTCATCTTCCCATAAAACTCAAAATGGTCAAATTTATTCTCAAACATTTCGTCAAAAATAACATTTATACGCCATTTTTGAGGGGGAGAAAACTTATGTGATAAGAAATATGTTGTGAATTGCTATTGAATTCTCGTGTGAAAAGACTTCAACCCATGAATTGACAAAATCTGAACAGTCATACATCGAAAATATTTGTCTTCCAAGACTTATCCGAGTAGATCGTACCTTTCGAGAAACTCCTGATAGACATGAACTTTGACGGGTTTGACAACCTTTCGGGGTTGTCCACATCTTCAAGGTAGTTATTAGAGCTAGTTGTCACCTAAAAGCTGACAATGTATCTCTTTAACTATGCAACGTAATCGTGTCTCGCAAGGAATTGTCTATCTTGAGTTGATCAATTCAATAAAGTGCGAGCTCTTCTCTCACCATGCAGATTTCTGTCAAAACTCTCAAGCATGTGTGGAGGGGGAGTATTTCTGCAAAAGAACAAACTCTTATAGTGGAACAAAATGTTTTTCATTCACAAACACTTTAAGAGATTTTTCATGAAAATGGTTTTTATGGCAATGGAGTTATAAGGTGATTAAGGTTAGGAATAACCGTCCTATGATCCGCCAGAGCCGGAGGGATCTACCCAAGGACATCACAAATAGTTAGAAGTTAGAAGCCTTAGGTATGATTATAAAAGGAGAAATGAGAATCGGATAAAGAAGGAGTTGAAGAATTAAAAGAAATGCAAAGAAAAGGGTGAAAAGAAATAGCCCTCAGTTATTCAACTTAGGGCGCATAAGGGTTCAATTCATATGCTCTTGGTTGTCACTTGATGACCCGGTATTGAAGATTAAAAGTCGTCATGGACCCAATGACGCATGCACTAAACCTTCTTAGCCACTCAAGTTTCTCTCAACAGAAGCTTGTTTCATTCTCACAGGGAACCCTACGTAAACTATTGGCTTTCTCTTAGAGATCGCTGGTATTAAAGAAGGAGACTGATTCGTGTAAAGTGAGTGGTGAAAAACACAATATCAACGTATATCAAAATAACCGTAAAATTCGACTAATCAACCTTTTAGGAAAAAGGTTAAAGTGCCAAACCTTACGGGTGTGATAAAAGTGATACCGGAAAAGTGATTTCCCGGGTCATGTCCCAACGAGGTGTGAATGGAAGGATTCGTTGAGTTTTGTGATTTGAACTTGAATTGGATAAACGAATTTTGGAATGGATTACGCTAATCTACAATTTAAAAAAAAACGAGAATGAAAATAAAGTACGTAAAACAAAATAAACTACAAATAAACTACTACTAAGCCTCAGAAACAATAGAATGAAGCTAAATTACATCCTAGGGTGCTAAAATGCAAAAACGTGAAAACCCGAGCTAATCCCGAGCCTCGAAGAGGAAAAATATGCAATTTAAGTCCTACGAGTGTAAAAACAATTTTCCTACATTCTAAATGACTAAAAATAATTTTAGGAAAAAGCCGGGTATTTTTTCGAATTTTATTTTATTTATTATGAATTAAAAACTAATTTAAACTAAATTAATTATTAAAAATACTAAACATTTTGAGAAAAATCTGGAAAAATCACAAAAACTACTTTACATTTTACTGGACCTAAGAAAAATAAGAAAAGTGATGAGTGCTTTGTGAAATAAGCAGAAAATAAGCACAAAGAGCTTAAAAGGGGAAACTGCCAACTGCCCTTAAGTACTTAATTGTGCAGGATATAACCAATAAAAGACCCAAGGGCAGTTGGTGTTGAGGTGTGTGGTAACGTGGTCGTGTGCAAGAGGTCAGGGGGTCGAATCCCACCTCTGCACCTTTTTATTCACTATTTTTTTATTTTGAAAATTTCCTTTTGCAACTTAAAGGGGCAATCCAAAATAAGACTTTTTGCGAAAATTTTACTCTTGGAAGCTTCTTAATAAGCTGATGTAACAGCTTAAAGACTGCTGTTTTGGACAGTCTCTAAAACAAACACTCCTTTAGCCACTTTAAGTACAACATAAACAAGAAAAACAGTAACCAAGCAAAGGCTAATAACAATTAAGCAAACATATTTGATGATAAGCCAATGAAAAGTCAAACAAAAGGAAAGCGATTGGTATTCTAGGGATCCTTAAGACTAGAGAAAGGTAAAATAAGCATTAAAACTAAATCCTAATAAGCAAGAATAAGCTAAAATGAATCAATCCTAATCCAAGAATATTAAATGCATCTAGAGAACCTGAATAAGCAAGATCCAACACCTAATAAGCACTAAAAAAAAGCAATGGAAAAACTGATGTTGGGGGTCTGCTGTTGCAGTCCCAAACAGGCCCAAGTGGTCACTTTCTAGCTTACTTTGAGTGAGCTACAGAACAAACAAGCCCCTGAGCTTATTGGAACATGAAGACCACCTACCTGGCTATCATTTGCCCCCATGTATGGATTATGAGAAACTGATTACAGCTTATAAATAAGCTAAGAGAAATGGGGTGCAGGGGCTGTCACAGGGCAAGAAAAATAACAAAGGAGCATTTTCAAGGGGTCTAAAAACCATCAAATAAGCTCTCATGAGCACAATTAGCTGACACAGATGAACCTAGTACTACTAATTACTTGTAACATCAAAATTAACCCCTACTTCTAATTTTATCCTACTTAAATTTAAACTTGAAAAGTATTGTTGAGACAATATTGCTACAAATATGATGAAAGAAATTTTGCATACTACTAAAAAAAAAACTACCCATTCAATCTAACTAAACTTGAAAAGACCTAAGTGAAACTGACTAAACTAACTAAGACCAAAGTAATTGATTTTGGCACCCAAAATGGGGCAAAAAGTGATATGAGACCCAAGTAACTTGCTGATCCAAACACAGACTTACAGGGTAGAAAATCCTTTTTCTTTTGAACTGAAAACATGTAGAAAAATTAAAAACTTGTTTTTATCATTGACCAGAAACTTCAAACTGATTTTAACTGCACTTGAGAATACTTTTAACACACAACTAACAGAATTAAAATGATCCAAACTGCATAACCTCAAATTAACTGAAATTAAAAACTGAAATTAAATTGCATGGAATTTAAAAATTACAAATAATGTAAATGATACTAACACTAAAGATGGAACTAGAACATGAATTTCTAGACAAATGTACAAGTCTTTTTACTGCCTATATATACAAAAAATCAAAAAAGTCTTCTTGCTTCTCTTTCTTGTGTTTGTGCTTCCTTTGTGAGATGAACCAAGCAAAAACCATTTTGTGCTTCATGAAACCAATCTGAGCCTTTGATTTCTCCTTAGTGCCCATTCCATTTTATGACAGCCATTGGATGATTGCTTTTGTGCCTTGGATTGCCAATGTGGCAATGGATTCATGTGACTTTGTCTTGGGTAGGGGAATGAGTAGGTTTGGGAAATGGGAGCTACTGGGTAAAAAAGAGTATTAGGTGTTCACGGGAAGAAGGAAAGTGGAGAAAGAGGAAAGCATATATATATAAAAACGTTTTATTGTTTTTGGATGGAAGGTCAAAGGGAAGGGGTCAAGGGAAAGGTGAGGTCCAAATGGTGGGGGGTTCTTGGGTGTAGAAAGGGTTTAGATAGGATTAGATTTGAGTCCAATGTGTATTTAAGGGACCAAACGTGTATAATTGAAACCGTAGGACCAAAGTCAGAACTTTCCAAAGATTATTATAAGGACCATAAATGACAAACTTTATTAACCAAGGGCCATAAATAATATTTTCCATTTTGAAAATCCAGGGACTTGTTTTGCCATTTTTGAAAGTTGGGGACCAAACCGCCAATTATGCAATCTTTGTTCGTTTTCATTTGTTTTCAATAATTTTGCATCCGAAACATATAAAACACAATTTTGAGATATTTTCGGATTTTGATGCATTTACGAGTGTTTTAAATGTTTTGCGATTCGAGACTTGACCAAAAATGATGAGTTTTACACACTCATCAATCCCCACACTAAACCATTGCTAGTCCCTAGCAATCTTTTGAAAAACTTAATGGATTTGAATTTCTTTACCAAAAGCCATTACTTACGGAGTAGCCAAATGTTTTAGTTCAAGTAAGAACTATGGTACATCGATAACCATATGATTTTGAGCAAATCACCGACTCTTAACGGATTTGATTTGTCTTTACCGAAACCGTTTGCTACGGACTAGCCAACTCTTAGATAAAATATCTTTGGTGAGTTGATTACCAATTATGGTTTTCAACCGCCTTTACCACAAGCCATAAACTTGCGGGCTAGCCAACTCTTCACTAATTAAAGATATGGTGAATAACACCATACAATTTTGGGCAAATTGCAAGTCGTCAACGGATTTGAGATATCTTTACCAAGAGCCGTTTGCTCTGGATTAGCCAATCCTTTTGTTTATTAGACATGGCGGATCGATAACCATAAAAAAATTTGGCCAAAATTGGGAATTGGGTGGTATAATTACATGATAAAATTCGTGAGAATTCCCCCACACTAGAAATGAATATTGCCCTCAATATTCAAAGTACCTATTGTTATGCCGAAACCGAGAACGAAAAGGGAAATACTACGGCCCTTATTTTGAATTTTTTTTTTTTTTTTTTTTTTTTATAGAAAACTTATATACAACAATGGGGCAACTCCCCACACTAGGGTGGAACACACGGTGAAAACCCATGTTATGCTCTTGTTTTTGTTAACCGAGTCGCTAGCTTGACTCGACCCCGAATTCATTGGTCCATGGGGGAGCAAGTGGAAGAGAAAATCTCCATCGGACTTTCATTCAAGTGGTTTAGATAAACATTGAATGTGCTGAAAGTTCCACTCCGATGAGATATAGCCGGCTCAAAAGAATGAGAAATGCCGGGGTCAAAGATGGTATCTTCACTCCCGTAAGAGTTAAGACATGGAGAAGAAATGGGAGGAGAAGGCAAAGTGACAATGAGTTGACAACGAGTGGAATGGGTGGGTAAAAGATTAGATTGAGGAACATTGACGGAATGTTCAGAAATCCTATCCACCACTGTAGCAATGAAGACATCTGTATCGGGCTTAGAAGAGGTTCCATCATCCGGTGGTTTAGCAGGCGGACGAGTGGATGATGGACCTAAGCCATAATCGTCACTCTGAAAACCCGAAGGTATCGAGTCATCCGGAGAAAGAGAGTCGACCTCTTCAATAATAGTGTCACTCGACGAATTATCAGAAGACCAATTGTAAAGAAGATTTTCCAATTTGGTAAGGTCGGCTTCAAAGTCGAAGTGCACATCATCATCTCCCGGTGGAGAATGATCAACGAGAGCGAGTTCATCGGCGAACTCCTCGAGAAGGTCTAACGTCGAAGTGGGATTGCCACTATTCTTTTCTTCGGGTAAGGATGGAGATGAAACGAGGTATAAGTCACTATCCTCATTCTGAATGTCAAAGATTGGATTATCCGAAACTAAAGTGAATTCAGAATCGAAGTCAAACAGAGGATTAGTGAACGCCATAGCAAAAGGTTTCTCGACACAACGAGAATATCTTCATCATCCGCTTCAAAATCGGTGTCCATATCAAGATCATCGGGATCAACATCATCACTTCTTCCAAGTCGACGAGCTCAGAAGGAATTTCCTCCACATACTCGATGTCTCCACACGATAAAGAATCATCAAACGACGTATAGTCATTTTCAGACTCGGAGATCACCTCAACAGGTTCTTTTGGGATGGGAGAAGAATCATCATCGAGAGGCTCATCACACATATCACCGGAAATAACCTCGGATTCACTTGGGTTTGGGACAAGGTTCTCAACACAAGACGATTCCGTTTCCGGAATAGTGTCAAGATGCTCGTTCCCATTAAAAGGGTATCTGAAAGTTCTATGGTAGATAGGAAATATGAGAGAGGAGAGTGGACATGTGCGGTACTTTGTGGGCTAGAGATATGCACCTTGTCCTTTGTCATCTCCCAATCTTCCTCATCCTCGTCATCGAGACGGCAAGCTTCGTTAAATAGGATAAGCTTTTGAGATGCTCGTTCATCGGCTAAATATCTTTCGTTGCGAGCAGCTTGTTCCTCGGAAAGTTCCTCAAGATTTATACGAGGAAATTGATCAATGACGGGAAGTTGTGGGGGTTGGATGTGGTCAAATCCGGAAGTGTTATAACAAGGATCAGGTCCATAGTAATTTTGATTCCACGATTGACATTGATAATCATCATGAGGACCCCCACACTTAGCACAATGAGGGTATTGGGGAGAGAAACTTTGAAATGATGAATCATTGAAATCTTGATAGTACGGTTGTGGTTCGTATACATTCTGTGGAGGGTAGTTGAAATTGTTTTGAGGATAATCGAAAGAGTTCGGGTTAGAATCATAAGCGAATGAATTCTCGGCGCAAATCGAACAACATCCATCAATAAGATAGTTTCCACACCACTCGCACATACATTTGAAACAACGAAAACCTTTTGGTAACACGTCTCCGCAACCGTAGCAATACTCTTGATCGAACGAAAGTATCTCGGGTACGGGAGTAAGAATCGAGGGCTCAACAACATCACAAATGTTAGGTAAAACGGTATTTCCCGAAGTTGAAATTTGACGAAATTCATTTAAGAAATTTTGAACAATGTTCATGAAATCGTCCGAAAAAGGTTTTGAAGATTCCGGAGGTGGGACAAGTGGTGTGCTCTCGAGCTAGCAATTTCCACCACTTCCGTTTTGGTCTCCTTCTTGCTCTTTTCTCTTAACCTTAATCAGTAAATTGCGAAGATTTGGATCAAATCTAGACGGTTTAGGCTCGAAACAATAGAACAAATCTCGGGTTGTGGCGGTGGTCGAAAAAACTTGGAGAATCATCGAGAGAGTTTTTATCGGATAATTCACACCAATAGCAATATTTTCTTGCACCAAATTTCTACCACATCGCTACATACACATTCATGATTGAGACAATAAACTTGATCCTCTTCCATACGTCCTTTGCAATGAAAACAACGACGATAATCGATCGCCGCCATGAGAATTAAACATGTAGAGGGTTAAAGAAATAGAGTCAAATGGTTGAGAGGATAACGAAGAGTAGAATCAAACGGTACGAGAGGGTAAGAGAAATAGAATCATACGGATAAGAGGAATGAGAAGATTATTTTTTGTATTTTCAAAAGCGGTAACTTCACGAGGAAGGTTCTTCAAGTCACTAATCGCAAAATCACGATATTGTCGCAACACACCTCCGCAGCGCGCCAATATTTGATTCGTAAAGTGAGTGGTGAAAACACAATATCAACGTATATCAAAATAACCGTAAAATTCGACTAATCAACCTTTTAGGAAAAGGTTAAAGTGCCAAACCTTACGGTGTGATAAAGTGATACCGAAAAGTGATTTCCGGTCGTGTCCCAACGAGGTGTGAATGGAAGGATTCGTTGAGTTTTGTGATTTGAACTTGAATTGGATAAACGAATTTTGGAATGGATTACGCTAATCTACAATTTAAAAAAACGAGAATGAAAATAAAGTCGTAAAACAAAATAAACTACAAATAAACTACTACTAAGCCTCGAAACAATAGAATGAAGCTAAATTACATCCTAGGGTGCTAAAATGCAAAACGTGAAAACCCGAGCTAATCCCGAGCCTCGAAGAGGAAAATATGCAATTTAAGTCCTACGAGTGTAAAACAATTTTCCTACATTCTAAATGACTAAAAATAATTTTAGGAAAAAGCCGGGTATTTTTGAATTTTATTTTATTTATTATGAATTAAAACTAATTTAAACTAAATTAATTATTAAAATACTAAACATTTTGAGAAAAATCGGAAAATCACAAAACTACTTTACATTTCTTGGACCTAAGAAAAATAAGAAAAGTGATGAGTGCTTTGTGAAATAAGGTAAAATAAGCACAAAGAGCTTAAAAGGAAGCGCTAACCGCCTTAAGTACTTAATTGTGGTGATATAACCAATAAAAGACCCAAGGGCAGTTGGTGTTGAGGTGTGTGGTAACGTGGTCGTGTGCAAGAGGTCAGGGGGTCGAATCCCACCTCTGCACCTTTTTATTCACTATTTTTTTATTTTGAAAATTTCCTTTTTGCAACTTAAAGGGGCAATCCAAAATAAGACTTTTTGCGAAAATTTTACTCTTGGAAGCTTCTTAATAAGCTGATGTAACAGCTTAAAGACTGCTGTTTTGGACAGTCTCTAAAACAAACACTCCTTTAGCCACTTTAAGTACAACATAAACAAGAAAAACAGTAACCAAGCAAAGGCTAATAACAATTAAGCAAACATATTTGATGATAAGCCAATGAAAAGCTGAAACAAAAGGGAAAGCAATTGGTATTCTAGGGGATCCTTAAGACTAGAGAAAGGTAAAATAAGCATTAAAACTAAATCCTAATAAGCAAGAATAAGCTAAAATGAATCAATCCTAATCCAAGAATATTAAATGCATCTAGAGAACCTGAATAAGCAAGATCCAACACCTAATAAGCACTAAAAAAAAGCAATGGAAAAACTGATGTTGGGGGTCTGCTGTTGCAGTCCCAAACAGGCCCAAGTGGTCACTTTCTAGCTTACTTTGAGTGAGCTACAGAACAAACAAGCCCCTGAGCTTATTGGAACATGAAGACCACCTACCTGGCTATCATTTGCCCCCATGTATGGATTATGAGAATCACTATAAATAAGCTAAGAGAAATGGGGTTACAACAAAGGAGCATTTTCAGGGGTCTAAAACCATCAAATAAGCTCTCATGAGCACAATTAGACACGTATGAACCTAGTACTACTAATTACTTGTAACATCAAAATCAACCCCTACTTCTAATTTTATCCTACTTAAATTTAAACTTGAAAAGTATTGTTGAGACAATATTGCTACAAATATGATGAAAGAAATTTTTGTTAGGTCACTAGTTTTACAACACAAACTTATAGAGAAAGAGATAAGGCGGATGAACAAGCTAAACACACACACACACACGTATAGTATAAAACGGTTAAGGAAGAGAGTGAGTGAAAGAGAATAACTTGAACAACCAACCCTCAAATGAGGGTTTACAATAGTTTATATAGGCAAGGAGCTAGGGCAACACTCCCTCTCCTTCCCTATTCCTTATTGGGCTTGGGCCTCACTATGGGCCTTCTACATAAGTCGGACCTTAAACAAACATAAAGGCCATAATAAAGCTACCTATTACATATGAAATATAAATACTTGAAATATGTTTAGGAGTGATTCCAACAATCTCCCTCAAGTATATATGAATGTAAACGGTGAAGGCGTTGATGTAATAGTAGCGTGGACGCCTTCGACATTCTTCTTTCTTGTGAGAGGAATTGTCTTGATTCGAACAATCTCCCGGTAGTAGAGATCGTTATCTTTGAACGCTTATGCTTTGACGTTATCTTTAACTTTGTTCTTTGATCATTGTTCTTGTGGTGAAAGTGATAGTATGTTGTTGTCTCGCATCGATGCGCTTCAGTTCCTTTCACGCTCCAAAGTTCCACGTCATTCTTCAACATGCTCACACGCCTATGACGTTGGAATTCAATATCGATGAAGTTCTTTAAATCTTTATCATTGTAGATTCTTTGGTTTGACGAAGAATCATTCGACGGTTGTGTTGCTTTTGAATAGAACTTCCATTAGTGTTGATGTTGGCGTGAGCATGAGAAGAATCAAGACGATCATCCCGCCCCGAGCTTCCATAAGAAGAAAACATTGCAAACGGTTAGTAATAAGCGGTTTCCCAGACTTACAAGTTTGAACTTCGAGAGTGTTAACAAAGATAGTGTGAAAACACAACTCTAATTTTACAAAGGCCGCTCTCGAACCGAGTCCCACAAGTGAGATAACGCGATGTACCAAATACATCTACAGCTCGATGAGTCGCCGAGGTACACCAAGCATCACCTCACGATCAGACCGTTTGAGACACACCCGCGTAATCCACGGGAGTTACCGGTGACCGCCGCCGTGGTCGTTTGATGTTGACCCGGCAGAGTTTCCATTCAATCACCGAGGAGCACGATGTGAACCTCTCATAAATGTTCTCGACAGTTGCTAAGATCCGTGAAGGACTCGATATGAACCATCGAATCATCAAGATCTTATTTGTTGATCAACAAGTGATTAAATGTCAAGTGTTCCTAAGAGATCTTTTGATGAATCTCGTGGCTCTAGACTCAATAGTGCTTTTTGGTTTTCCCGAGTGGAGACTAGGAGAGGTCTCCTTCTTCAATACCAATGATCTCTAAGAGAAAGCCAATAGATTATGTAGGGTTCCCCGTGAGAATGAAACAAGCTTCGCTGAGAGAAACTTGAGTGGCTAAGAAGGTTTAGTGCATGCGCCATCGGGTCCATGACGACTTTTAATCTTCAATACCGGTGTCACTAAATGACAACCAAGAGTATATGAATTGAACCCTGTGTCCGCCTAAGTTGAATAACTGGAGGGCTATTTCTTTTCACCCTTTACTTTACATTTCTTTTGATTCTTCAACTCCTTCTTTCTCCGATTCTCATTTTCTCCTTTTATAATCATTCCTAAGGACTTCTAACACTAACTAATGGTAGTGTCCTTGGTTAGATCCTCCGCTCTGGCGGATCATAGGATGGTTATTCCTAACCTTAGTCACCTTATAACTCCATGACTATCCTATGTTTGCCATTATAACCATCGTAAGTTAAAATATCTCTCAAAGGGTTTGTAAATGAAAACATGTTTGAACCACGGTGAGAGATAAGTTTTGCATAAATACCCCCTCACATGTGCTTAATAGTTTTAAAGGTTAAATGCACAAATGAGGAAAGAGCGCACTTTTGAATTGATTCATCAAGATAGACAATCTCCGCGAGACACGGTTACGTTGAATAGTTAAAGAGATACATTGTCGCCTTTTAGGTGACAACTAGCTCTAATAACTATCTTGAAGGTGTAGACAAACCTCGAAAGGTTGTCATACCCGCCGAGTTCATGTCTATCAAGAGTTTCTCGAATGGTACTTTCTACTTGGACAAGTCCTTTGCGAGACACGCTTACATCACTAGCGAACTAGCTTGAAATTATTACCCGTCCAGACAAGTCTTTTCGAGTTACTAACAGCTTAGTACCGCCAATTCAGAGGTTAAGTCCGAGGTACATGATTCATTTGCATTTTGTACAACATATTTCTTATCACATAATTTTCTCCCTCAAAATGGCATATAAGATGTTATTTTTGAAACATTTTGAGAATAAATATGACCATTTTGAGTGTTATGGGAAGAGTGACCATCGTGAACAATTTGTGAACAAAGTTTTCATCAAATACCCCTCAACTAGTGATATAAACGGTTGAGGTTTTGAAATCATATGGGAAGTACTTGTCTTTTGAGCAAAACCTTGAAAAATGAAAGGTTTGATAGGTTTTACTCAAAAATAAGAAGCTTTCGCTCTTTTTATAAGGATTGTGGCACCGAGGCGCACTACGTGGTCCTTTCTTGACCATTACGGGTTGTACATCGTTATGTGTGCACAAGCCATTCACATATAAAATCATGCATCCAAAATATTATGAAGGAAACAATTCAAGGGGTACCAGAAGTGCAAAGTGATGTTCCTGTGAGCGCGCAGGCGCTGAAAGCCGGTGATGTTTCTCCGGTCGACCACCAACATAGCTCTCCAAGCGCCCGAATCGATCCCTTCGAACAACCGCTCATCAATCATGGTGATGATCCTTCTCACATCCCTCCTTTCCCGAGAATTCCAAAGCTTAGGATTTCCAACTTTCAGCGATATCCTTCAATCAGACGCCAATCCATCCCTAACCATCTTCAAGGTATGATCCCGAATTTGTGGAGCTCACTACACGCCATTAAGCAGCTTCTGCGAAGTTCACCGCGGTAAACAATGCCGAAAGGTTTGCCGATGAGCGTAAGTTGTTTGAGCCGGTTGATGTCGTGAAGATCAAGCCGTGGTGGAGTGAAGTTTACACGCTTCGATATGATTCAACAACCATCCGGATATCTTCGACACGCTCTTTGATCACAATGCGCTAATGAAGATGAGAACCGACTTGATAAATTCACGTTGAACTTCACCGAGAATTGTCGATACGACCGCACTTTGGCAAGGTACAAGTCTTCGATGTCGCTGAGGACAAGTTCTCAAAGTCACCTCCGAGAATTCATAGTCCTGCTCATCTTGTCGTTTGACTATGATATTCTTCAAGAATGTGTAGTCCCACTTAGACTTGAGATCAATGTGTTTGATGGCCACGATGTCCTTAGAGCAATACACTTCATGTTGAGACTTCAACCGTGCAACAGTAGTAGATTCTTCGCGCGTCGTGCCAATGATGAATCCCATACAATGCATCTTGGTCGTATGCTTGCACGCTGTCGAAAACAAGTGATTTGCACGCCCTCGATAGCTATGCGCTTGAGTAAATAGTCACTGGAATGGAAGAGTCAATGATGTAGCGATTTTCGTGAACCATCGCCACCATGGAGAAGAAATTCAAGGTCTTTGTTGAAGAAATATCCGCGGAATCCTTGGTTCATCCGGTTGGCCGATTGTTGGTAGAGGTTTGGTCCAACAAGGTAATATGGAGGGTTGTTCCGCTTAGTGAAGTCGATGTTTGCTTCGGGTTGAGCCAATCCATGTTGTTAGACATGGCTCGAGCAATGTTTTCAAGGTGATATTCAACCTCGATTGCACTTTCCGAGCTGTTTTTCAAAAGAAGGAATGCGCCATTCTTGATGCGCTTCAACTCGGATTTCGCCATCTTCTTCACACGGAATCTTTCTTGCAAGATTTTGCATGCTCCAAGGTACTACCGCTCACCAATTCTTGACCTTCTTCGTGGTAGGAGTGTCGTTAACAAGAGTAGCAAACCAATCAAATTCGCAGCTTTATCGTCATCAAGCCATGATACGACGTCATTCGTAGTCGCTTTCTTCTTCGCTTTGAAGGTTTTGATGATGATATTGGTTTATGCACTTGTTTAGGTGAGGTGGGTTGTTGTCGGGCTCAAGGACCTCTTCATCGTCACCACCCGTGAACTCAAAGTAGTCACCGCTTTATGAGTCGGGTGGTAACTCGGAATCGTCCCGAGGTTTATCAAGAGAAGACCGAGGTGATGGAGACTTAGGTTGAGAAGAAGTCCGATGTGGAGGAGGTGGCATAGATGTAGATTGACCGCATCGCTTCGACGCTTAGGTGCGAGTCCTTATCCTTATCATCGCCATCTCTTGGTCGTTTGGATTGAATGGTCGACTCCTTGCATGATGATCCGAGTTGATAGTCAAGTAGAATTTCAAAAATTTAGCTTCATCCGTAAACGCCCGCATCTCTTTGACATTTGCATCACAAGTTTAGCGATTAACCTCGATTCGAGAGATCAACTTCTTTTGCCATTGTATGTTTGACCAATGCTACGATGTTAGGGTGAGTTGTCCGAAAATACTTCTTTTGTCACACTGGGGACAAAGGTCGAGAAGAAACTTGTGGGTTTGTTCTCTTGTCGACTTCTCCAGCCTTTTGGACTTTTGGAACGATATCCTCAAGGTACTTTTGAGTGTAACCTTCAATCATTTCATTTAGTTCCCCGACGATGACTTCTCATGAATTCTGAATAGCTTTCCTATCTTTCCGCATCTCGTCATTCTCATCATGTAAGTACCGCATTTGTTCAAAGATACCAATTAAGTTTTCTCGTGGAGCATGTCCTTCTTTCTAACTTGTTTGACAACTTTCACAATTCTTGCATGTGTTTGAGAAATCCAAGATTTAGGTGGTTTCTTCACCGATTTGGATGATGATCCGTTGATTTTGTTGATGGTGGTTGTGATGAGTGAGACGAAGAATCCGATGATGAGGAGACATGAGGAGACTTCATGTCCTTAGGAGTTTCGAGGTTTTCTCCTTTGAGTGTGTTGGACCGCCTAGAAGAAACTTGGTATAATCATCCTCGCCATCTTTAGACTTTTCTTTCTCGCCTCGCTTCTCAAAATCATACACAATAGTGTCTTCAACAAAGCGGTTGTTGTTGCGTAGAGTGGTGGCACCGATCCCTTATCGGGTTGATTAACCGCATCGATCCGGAGAGGAGGGCAAGACCACTTGATCCTCCGGCCACCCATTTGATCTTTAGCAAAATCACGCCTTTTGAATGTGTCGGACGCTAGAAACTTTTTCCGTATGATTTATCCAATTGCTCTTCTTCATCTTCGAGCTCTCATCATAAGGTACAATAGCCGAGTCTTCCTTTTCTTGGACAAATGGAGGACTTGGAGGTTTTGTCACCGAGGCGGTGTTTCGCCAGCTTGCAGAGTAATGAACCTCTTCATCCGCCTCAAGATCTTCGAGCTCTCATCCCTAAGTTGTCTTTGAGGTTCAAGTGTGGGAATAGGTTCGGCTTCCTTTACGGAACAATCCTTTTAGAAGGAACTTTCCTTTAGGTACCTTCCTTTGACTCACGTAACTTGTTGTGCTTCCTCGCACTTCCTCTTCTCGGTTCTCCGACAGTGTTCCGTAAGATTTTTCGTCAAGATGACCAACTTTGCCTTGTCTAACCGCTTCCGTATATCTCTTGTACGCTTCGAGCTTTCGACATCTTCGCTAGAAGGAAATCTGCAATACAAAGACCTTGTTTCTTTGTTGACGCTTCCTTGATTCTAACAGAGAGAATAGGTTCCGCCAACATGTCGTGATTGTCCGGGTCATTGAGCCTCTTGGGAATATCGTGATGAAGTCCAAGTGCTCTCTCGATCAACAATTTAGTATATCCGATGTAGGGAATCTTTGAGCCAAGTTTGTTGAGAAATGACATCATGTCATCCCAAATCGAGCTTCAATAGCGATGTGTTTCATGTTGACGAATGCCCAAAATATTTGCGCTCTATGAGCTTAGGATGCTCATAGCCGCTATCACGACCGTAAATGACTTGGTGATGATCATGTAGAGTGTTCTCCATGGTTGAGGAATACTCTTAAGCTCCACGTGAGAGTGCTTGGTGATTACTCCCGTAGCCTCATCATAACCGATATTGATTAAGAATTGAGAGTTAACTCTTCAAAGTGTGTGGCATAAAGTTTGGTTGGATTGACTTCAGTGAATAAGGAGAGCGACCTTAAGTCTCGCAGTGTAATAGTGACTTGTTTGTGGTTCGAGTCACCGTCACGCTAGCCCTTCCTTTGACCCTTTCCATAGTGTTCCGTAACTGCTGGATGTAGATCTCGTGAATGGTTGCAGAGTGAGTAAGCATGTTCGATACGGATGAGTTCTTAGAATATCAATAGCAATAAGACATGAAGATTCGTAGCAAGTGAGGGTGTCAAAGTCAACACGGAGGTTATTCTTTCCTATCTTCATTGGATAGCCATGAGGATAGATATCAAGAATGGAGAGAACTTCGTGCATCCACATTCATTTGTTCACCATGTCGTGATCTCGAAATAACATTAGCCAAAAGAACCAACATATCGAAAGACATAATGTTAGTCAATGTAAGTTCTTATTGTCTAGTTAATGAATGTACAAGGTCAATGATTGTTACGAGTCCTAAGTCACTTGTATGTTCAATAGTTCAATGATGTCGTGAAATGTTTCATGAGTTAGTTAACTTTAAGTTTTAAAGTTTATTTTATCACTTATTGTTCACAACATATCGATTTATTTAAGTTTATTAGTGACAATTTTGGATTCGTGATGATATGATTAGTTTATTTACAAGTTTGTACAATTAACAATTCATCATGAAGGTCAATCCGTGGTTGCGTAGTTTTGGCAAAGATACGCGAGAGAGTGTATGATATATGCTTAGGCGTAAACTTACGCCAGAATCCTAACTTACGCGTAAGAAATGTTACGCGAGGAAAAGGAGACCTTATGCGTAGAGCTTATGCGTAGGCATATATTAACCTTACGCGTAAGGCTACTCGTAAGAGTTGACCTTAAGCGTAGGGGTCACTGTTTACGCATATCCTTCACAGGATACGCGTAGTCCCATATGTAGAACCTTATGCGTAGACGCTACGCGTAAGACTAATCTTACGCATAACAGGCTACGCGTAAGGTGATCCTTATGCGTAGATTAACATCAACCTTGATTCTGAATATTAAGTGTAGCAAGCCTGAAATAAAACATCATATCATCAAAGTTAAACACATATCATTCATTTTATCAACAAAACATGGTATGAATCATTCATATGCAGTTAAGCGTAGAAAGTCATACGCGTAAGTCAAAACCCTAAGGGTTATGAATTACGCGTAAGTTTTCTAACCATAGGATTTGCACCAAACTTATTCTGGTAGTTCAAGAGAGTTGTATGAGCTTATATACCAAGTATTAACATCTAACTCATGGTGAATCAAAATACCCAAACTTATGAACCTTAAACCCTAATTTCAAAATCAATTAATCGTGTTTCGGTAGTTATAGAGCAAGGATATGATTAATTCAACATCATATGAACATAACCCAAAGAATATTTAGACCAAAACACTTCACATTTGGAAGAACCCAAATCCACGCATAAACCCTAAGTTTCAAAATCAATTAATTCGTGTTTCGGGTAAGATTTGAGGATAAAGATATTATCATTGATGCTAAAAACACGCTTTGAAACAATCTTTTAACCATTAAACACAATCCTGATTATGTGTTCATACGCTTATGCGTAGAACACAAAACCAAGATTATACATCTTTTGACCGTTGATTCACGTAAAAATCAAAACCAAGGTGTTTGAAAACATGTTAAGATTATGAAACAACTTACAAGATGATGATCCAAAACACGATTTGAAGATTGATTCTTATGCGTAGGATATGTTTGGTTGATAGTAATAAATGAGAAGAGTTAAGTTAGGTGGAGGTTTTATTTAAAATAACTTTAAGTTTTTGACGCTTTGGTCCCTCCACCTTTTCCATTTTCATCCAAAGCCTTTTAACTTCCAATTTTGGTTACCAAATGAAGATTTTAGAAAACTTGACGACACTCCCCTCGACTTGAGAAAATAATGAAAGGTTATTAATTAAAGTCCGAGGAGTGTCAATGAACCAGAAATTTACCACCATTTGTAAAAGAATCAACCGAGATGTGATAACATGCAAGTACACGATGTTTTGAAGCGCTTAATGGATTATTTTCTCCCCTCAACACTTGATCGGAAAAATACCGAATTTTGAAAGATAAAAGTGTTGACGGAAGAAATGTACTTGCCATGTTGAAAGAAATGTAGATTGGGAGAATATTTTTGTTGTTTTATCCGATTTTATATTTTTGTATTTTGTTTTGAAAATTTATTTACAAAAGATGTTTTGGTGTTTGACAGTTTTTAAGACTGCTTTAAGAGGTCATCCAATTCCTCTTGAGTCAAACACCTCATACCAATCCGTGGACCAACTCATTAAACCTAGCGGGAGGCAAGGCTTTGGTGAGCGATCTACCAATTGGTATTCAAGACCACAAAGTATAATTCAACGGCACTGCTCCACATGGTCCTTGATGAAATGATAGCGTAGATCGATGTGCTTTGATTTCGAGTGTTTGAATCGAGTTGCACGAGATTGCAATGGCACTTCGATTGTCGCAAAGACATCGATTCTCACAAATACATAACCATAGTCTTTGAGTTGTGTTCTCATCCAAATGACTTGAGCACAACACGCGACATGGCTACATATTCTCGCTTCAGCTTGATGACAATGATGTACAATCCTCGCTTCTTTGATTGCCAAGACACCGCTTTATCACCGAGAAATTGTAGTGCTCTCAAGTACTTTTCCTCGAGTCTAGGCATCCTGCGTGATCGGCCTCAAAAAGCGATTAGTTCAAAACCGAATCCTTCTGATACCGATCCCCAAATTAATGGTTCCTTGATGTATCGGAGGATTCTTTAGCCTCGTAGAGGTGGGTTTCAGCTTGGTCGCGATCGATAACGGAGCATAGATAAACGGCAAAGACAATATCGTCTCGCTAGTCGTTAGATACATGAGAGACCCAATAATACTTCGGTATTTGGTAGGTCAACCAATTTCCCATGTAAATCAAAGATCTAATTTCTTGGTATGAGCCATTGGTGTGGCATAAGTATCACGGTATTCATTCCAAATTTGTTTAACAATTCAAGGGCATATTTGGATCGACTCGTAAAAAATACCACGGGTGATTGATGAACTTGCACCCTAGAAAGAACGTAAGTTCACCCATCATGGACATTTCAAAATTTTGCTTCATTAGTTTTGCAAAAGCGATTGAAAACTTTTATGTGTAGACCCAAAATGATGTCATCCACGAATTTGAACAATTAAGATATGTGCCCGTGATATTGTATAAAAGAGTTGGGTCAACCGAGCCTTTGGTGAAATTATTGGCAATGAGGAAAGATGATAGCTTATCGCACCATGCCCGAGGGGCTTGTTTGAGACCATAAAGAGCTTTGTTCGCTTTGTAGACATGGTTCGGGAACTCGTGATCAACGAATCCATCCGGTTGGTCGACATAAACCGCTTTTAAGTTGCCCATTGAGAAACGCCGCTTTGACATCCATCCGATAGACCGTCATGTTCATATGAGCCGCGAACGCGAGAAATATCCGAATGACCTCAAGACGAGCAACCGAGCAAAAGATTCTTCAAAGTCTATTCCTTCTTCCCGACGATAACCCTTAGCAACTAGACGTGACTTGTTTCGATGACGCCCCTTCAAAGATCCAATTTGTTTTTCCAAATCCATTTTAGACCAATGACGAGACCCTCGTTGGTCTTTCAACCGCCCCCATACTTCAAGACGCTTGAATTGGTTGAGTTCTTCTTGCATGGATTCAATCCATTGTCTTTTGTCATTGCCTTTAATGTGTTTAGGTTCGATTGGCGACAGTGAGTGCATAAATGCAAGTGTTCACCATCCGAGTGAAGACGTTGTCTCGAACGATCGGTTGATTCGGGCCAATAATATTAGCCGAGGATGGTCTTTAGTCCATCTATGTGTAGAGGGTTGATGTTGGTATACATTGTGCGATTCGAGGATTCAAATGGTTTGTGGAAGATTCCGCAACATCCGTGCAAAGCAGCCTCATTAGCAAATGGGTCAAGAACGATTTGGATCAAAATCGCAGTGGGGTACTTCATTCGTAATATCATCACCGTTCATCATTGTTGGAAGCGGTGTGTTCAACTGCTGTGTTGGAGTCAATTGGTGTAGGTGCATCTTCAACAAGAGTTGTTGTAGCAGTGTATCGTATAGGAATATTATCGTGTTGTGCGGAGACAATGGATACACCAGAGCACGCTCATCAATATCGCACGTAACGTAGGAGCAAATAACCTTTCCATTTGTTGACGAGTTAATGAGGGCTTTCTTCACCGATGATGGGGTTGAGGAAGTTTAAACGGTTGTGACCGGTTCTAAGTCATATACTCGTAAGCCATTTCCGTGAGTTCATCGAAATGAGCATGAATCGCTTCCATTACCTCCTTAGTTCGACGATTCCGATTCGAAACCTTTAGAATTGTCACAAGATCCAATAAAGACTCCAATATCGCCTTTTGCTTTGAGCTTTCCAAAATCATCACGATCATTATTCGGATAGCAAAGGGATCCAAATACATGAAAGTGTTTGAGGTTCGGTTTATAGTTGTGGACAAGCTCAAAAGGTGTTTTGTTGTGGCTTTTGTGATCATGGAACGGTTTTGAGTATAGCATGCAGAGATACAACGCCCATAAGTAACTGAAGTTTAGCATTGATTAACATTGTTCTGCAGCCCACTAACGCTCGGTTTCGCTTTCAACAACTCCGCTTTGTTCGTGTGTCCGCAATAGATGTTTGATGTCAATTCCCACTTTCTCATAAAATTCACGAAGGGTTTTGTTAACAAATTCAGCCTTTGTCCGCTCGATGATTCCGACGGTGTTGCGGAGTCGAACCTCGTATCTTTGTGAGAAAGGTGATGATCATTTGTGGAGCTTGGTCTTTGCTACGAAGAAAGTAGACCCAAGTCCATCGAGAGTAGTCATCAACGATTACTAAGATGTAGCGCTTGCCATTGATCGCTTGCACGCGCATCGGGCCACACAAATCCATGTGAAGAAGATGAAGCACATGTCGAGAGTCGTGTTCCACCTTTGAAGGAAAATGAGCACGAGTGCTTTTCCCTTGTTCACAGTCGAGCAAAGGTGATCTTTGAATACCGGAATCGCGGGAGTCCTTCAACTAGTTTGTGTCGAGCAAGGTTGGTGATGGTTTGAAAGTTTAGATGTGAGAGACGACGGTGCCATAGCCGTGATTTTGTAGATGTTGCCTTTGAAAGTAAGCAAATGGGAGAGGAAGCAACCATGTCTTTCATAGAGATAGTGTATAGACTAGAATTACGCGAGCCGGACATAAGATCGCTTCCTTGTAGATCACGAATGAAACAAGTTTTCTCCCGAAAGCAACCTCCAAATCTCCATCACAAAATTGACCCATCGAAACAAAGTTGTGACCGAGGCCTTCCACATAGTAAACCCCGCTTATTTCGATGTTCCCATTAACATAATCTCCGTAGCCCATGATGGTCGCGGGTGATCGCTCCCGAATCGACAAAGCCAATGAACTTTGCAATAAAGTTTGATAACAGCTTAAGGTTGCTCGTCATGTGTCGGGAACATCCGCTATCAACAATCCAGAGAATGATCTCAGACACCGCATTACACACATGCATTTACACGTATGGAATAGAAGTAGATGTGGAACCCGAAATGTTAGAGGGTTCCAAGCGTATACGTTAGACATACACACATTGACAATTTTAGGCATCCATTTAAATCCAAGTGTGTTATATATCCATTTCGCCATCTATAACTACTCTTTGCTTTAGTCTTAGTGAAAACACTAGGTGGTACTACATTCTTAGGAGGTGAAGCAGAGCTACCGTGATAGCAATGGTTGCCTTAGAATCTAAAGAGGTGGTTTACCAAGCACGATCGAGAATGATTAGTGGGCCTAGAGGTATTCCGATTCTTAGGATTCCGTAATCTAGAGATTATAGCTTTAGCAACACATTTGTCATGACAATCGAATTCATACTCTTTTGACAAATATCACAAGGTGCATCGATCAATATCAAAGGTACTTAACGGTTTAGCATTCGTTACATCACTATTTCTATTACATTTGCCGACGCAACATCTATAGTGGAAGTAACATGATTTTTATTCGATTCCTAGGGTGTTCTTCTACTTTAGCATTCCTTATTGATCTTTTCTTAGGTCGCAACTTCCTATTCTTCGATTGAGTGCTCCTAGGTCGTGAAGTGCGGACGCTTGGAAAAGATGCAACTATTCTGCTTCAAGAGAGGAAACACATTAGCAACTTGTGATTTGGCGGTTGAATTCTAGGTTCACGATTACTAAGTGTGACCGGTGCTAATCTCTTAATCACAAGAGGCGGTAGTTGTTCATACTTTCCTAACATTTCCGTAACTTAGAGATGGTGTGAATCGATTTTGATTTTCGTAACTAAGATTACCAAAGAAAATTCATGACTTCTCTAGTGTGAGCAAGATAGTGATCAAGTTCGTTTGATGCTTCATCTCGAGTCTTTTGAGTAAATCAAATATGACACCATATTCTGCTTAACTTTTAAAAGTTCTTGTTCATATTTTGAGATTTGACTTTTCAAAGACACGCTTTGATCATCCAATTGCTCAATTTTAGGATCAAGATTTTGCACTCAATTGAGCGATTTTCTTTGAAAACCGAGTTGATGGTTGTGAATATCTTTTCACACCAATGAAGACGACGCTTTGCATTGTTAATTTCCGTGTGTAATCGCTTATTTTCGCCTTTTAAAGACTCGATCCGAAGCACATTATCGTTGTTCTCAACAGCTACAACAGCTTCAACAATATCGCAGAGATATAATCGATGCATATGGCAACGAATAGAGTAGCACAACATTATGGATATCAAGACGATAACATCTTCCAAGAGTCGATCAACATCTTTTCTCAACAGCTTTTTTTTGCTTTGTGTTAGTAATAGATGTTTCGCTTTC
This sequence comes from Chrysanthemum lavandulifolium, assembly GCA_022545495.1. NCBI lineage: Eukaryota > Viridiplantae > Streptophyta > Magnoliopsida > Asterales > Asteraceae > Chrysanthemum > Chrysanthemum lavandulifolium. The sequence continues at coordinate 132,281,205 of CM040246.1, read as the reverse complement.
TCGAAAACGTTTTCATTACCCCAAGTTCCTTATGAAAATCCTTTTCCTGTGCAATTGCACAACTTTTCAAGTTTTTAACATTAGGTAAAAGATTTTTCCGAAAGATGTCTCTTTGTTCTCTCGCCGAGGCGATTGAAAATGTTCAACTTTGATTTCGGATCGATATTCTATCTCATGTTGTAAAATTTTGAGGTCACCATGAAAATGTCAAAATATCGAAGGATTTTTCGATTTTCGTGTTTTGAGTTTACTTCACTAATGGAAGGTAAAGGACCATAAGTTTGTGCAAAGACTGCTTTGGGATTAACAATAGAAGACTCGGTGTTTTGATGATAACCCTTGGTGTGTTAGAAGAATCCGCTGGTGTGACGAAGTGACCGCTTTTATAATTAAAAGGTTTGTTGTAAACAACATTTTTAATTTTGATCGACTCGCCTTCTCGCATCTAATTCCTCTTGACGATGGTATTCAACAACACTCATGACAAGATTATCAATTTTGTATTCTCGTGACCGAAACTTCGTGAGTTGGTTTGAATGTTTTAGTGAAAGCTTTGGTTTGTAATCGCCTAGATTTTTTCCATATCCATTTGGATTAGGTTTTAAGGTAAACTTTTCAATAGTCACATCGATTCACCATGTTTGTAAACAATGCTTTAAACTCTTTAAGTTTGTTTTGCAAACCGAGAATTTCTGCAAGAAGGTCATCTACCCGATTCGTTGAATGCTTTTTGTATGCGGAGAACTGTTTTGACAATTTAACAACTCACCTTAGCATTTTGATTTTCCAAGGTGAGAGCGTTAATTTGCTTTTTATGTTCATGTTTCATTGTTCTAATTCGGACAATAAAGCATTCTTCGAGGCGGCTAGATCACGATCCGTCTCTAAATATTTTTCGCTTTGATGAGATTTTGCAAAGCGCTTCAAAACCTTTTTCACGGTTTTCTTGAGTTTTGAAAAAGTTGAGTTGCATTTGTAAACATTCAAAATCCTTGGTTAATAAAGGCATTTTTACTTTTTAAGGATTGATTTAATGCATAACATTCCTCCATTTTGATTTTATGGTCTTGAATTAACCGAGCAAGATCCGGATGAGGCAATGATCATCTTGTTCAACGCGAGTCTCAACATGATCATTCGTTAGATCCTCAAGTACGACCACGGAGTCAATTTGATTATCAAAGGAAACCATGAGGTCATCTTGATCGTCAAATGTAACTACTGTGGTTAACTTGAAAATCATCGAAGAAGATGTAGAAGACTCATTTTGAATACCCGATCCGCGCTTGATTCGTATATTGGCGGAGATATTAGTTCGTATATGATGATGGTTTGTTCGGCACTGAGACAAGCCATCGTTGTCATACACTGGGCCTCAGATCACTCATGTGCACTCATGCATATTAGCCATCAACATAACAAATGATTAGCCTCGCAAATCCTCCATATCATCATCTCGAGTCTCAGATCCGCCATAAAGCTCGTTTTTGTTTGTGAGAGATCCACCACTTCATCCTTAAGAGCCAAAAGTAAGGCCTCTTTGAAATAAGCACCGCCCTAGTCCTTGGCTTTGGGCATGCATTAGCCAGTGTCCTTCTCATTGCGCTTGTAGCATCAAGACCATTTAACCGATTCTCGAGCATTTCTGCTCCACCACTTGAGCTCGTTGTTATTCCTTCCCACAAGATTAAACCCTTGACCACCGCCCATCCGACGACCATAATCACGATTCTCAACTTCAACACGTCCATTGTTCACAACAACTTGAGTCCGTGTGTTAGATGAGGAACAAATACGATTGTTGGATTTGTTGGTGTAACGCCAAAAGCATTAGCAATCATCACAAATCCTTGTTGCAATGCTTCGAACGGATCGATTTCCTCGGTAGTTTCACCGACATATGCTTGAGCATTGTTGCCGTATGGAACCAATTGATTTTGTTGAGGTTGAGGTTGTTGCCGTGAAGGTGTGTTGGAAGCAGCTGGTTGAGTTGTCGGTTGAGAGGATAATTCGCTGAGCATATAAGGCAAGTTGTTGATTGTCCGGTTGATGCTTAGCAATTTGAGCACGGAGAATCCTTTCCCGATCAACTTCCTTCTCATGAGGCTTCAAGTAATCGTACAACAATCCATAAGTAGAATGATGCATATTCTTCGCTTGACGGAGAAAAATGACATACTTCTCCCATTCGGACCAAGACTACTCAGAACTTAGTATTCACCGCAATTCTTGGCATGATGATGTTGTGTTTATCCAAATCATTGATGATGTCTCGAAAATCGATGATGATATGACTCGAGTGTCTCTCCGTGTTCAATCATGAAGTGTTCATAAGCCAAGTAAATTTTGGATTCCAAATCCTCCCGATTGAGTATGATCCTTCCATAAGAAGACGAATATGATCCCACATCTTTTGTGCGCCTTTTGAGCATCAACACTACGAAGAATTGGGTTTGGTAATCCTAAGAGGATGTATTCCATTGCAAGTTCATCACCTTCATAGTGTAGAAGTTCAGAGGATTTAAATCGCAATGAGCAATGTTGGTTTGTTCATCTCTTGGTGGAACAAAGAGCTGGATCTCCTGCACAATGACGGTAGGCATCTCAAATGGACCTTCCAAGATAACCTTCTTTAAGAACTTTCCATGTGGCTTCTTTAGATCACGTAACCTAAAGAACCTTATCACCCATTGATCGTAGTTTCCTAGAGTGAGCATTGGAGGTCTATCAAGGATCCACTTCATGAATTGATTGTTGGTCGCTTAAAGCTTCACACATCTTTGCAAACCAAGTGGGTTCCTTCATAGTGCTTCGTGATGGATGTTGATTGAAATCGTTTGTGTAGGGTAGAGCTTGAAGGTTTGGTGGTGGTTGAACCATTTGTGGTTGTGGAATTGCACCAAGTTGTGGAGTATGTTGTCGATTAAATTGTTGTTGATAAATTGCTTGTTGTTGATTCCATTGTTGATGTTGTGGAGTTAATTGTTGTTGTTGTTGATGATTATAAGTGTGAGGAAGTAGTTAGAGTATGGTGGTTGAGACATGATGATAAACTTGTGTAGTAAGAATGGATCTTTGTAGTCGAATGAACCTTTGTTGATGAAGTATCCTTAGGCGAGAAATGACAAGAACCAAGTAGCACTTATGCGTAAAAACACCAAAAGTTACGCCGTAACAAGAATAGTTACGCCAGAGGATTTAGCTTACGCGTGAAGGTGAGAAAAGACTAAAGTTATGCGTAAATGTAAGTTAGGCGAGAAAGTTAGGCGAGGATTACCTTATGCGTAGGACTAGGTCTACGCGTAAGATGAATCTTAAGCGTAAGATTTTCACGCGTAAGCTTTATGCTTAAGCGTAAGATTGTGGTTTTATCTCAAGTGATCTTTACACTTCACAAGGCAAAAGATATCCAAAGTCGACGATTTTCGCACTTATCCAAGTAAGAAAACACGGAATAAACCAGAAAATGAAGATCAAGCCAGAACAAAGTTACGCCAGAGAACTACTCGTAAAACTAGGGTTTTGATACGCGTAATCCTACTCGTAAGAATGATTTTGTCCAAAGATGTTTCTAAACCGCTTTTGTGTGATGAAATAGCTTCAATAACACCAAAATAACACAAAAGTGTGAAACTTGATGATCCAAAGCACTTAAAACAGCTTACGCGTAGGATAACACTTCATGCAAAAAACAAGCTTAAAACAAGGAAAACACGTAAAGTTCCAAACTTTTGCCAAAACCAATAGTTTAACACCTAATAACGTTGAAAGTACAAGAATCTTGGATTCAAAAGTGTAAAAATCGCTTTTAAGCGAACCAAAGATTGTGTTATCTTTACGCCAGAAGACCCAAAACCAAAACTTCAAAAACAAAGTGTACACCCAACTATTTGGCGATTGATACCATCGTTAGGTCACTAGTTTTACAACACAAGCTTATAGAGAAAGAGATAAGGCGGATGAATAAGCTAAACACACACACACACGATAGTATGAAACGGTTAAGGAAGAGAGTGAGTGAAAGAAAATAACTTGAACAACCAACCCTCAAATGAGGGTTTACAATAGTTTATATAGGCAAGGAGCTAGGCAACACTCCTCTCCTTCCCTATTCCTTATTGGCTTGGGCCTCACTATGGGCCTTCTACATAAGTTATAAAGGCCATAATAAAGCTACCTATTACATATGAAATATAAATACTTGAAATATCTTTAGGACCTTAAACAAACATAAAGGCCATAAACCGACTAAACTAACTAAGCTACCTATTACATATGAAATATAAATACTTGAAACCGTAAACTTCAAACGATTTTAACTGCACTTGAGAATACTTTTAACACACAACCAATGTAATTAAAATGATCCAAACCGCATAACCTCAAATTAATCGAAATTAAAACTCGAAATTAAATTGCATGGAATTTAAAATTACAAATAATGTAAATGATACTAACACTAAAGATGGAACTAGAACATGAATTTCTAGACAAATGTACAAGTCTTTTATCGCCTATATATACAAAAATCAAAAAGTCTTCTTGCTTCTCTTTCTTGTGTTTGTGCTTCCTTTGTGAGATGAACCAAGCAAAACCATTTTGTGCTTCATGAAACCAATCGAGCCTTTGATTTCTCCTTAGTGCCCATTCCATTTTATGACAGCCATTGGATGATTGCTTTTGTGCCTTGGATTGCCAACGTGGCAATGGATTCATGTGACTTTGTCTTGGGTAGGGGAATGAGTAGGTTTGGGAAATGGGAGCTACTGGGTAAAAAAGAGTATTAGGGTGTTCCCGGAAGAAGGAAAGTGAGAAAGAGGAAAGCATATATATAAAAAAACGCTTTATTGTTTTTGGATGGAAGGTCAAAAGGAAGGGGTCAAGGGAAAGGTGAGGTCCAAATGGTGGTGGGGGTTAATGGGTGTAGAAAGGGTTTAGATAGGATTAGATTTGAGTCCAATGTGTATTTAAGGGACCAAACGTGTATAATTCAAACTGCAGGGACCAAAGTCAGAACTTTCCAAAGATTATTATAAGGACCATAAATGACAAACTTTATTAACCAAGGCATAAATAATATTTTCCATTTTGAAAATCCCGGACTTGTTTTGCCATTTTGAAAGTTGGGGACCAAACCGCCAATTATGTAATCTTTGTTCGTTTTTCATTTGTTTTCAATAATTTTGCATCCGAAACATATAAAACACAATTTTGAGATATTTTCGATATTTTGATGCATTTAAAGAGTGTTTTAAATGTTTTGCGCTCAGATTGACCAAAATGATGAGTTTTTACACACTCATCAATCCCCACACTAAACCATTGCTAGTCCCTAGCAATCTTTTGAGAAAACTTAATGGATTTGAATCTCTTTACCAAAAGCCATTACTCGAGTAGCCAAATGTTTTAGTTCAAGTAAGAACTATGGTACATCGATAACCATATGATTTTGAGCAAATCACCCGCTCTTAACGGATTTGATTTGTCTTTACCGTGCCGCTTGCTTCGGACTAGCCAACTCTTAGATAAAATATCTTTGGTGAGTTGATTACCAATTATGGTTTTCCAACTGCCTTTACCACAAGCCATAAACTTGCGGGCTAGCCAACTCTTCACTAATTAAAGATATGGTGAGCTGAACACCATACAATTTTGGGCAAATTGCAAGCCGTCAACGGATTTGAGATATCTTTACCAAACTGAACACCATACAGTGGTACGTTATCGAGTCCTACACAGATCTTAGCAATCTGTCGAGAACATTTATGAGAGGTTCACATCTGTGATCCTCGGTGATTGAATGGAAACTCCCGCCGGGTCAACATCAAACAACCGACGGCAGACGCCTTGTAACTCCCGGGATTACGCTTAGTGGTCTCAAACGGTCTACATCGTGAGGTGATGCTTCGGTATACCTCAATGACTCATCTGAACTGTAGGTGTACTTGTGCACATCGCGTTATCTCACTTGTGGGACTCTAGTTCAGAGACGGCCTTTGTGAGAATTAGAGTTGTGGTTTCACACTATGTCATAACACTCTCAAGTTCAAACTTGTAAGTGCCGAACCGCTTATTACTAACCTTTCTTATGTTTTCTTCTTATGGAAGCTCGAGCGGATCGATCGTGCGATTCTTCACATGCTCATACCAACATCATCACTAATGGAAGTTCTCTCTAAAGGCAACACAAAAGTCAGAATGATTCTTCGTCAATTCAAAGAATCTACAAAGACTAAGAGAACTTCATCAGTACTGTAATCCAACGTTAAAGAATGTGTGAGCATGTTGAAGAATGACGTGGAGACACTGGAGCAACAAAGCTGACCTGATGCAGACAACAACAACATACTATCACTTTCAACACAAAGAACAAAGCACAAATGAACAAAGAAAATGATGACGTCAAAGAAGAATACTTCAAAGGAAACAATTTCTCTACACTGGGGAGATTGTTCGAATCAAGACACTTCTTCTCACAAGAAAGAAGAATGTCAGAAGACGTCAAAGCTACTATTACATCTGCACCTACAACGTTTATCACTCTCTCATTCATCACTAGCACTTGAGGGGGAGATTGTTGGAATCACTCCTAAATATTAATTCAAGTGTTAGTAATTCATATGTAATAGTTAGCTTAATATGGCCTTTATGTTAGTAATTAAGCTTAGGCTTATGTAGAAGGCCCATAAGCCTAAGCCCAAGCCCATAAGAGAAAGGAAGGGACTAGGAGTGTTGCCCTAGCTCCCTCTCCTATAAATACCTTGTAATAACCCTCACTTGAGGGTTGGTTGTTCAATTTATTCACTCTCACATTTCCTACGCATAACCGGTCAAGTCATACGAGTGTGTGTGTGTGTTTATTGTTCATCCGATCTCTATCTCTTCTCTATTTCTACATATTGATGCTTGTGTTACATATATGGTGACCTAACAGTCTTCAATTGTTTGTGTGTATGCTTTGCATGTTTTCCACGTCTTGCTAATTTACTTGTGTGTTTGCTTAGATCTATGAAACCTAGGTATTGAATATTGATTGGTTGTCTCTTATCTTAATCGTGATTGACCTAGTATTGCGATAGGTCATTCGTTGTGTTTTTAATGCTTGAGTAAACTTTGTGAACATTAGTTTATAATCACCTAGATTTATTGTAGGCTAAACATCCAAAGGTAACCTTAGAGTTAGTTTATGAATCTTAGAGATTTCGTAGGCAATAACCTTAAGGTAGTCTCAAAGAGTTAGGGAAAAACGCATACCCTACGACCTTAGAAGACACAACGCGTTAAGAATAAGGACGTGACAATTCAATCATCAATTGGAGATAACTAGGGAGTAATAGCATCTAGGTAAACACATCTTTAAATCATCATAAGAGCACACAACAATATACATAGACTACACTCACCTTAGATTAGTTAATTAGATAAGTAGAGTAATCGGTAGAAATACCAACCCCCCAAATCAAATACCCCAAGATTCGTACCTTTCAATTTTCTAAAAAATATAAAAAAGAATAAAAAATAATCTTCCTCAACCCCAACCTTAGAGTAGTAATTTCTCACTAGCATTCCTATTCCCCTAGAGAACGATATCAATTCCCGAGGCTTACCCTAATACTACACTACAACGATTAGGTTCACTGCCTAGGGTGTTGAAAAACTCGCTCGACGAAAAGGAAGTTCCTTTGACCCCGAACGCGTTGTAATGCCAGATCAAGTTTTATACGCTGCGGGGAATAGAATAGCTAGTTATATTTCCACCTCGCTTAGGTTCCCTTGCTTGATTCCTATCAAGTAAGATTTTTTTCTCATTTTTAGCTTCCTCGTAGTCTATCTTCCTTCTTCGTGACCTTTGTTAGTAATCCCATCACTTTTCATCATGGAAGGTGATAATCAACCCCCATTCATCAACCCACCACCCAATGACCCGCCAAGAGGCCGTACTCTTGGTGAATACTCAAGACCAAGCCACCTAGGCTATAGAAACACCATTGAGCTTCCCGACCAAGCCCAAACTACGGCCCTTCGATCCGACACCATCCAGTTGGTGCAAAACGGATGTGCATTCCATGGACTTCGTTCTGAAGATCCTACTCAGCATCTTAAGGATTTCCTTAAAATCATCGATTTCATCGACCTCGATGCTACTACTCGAGAGACCACGCGCTTGCGTCTCTTCCAATTCTCTCTACGGGACTAAGCTAGTAATTGGATTGAGCGACTTTCCGCCAGCTCCATCTCAAGTTGGGATGATCTCACCTCTCGTTTCCTTGCCCAATTTTTCCCACCGGGGAGAACTACTAAGCTTTGGAATGAAATCTTGATGTTCCAACAACGTCAAGGTGAATCTCTCTACGAAGCATGGACTCGATTCAAGGACTTACTCCATAGAGTCCCTCATCATGGCATCGATCTTTGGCTACAAGTCCAGCTCTTTTATGATCATGTCAACTTCCAAACTAAGCGATCCATCGACCAAGCGGCCGGTGGTAAACTTAGTGATCTCATCGCGGAAGAATCATGGGGTATAATAGAGGACCTTGCTCTCTATGACAAGGAAAGTTGGAATGACCCCCGTGAGTTGCCCAAAACAGTAAAGGCAATCTCTTTGCCTCCCATTGACTCACAACCTTCCGACCGTAGGATGCTCGAGCTTGAAAATCAAGTCAAATTCCTAATGAGCTCCTACAAAAATCATAAGTCTTCACATCAAGTGAACAAAATCACTCTACCTTGTAAGTTGTGTAGTGGTTCCCACGACACTCGTGATTGCACAAGACTCCCCGAACAAGCTTTTGCGGACTACGCCTCCACACGTATCGACGGAGCGGGAGTGAAGTGGTACACTTTCAAGCCCAAACAAAACAACTTAGGTAACTCCTATAACCCCTCATGGAGGAATCACCCTAACCTTAAGTGGAACCAAAATTCAAACCCACCCCAAAGCTCATCTAGTCCACCTAATAGGTTCAACCCTCCAAACACCGGGAACTCCACTAGTCTTGAGGAAATTGCGTCTAGATTCATGTCATTTCAAGAAACTCGATTTACTAAGCTTGAAGCCGATTTCAAGCAACGACAAGGCGAGATGACAAACAAGCTTGACGCCCTCTTAAAAGCCTTCAATGACCGGGAAATTGGAGCACTCCCAAGTGATACTATAAAGAACCTAAAAGTGAATTCGATTTCATCGACTTCATGTTCTTTTTCACCATGGGAGAGTACACATCCATGCCCCTCACACCCAACGGTCCACTCGGTAAATGCTATCAACAAGGGTTCCAAGCGATCCCTAATGAGGTACCAAGGCCCCGCACCATTGGTACAACCCACTCTTGAGAAACCCGTCAACCAAGAACCCAAACCTAATCTAGAGGGGGAGTACAAGGAACTCCATCGAGAAAAACCGGTTCTTGAAGTCTTAGCTCATGCACCTTATTATAATGCTTTAAAAGAAAAATATGAGCGAGAACTAAAACTTGGAAAACATGGGTCCCCGTTTGTGCAAAATAATTTACCTAAGAAGTTAGACGATCCTGGGCTATTCACTCTTCCGTGTAGGCTTGGAACCTCCAAACCTCTCGATGCTCTAGCCGACTTAGGATCATGCATCAATCTTGTTCCGTTGTCCCTCCATAAAAGCCTTAACTTAGGTAAGATAGAACCAACAGAAACCATCTTAGGTCTAGCGGATGGTAGTATTGCATATACGGTAGGGATAATAAAAGACATGGTAGTACACGTAGGAGAATTGACTCTTTTGGCAGATTTCCATGTGCTAGACATGAATAAGGACCCGACATGCCCATTGTTAGTAGGAAGGGGATTCTTAGCTACCGCTAGTGCCATCATTGATTGTAAGATGTCTAAAATAGGGGTAGGAGAAGGGAGTGCTAAGTCAATTTATGATGTCAAAAAGCATATTTACTACAAGGAAGAGGAAATCCCCCATGAGATTAGGTTGGATAGAACGCCATCTAGATATGGACCTTGGATTAATAAAGACTTCATAGGTCCCCAACGACCTTTCTATCTTGATGATGCCTTTGCTAGTAAATCAACTTTCCATGAAAAAGAATTGGCTAGGGACATGGAAGTGAACCGTTCGAGGACGCCTTAGTGTTTAGGAAGATGACCGAGTTCCTAGGAAGCTTGCCCGTCAACCTTGTCATGAATAAGTGAAAAGTTGAGAGCGATAAGCCTAAGCATAAGTGGAATTGGGATAGACCGCCTAGTGATGGTAATGGAGAGTGGCACATTAGGATAACGATCTATGACCCCGATGGAGAGAAGTTTGAAAAGGCATACCGGACTAAGCGTACCACTAGGAACTTAAACGATAAGTTTGATCCTTATGACATTCTTGAGGATAAGCTTACTTATATAGGTACGTAGGGGCACGACTTCGAGTCTAGCTACAAGACTCATAAATAAAGAAAAGCGCTTCGTGGGAGGCAACCCATGCTTAATTGTTTGCTTGTTTGTGTGTCGTATATCTTTTATTGATTGTTTATTCTCATGTTTGAATTTGTAAAAATGCTTTATTTTGTCTTTAACTTCGTCTTAATTACATATAAAGGTATTTTACAAAAGGGATAAGTGTAGGAGGATTACACACGCCAAAAAGAACGTGAACATGAGAATTACGATTATTAAAAGATATACATGTGTGTTTGTTTGAGTCAAATGCTTGTATCGAGTCATAATGGATGTTTTGCGGAAATTTTTCCGATTATAAAGATATAAATTTTCCGAAAATCGCAGACGCTTCGTCAGATAACTTTGACGCTGTGGTCGCAACTGACGGCGTCGGGAAGAGTAGCAACAACTTACTACTTTTTCTCGCTTTCGTGCTACTTATAAATTTTGGAATTTCTCGGTCTTAATTTTCCGTAAAATCAGAAACATCCATTCCACAAGCATTATATCCTAGTTTAGTAGAGTCATATATAGTGTTACCGCCAATTTTAGGCGAAGGCTTCGTTTGTTTTTTTCAAGTGTGCAGGTTTTATTTATCAAGAAGAAGATACATAAGATTGGATGGAGCTTTTCACGCATACATTCTTCTTGGAGAAGGATTTAACCACTACTTCACACGGATCCTACCGAGCTAATCAGGGGAGTATTAGTTTCTTTCATTTTTAATTACCTTCCATTATCATAACTTTAATACTTTCGGGGAACATTGGGGACAATGTTCAGTTTAAGTGTAGGGAAGGAAAATAAAACGGGTACTTTGAAACTATGCTTATCCTTGACTATTTGCCTTGTCTAATTTCATTTGTGTAATAAACCATGAGAAATATCGGTTACGGTAATTTTGGCACCAAATTTAAAAATTTTCTTGACATGTAGGAGTGGGCCATTAGTCTTAATAAAGCGTCTCATGGATAGGAAGTTATATGACTAGCACAAAACCCTTTACCATTTAAATTCCACCCCAAATGTGAGGATCGCCCTTAGATTTGTAGGAATTAAAGCATTCCACTTTAATGCTTCGAGAGTGTACCGGTAGTATAATAGATTCTAGAACTTGTTTTGTGATGCATTCCGAGATCGTTAGTGAGACTACACTTGTGTAGTTAGGAATAACTAAATGATAAGAGGCATTAGGATAACCCTTGTTTGATACCCGTATTATAATTACTTCTTCCACATCGGTTGAGTAATTCCCCACACCCTGCGTTGTACTCATCTTTAGTACACGATACCTAGTTAACCCCTCGAGCCTATCCTTTTCGGGGTTCTCGTGATGTTTCGGTTTTCTAGAATATCAATGAAGAGCATTGTTAACAATCCACCCCCAAATGTACACCCAAATCGCCTTAGCCTACCTTGTATGCACTCACTTTTAGTGCATTATTGTTATCATACTAAACCTTAGTTCAATTATCTAGTTGCTTGCATAAGTTGCTAAGTCGAGTCATATCCTTTGTACACAGTTTTGGGACGATTGGGACTCATGGGAAAAGTTAAATTTTATGAAGTGACGGGAAGGAACGTTAAATTCAAGTTCCCTTTATTTAGGTAACAAGTAATTTGAACCCGCCGCACTGCGGCGGGAGTGTTTTGATACAGTGTGGTTATATTAATTCAACATCAAAGTAAACCAATACATACTAATATAACTAAGTTCAAATAAAGCTTAGTTCCACAAAATATACAAACTTATTGATTAAAGCATCGGTAATGCACATGTACTTGACCCATTGTGAGATTCACATTTATTGCTCGTTACCCAACCCGCAGTAGAATGTAGTAATTATAACCTAAACCCCCATACCTTTGCGCAAGAACATCTTTTCCACTTCCTTTTCCTTGTAGTGGCTTCAATGCCTCCTCCAGACACTCTAAAATAGTCAACTGATCCCTTTGTTTCAGCACGCCAGCAGAAACCAATGTCTTCTTTTTATGAGTGCTTAAACCTGACATAAGGATTCTAGCTCGCCCACTTAGAGCAGATGAACCATCGCCGTTATACCTTGCACAGGCGACAAAACATGTTCAGAAAACAAAGGTATTACAAAATAATGAAAATACAATAATAGATAAAGGATATCACTTCAACCACTCTGCACAACGCTGCTCATAAGTGCTTGACGAATAGCAATATTATCCGACCCTGTGAAAACATAATACGACATCATTAGAATAAAAGATTTCATACACCCTGGAATTAAACAATTTCTTATACAATATAAGAATATGTGTAATTGATCGTTGAGAAATACTGTTTTTCTTGTTAAACTGAAACGCCGTCCTAACACAATGGCACTTTTTAATGGCATACTTTAGAGGCTGAGGTAACTGTGGATTGTAAAGTGTATGGTTAGAACTTTTTAACGGCATATACCTCAAAACGCTCCAATGTATCTTAAATAAAAAAAAACACCATCAGTTGCTTTCTTTCAAGTATATGGACAACAGTATGATTTACCAAATATTCGTTTAGCTGTTCCGAACAATTTTTTGATAATCAACCGGATTATGTACACATTTTTGTATATAAAAGATAATTATCATGTTACGTCCGCGTACTGATTGTACCCTTATCTGGTCTTTCACAAATACCTGCAACACCAGCAGTATCAAAAGCATTATTATAGTGTAACTCAATAATTGATTAAAAGACACTTACTGGTATTACCTTGAAGACGGTCAGTGAATGTATCATGCCCAAATTCAATAATGTCATTTCCATATGACACACATTACTGTCTTCCATCAGTTACCTTGGTTGTATTTTTTGGTCGTCTATGTCTTTTTCCTGGTCTGCACACTGGATCGACCTTAATTGATTAACAATGTGTGTGTGAATGTGTGTGTGTTCCCTAAAGTGTAATGTTATCAAATTAAGTTAAGCAATCTTACATGATCCTCAAAAGAATGGATGGTCATGTTGATAGAGAGGTTTCTCGTTAGCAGCAATACATGAAAAAGGGGGACAGTAAAGGAAGGACCAAATCAGCAACAATGCATAGGATATGGAGAAGAGATGCTATCATAGTAGCACCAGAGGCTATAAGTTTACATAACATAATGTTTCAACATCAATCGGGTCCATCTTCTGGCCAAAATATCATCCTGAACCTGCTCAAAAGGCGTCCGTTATCCAAATCCATTGTATTGTGACTTCAGAAAAACTCATATATCCTATGAACATGACCATAACTGTTCAAGAACTACTTTTTCAATTAAATATACTGCATGTGTATTGAAAAGAAAAGGGAGAGGACATACGTTTTAGGATACAGTAATAAAGGAAACGAAAATATCATCAATCTTGGTACTATAACAGTGAATACCGACTTCCTGGGCAACAACCGATACACGTGTGTCTGTCCTCCTCTTGTGCCCTTGGTCGTGCCAAAGTCACTATCTTCTGAGCCATTACCTTGTACCTTTACCCAGCGCGGTCACAGCATGAAACACCACGGCAATTAAGTATGATATTAATGTGGATATATAAAACAATAGTATATTCAAGAGAGGAGCAGCGATAAACTCGAGGCTAACAAAACACCCAATAGAACCTCAACCACATAATAACACCAATATTCACCTATGCAACAAATGTCTGCCGCCCACATCCAACAACAACCCCTATATTTGATTTAGTATGCTGTCACTAATTCCTATGTTCATTCTGAGTGGCAGAGGTTAGAATGGCCATTATAGCTAGTATTATAAATTTAAAACACATAACTTGCTTATGGTCCTTTTTCCATCATTACTAATTAGTTTTGCCTGATGATAGTATAATCAGAAATGACGTTAATTTATTGAGATTCGGTTGCAATAGCTTGAACAGCAACAAAAGAACAAATTTTAAAACTCAGTTATAAAAGATTCAAAGTTTTTTTACAACCCATTTGTAAGTGTATGTGCTGAGAAATGTGAAAGCTACCCAAGTGTGTGTATATAAATAATATGATATGTACTTACCTTGCAAGAAAGTCTAAGGTAATATTTTCCGGGCCTCTTTTATGGACCACATTTCTTGTTTGATTTGTTGGTTTTCCATCCTTGTCGCAAGTGTGCACCAGTAGACCTTTTTTTTAATGTTTGCAGCATTATGCCTCTATGGGTCCTTAATGTGGGCCAACTCGAAGGTTCATTTCTGTCATATCTTTCATTGTACCAAAACTAAGACGACATCAGGTTTACAACATTAGAAAAATATCGCTTCTAGTTCCATCTAGTTATTGCACGTGGTTATATATTAGAATTTATCAAAATTATCTCAAAATATAAATCATTTCAATCATCGTCGCCAACCGTAACAGCCTCAAAGTGCTTAGTAGCTTTTCGTGGATACAATAAGCTATTAAGCATTCAATATAAGCGTACCCAAACACTCCCCTAATTATTATTATAGTTGCTCTAAAAATGCATGTTTTATCAGTTCTTTAGCTAATAAAAACATTTCAACCCCCTGATCTAATAGTCTACTCAAGTAGACTTGATATGAAGATAAAAGGTTATGTCAAAAGTCATAAAACCTGATTTTCAGATTGAGGAAAATAAGGTGATAGAAAAACTTACGACACTTCCACTTGTCTTGAAACCTCCATAATGAATGAATAAGATTTTAAAACCCTTAAGTATGTTCATTATGTGTTATGAGCCTAGACGCAAGTTAACAAAATAATATTTGTGCAAAGATATACATGCAGTAATATCCATAAGTATTATACCTAACAATAACCTAAGATACAATTATGAATCCGATTAACTTTTTCATACAAAACAATAATAGATAAAAAGAGAAGAAGAACATATATGCAACAGTAATAAACTTACAGAAATATTCTTCAAATAGACGGAGGAGTAAAATCGTGAATAGAAGTCACTGGTTGGAACATTTCCCATGCACTTGTTGTCACCTAACAGTTAACGTGACATCGCACACATGTTCCTGCACCACCACATAAGCTTGATCAATATGCTAAAGGCAAACACCCTAAATAATTAAATAAGAGAGCTTATAAATGTTTTGAAAACCAACGTCAGTCTATAAAACCGGATAAATAAGCCATCGACTGTTACCGCGCTTCATACAGTATGGCTGAGCAACGTCACTGTTTTTAATTACATATCTGATGAGTGTAACGAATATGAAATATTTTCAAGTAAATGGTAAAAAAAAATCAACCACTATGACAATACCTGTTTAGTATGGGAACTCCCGTACCTCATTTATAAAATTACAAATGGTAAGTGAACTTAGAATAAACATTAAAGTGATAATGAAGCAACCAATTTGGCAATAGATACTTACATAAAGGTTAGGAAATTAGGTCATATCAGAAGTCGATCCAGACATTTATACTTATCCTTGAAGCCTCGGCCCGTGCCTTTGCTGAAATAATGACATTCAAATAGCATACTTAGCTAATTCTAAAATCATATATAAAATGTATATTATTTACGCCAATTGTAATAGCTTATAGTCCCCAAAACATATAAATTGGGTTGGGCACCCAGTAACAGAGGACTTTTTTTCAACCTTTTATAGTTCCTTTCTCTTTATGTACTCCATAGAATTTTTTAACTTATTTATTTTATCACATAAATTGCTCCAACTCATTCAACATATACTTACTTTATCCCAAAAAACATCATGCGCAAGTTATTCTTAAATTACCTTTTTTAATAAGTATGCCCATATCCGCCTTTACAGACGCAATCAGTCTAGCATCCGATACAGAGAAAACAAACAACCAATTTCTACATCAATCAAGATGTATGTCTGATGAACTTTGAGAACTATATTAAATAAAGGGTAATTATTCTGTTTATACCTTGACAATATCTGTAGAGCCACACTAGAATCAGAAGAGGAAGGCGTTTGATATTGGTGAATAATATCTAGCTACACCAAGTACCCTGCACACAATAGAGTGAACACATATCAGATATCCAGCACTAAAACATGCAAGTATGATGCGCAAAGTAGAAGAGGTTGATTTGTCAACCTGTTATATACACCTAAGTCATGCGAATTAGAAGTTTTTCTACGTCAACCTATCCTGACACGTACCCAATAATACATGATTTGGCAACCACTGATTTTGCGCAAAGTATTTTGTGACATTTTGGATGTACAATCTAAGGACACCGTACGAAGGGGCTTATGGGTGATAACTGTACATTTTGGATGTACAGTTATGGGATAACTGTACATTTGGATGTACAGAATGAGTTGGTGCTATGGATGATTCATTCGAACGTCAATCTCTGAGGTCACTATCAAAAGTTACCCTCTTTTCTTGACCACTTCCGTAGAACTCGTGATATTAATTTACTTCCTGCAAGTACAAAACAATATTCAATGATCTATTTTCAGCAAGCGTGATAATTTGTTCGCAAAAAGAAGAACTAATGCTACCTTCTATCCGAAAAGGAGGTAACCAAAAAGTATTATGCTTGCCTGTTGACCCATCTCCGTGGCAACATCGGTAACGAAACAATTTTCAAAAGGCGTCGACGATGAAAGCGTAGCAACATTTGCCATCATATCCGTCTGAATTGGCTGATAATACCTATAACAGCAGGACGTTGCAAAAATTTAGTGTAACTTAAATTGTCTCTTACTTGTTTAAGTGACCAACCTTCTCATCACTAATAACATCCCATAAACCTAATAAGTAACCTATCGCAAACACCCCTAATAGTTATATAATGACTACCGAAGTCCCAACCCCAAACACCCCTAACATCTCAAACACCCCCAAACTAAGACCAAACAGTAATTCTTATGATCCATTTTACAAAAAATCCTAAATTAAAAGGAAACCCTAGTTTTTATGAATCACCTAACCAATAAAAAATTTAAGAGATTGTACACACACTACAAAGAGCTAACACTAATAGTAAAAAAAATACATATTATGTAACTAACATCAAGCATGCGATTTATGATTTCCTTTTTGCGATATTCACCTTTTTCATCTCCATATTGAAACTGATGATCCTCTTCTCCAACTTGAAGTTGTTGTTTGTAGGTTTTAACCGAAAAAACCTACAAAAATGAAAATTTAAAGGACATGTAATACCAGGAAAGATTAAAAAAGAACCTAAATCAACATCACAACCGCTAGTAGAATCAAGAACCGTTACCGTTTTTTACAGTGATCAAAAGTTAGAAATCTGGCGGTGCAAACCCTGGAGTGATGATCTGGTTCAACTAATGGAGGTATATCTCTTGTGATAGTTCTCGAATGTTGGAGTAAAATGGATGTGTGTGAGAGGCGGTGCAAAAGAGGCGGTGCTGCTAGGCTCTATACATCCAAACAAAGGCCGAAGGAAAAAAGTCAGCCCAAACAGAAAGATGGTAAGCCCAAACCACCTTAGGAATAAAATAGTATAGTTTAGGGGACATCCCTCCTATTAGTATTTATACTAATAATGTACTCCAAGTGTTTTGATCTTTTCAATTCGGGTCAAATTAGTGTTAGAGTAATAAAAACTCAAGTGTAGGAATGTGCCTATAAATCCCTATTATTTTGATGTTATTGTAGAGGATGGTAGAGTAAAAGTGTATGCAAAAAAAAATCGAAAAAAATAGAAAAAAAAGAAAAAAGAAAAAAATAGAGTGTAAAAAAAAAAAAAAACACCATACGGGCTACCATCCTACATCTGTCTTTAAATTTATGTTTGTTTGTTTCAATTTATCTAGAGTTTAGAGTGTCGAGTCTTGGCTTAGCAACGCCATTCTTCTCATGCTTGTAACATAAAGATTTTTGACTTGCCACCACTAAATCACCTATCCCACCAAACCCTTTGTTTCCCTACCTTAAGCCTAACGTTACAACCCTTTAAAAGACCTCTTGGATAGTTTGTCCTAGGTGCTTACGCCAAAGCAATGGAGGTTTGATCTAGTCTCAAGCCTATGGTAATCTATGTACTAGGACCAGTTAATGAGTGTTTATATTCCATTTCCAACTTGATATATTTCATATACACCTGAGAGATGAGAGTATCCAAACACCACTTGTGAGGTGCTAGTATGTAATTTCCGTGCTTGTTATGACTTTTGCGGGGCTTATACTTGTTGTGAATTGTTCTAAACTAATGCTTCATGACCCCTAACTTATAAATTATTTGGCTAAAAGCACATTTGCTTGAGGACAAGCAAATACCAAGTGTAGGGATATTTGATAAGGATTTAAAAGGTACACTTTTGAGGGTCATTTAAGCCCTTAATCGACCACTTTTATATCCGTTACTGCTTAATTTCGTTCCTTTTCACTTTTTAGGTCTCTTGAAGGCAAATTGCTGGAATGACACTTATTCGGACGAAAAGGCGTGAATATATGAAGAAAATGGCAAAAGTCAAGAATCAAGACACTCAAGCTGCTGGAACAGAAGGTGACGGCGTCACAGCCAAATGGCAACGCCGTCGCAAAACATTTTGAGACAACTCAGAAGCCAAATTGCTATTTTGCACTTGATGGCATCAGGTTTTAAAGAGTAGGGCGTCACAACTCAGACGGCCTAGATTTGGATCCCTCCGGCGTCAAAAGATGAAGCTGACGGCGTTACAACCATAAGGTGACACCGTCACAAAGTTGACATGGCCAATACGAAAACCTAATGGCGGCGATCTGACGGCGTCACAAATAAAGATTGACGCCGTCGCATATTGTAACTCTATATATAAAATTCAAATTTTCAGAATTTAAGGGAGGTAGTTTTGTGGAGTAAAACCTAAACCGAACTTTGGCTGTTTTGGGCATTATCTTAGGGTTCCATACCCTATTTTACAACAAGATAAGTGATTTACTTCATTAATTCAATTATGTCTTCAATTGTTTGTGTGCATGCTTGCATGTTTTCCATGTCCGACTAATTTACTTATGTGTTTGCTTAGATCTATGAAACCTAGGTATTGAATATTGATTGGTTGTCTCTTATCTTAATTGTGATTGACCTAGTATTGCGATAGGTCATTCGTTGTGTTTTTAATGCTTGAGTAATCTTTGTGAACATTCGTTTATAATCACCTAGAGTTATTGTAGGCTAAACATCCAAAGGTAACCTTAGAGTTAGTTTATGAATCCTAGAGATTTCGTAGGCAATAACCTTAAGGTAGTCTCAAAGAGTTAGGGAAAAACGCATACCCTACGACCTTAGAAGACACAACGCGTTAAGAATAAGGACGTGGCAATTCAATCATCAATAGGAGATAACTAGGGAGTAATAGCATCTAGGTAAACACATCTTTAAATCATCATAAGAGCACACAACAATAGACATAGACTACACTCACCTTAGATTAGTTAATTAGATAAGTAGAGTAATCGGTAGAAATACCAACCCCCCAAATCCAATACCCCGAGATTCGTACCTTTGAATTTTCTAAAAAATATAAAAAATAATCTTCCTCAACCCCAACCTTAGCGTAGTAATTTCTCACTAGCATTCCTATTCCCCTAGAGAATGATATCAATTCCCGAGGCTTACCCTAATACTACACTACAACGATTAGGTTCATTGCCTAGGGTGTTGAAAAACTTGCTCGACGAAAAGGAAGTTCCTTTGACCCCAAACGCGCGTTGTACGCGTATCACTCATCTTTCATGTTCTTGGATTTCTAGTGGTTTTCATAAGGTTTTTGGGTTTGAATGAGTTTAGAGTAGTTTTCATCATTTGGATCATTTCTTGTGTTAAAGTTTGAATTTTGATAGTACTTTTGTGTTTAGAATCATTATAAGTGTTTAGGTTTTGGTTTGGAAGGCTTGAATCATCGTGGTTGGATTTTTTTGGATTGAAAAGTGTTGTTTTTGAAAGTTTCAAGTATGCGATTTGAGTCTCGAATACAATTTCTTCTATGCGATTTGTCCTAAAAACTATGCGATTTGTCTCATTAATGAACGCTTGTTGAAGCGGTTTGTCATAATTTGTATGCGATTTGTCATATTTCGTGAAGCGATTTGACTAGTATGCGGTTTGTCTATTGAGACAAAATGACAAGAAAGGACAAAGTAATGGAAGTAGTGGGTGTACTTGTGTACTATGCGATTTGTCAGGTTATGCGGTTTGAGTGTTATGCGATTTGTCTGCTAAGCGTTTTGTCAACTTAAGCGATCTGTATCTTAAGCGATTTGTTAATCAAGCGATTTGACACTTAAGCGATTTGTCAAGGCTGCGATTTGACTGAAGCGGTTTGTCAAGGGTGCGTTTTGACTGAAGCGGTTTGTCAAGTGTGCGATTTGTTTATTTAGACTTGTCGTTTCTTCGTGTTACGTTTTACGGTTATCTCTTGATTTAGTAAAATCCCGTGAAAGAATCTATTTCCTGGTTTAATCAAAGAGTAGTAAAATCCCGTGGAATCTGTAATCATGTCTACAATCACTTCTTCCGTTGCTGATGACGTTCAAGCTGCATGATCTGATACTCGTCCTCCCATGCTGGATAGAACCGATTATGACTCTTGGGCTCAAAGAATCAGACTGTATTGCTGATGGTCCAGTTGTATTGGGATTGGATAGACCAAATATGTATGATGAGCTTGATGATAAGGAGAATAAGAGATACGATGCAGACATCAGGGCTTCAAACATTATACTT
The DNA here is from genome assembly GCA_022545495.1 of Chrysanthemum lavandulifolium. NCBI lineage: Eukaryota > Viridiplantae > Streptophyta > Magnoliopsida > Asterales > Asteraceae > Chrysanthemum > Chrysanthemum lavandulifolium. The sequence goes on along the minus strand of CM040246.1, from coordinate 132,260,133 downwards.
CAGGGTTTACCTAAGGATATTTACAAGTTGATCAATCACAACAATGAAGCTAAGGTAGTATGTGACAATGTTAAGATGCTTCTCTCTGGTTCAGAATTGACTAAAGAAGACATGGAGTCTCAGCTGTATGATGACTTTGAGAACTTTAAAATGAAACCAAGGGAAAGTGTTACTGAATATTATGTGAGATTCCACAAGCTTGTGAATGATATGAGGAATATCAAAATGACAATGTGATGCAGGTTTTACTGACCAGGTTTTAATATTTATAAAGTCTCGTTATACCTACGGTCTACCCTAATGCACTAACGGGCAGTGTACCCGGTCGCGTGTAGTGTAGTATTCGGTAAAACCGAGGTCGTCCCAAGAGCTATGTGTGTTGGATTATTACTAAGTCTAGGTCTTCACACCAATGGCTTCGTATTTCTTTGTTGTCAGTTACGCTTAAATGATCTTCCATGCAGTAGATGTCGTTATTAGCCACTTCCTTTTTCTGATTATGATCCTCGTAGTCAATCTTAAGCTTTTTAAGAAGATTCGGGTTAATCTTAGCATTCCCGAATTGTATTGCGTACCAATCATCAAATGTCAAATCTCCGAAATTGATATTATGTCTTTCACGCTCGTGAATGCATGTCCACTCTTCTTCTTTTTCACTATCCCCACTGTTGCAATACTCGCGGAAAGGGTCGCACGTAGGCCATGCTCGTGCGGCTTCATCGTCAGTTATGATTATTGGAGTGCACCAATGAGTGATAGGCGGTTCCTCTTCTTCCTCGAAGGAGAGTATTTCTAATCTTTCTTCATCAGTATATGCAGCCCACATAAATTTGTTATTCTTGATCCTATCCTTATCGGGCCCCCCGTCGCAAATTTTGTTTCTGGGGTCGCATGAAGCCCATAGATCATACGAATCCCCCTTAGTTACGGGTATCGCCTTGCACCTATGATATTTATTTTTAGATGGGGACAGAGGGCATAAATTAATGTCGTGGGACCACCGTTAATTACACGTGTTCCCGATTCGCCTACTTGAGAAAGATGTCACCATGTATCCCGATTCGCCAGTAATCGTGATGCATGGTTAATGTGTAACTCGCTTGAGTCATCCTTATCTATATCATTCATAACTCCTCGATCGCTGCCAAAGACATAGTTACGCCGTAACTCTTTAGACAGGTTACGGGGTAACTCTAGACTGTCGACGGAATTTTCACGAGTATTCGCATCTTCAATGTGAGAATTACCATGTATCTTCGAGCCATCATCAGCAAAAATGACTTTGCATTCCATTGAGGGTCTTGATCCTTCAGGTTTATTGTTATTCATTCTTACTTTCTCACTAAGCTTTTCCACCATAGATTCAAGGTTTTTAGGGTTGTGTCGTGATTGGAAAGGCTTCATCGTTGTTTTCCGGAATTCTTTTAACCACTCATCTTGTTCCTTTTGTCTTTAGGCTGAACTTTCTGGGAATTTGTTAATTGTTTCTTCAAGATTGGGCTTTCTTTCTCCATAAGGCCCACTGTTGTAATTTCTACGATACCCGTTACTATTTCGATTATCTCCGTAAAACGGTCGATTTTCTCCATACATTGCTTCTTCAATTATATTTTCTTCGTCAACGTAAGGACAATTTTTCGTGAGATGTCCTCCCCTACAGCTTTCACAACCTACTTGGATGGCATGAACGGTTTCTCTGACTTTCAGCATATCTCAACTTAGATTTTCAATTTTACTAGCGATTGTTGCAATTCCGTCAAAACTTCCGCTTTGGTTTCTTTTACTTCCTCCGTCGTGCCATTTTTGATAATGATCAACCATTTTTTGAATGGCTTCAATTGCAAGAGTAGGAGTCATGTTCGGGATAGGTCCTTGATAGTCCAACATCTGCCTTGTAGTTACATTGATTCCTTTGTAGAAGATGTTGACCTCTTGCTGGTTGTTCAGATCATGTGTAGGACACTTTTAAAGGAGATCGTTGTATCTATCCCAGGCTTGATACAACGTTTCATCGTCTTCTTGTTTGAAATTATGGATTTCCAAAAGTTGGTTAGAAATCTTCGACGGCGGACAATACCTCTGAATAAAGTTCTTCTTAAGTAGAGCCCAAGTATTAATTGCCCCGGAACAATCTTCGATCCATCTTCCGCAGCTCCAGAAGAGTCATGGGGAATACCCTTAGCATAACAACATCATGAGACAAGCCGGAATGTTGAAAAGGCTTGCGATGTATAGGACATTTTCAACGTGCTCATATGCATCTTCGTCCTGTTTCACGAAAAGGGTTAGCACGAGCTCCCTCATAAATTGGTCTTTGATTTGAAACGACATCCGCTCCAATCGCCGGTCTTACGAGACCCGCCCTTGTTCTCGCTCTTGTCAACGCCAAATATTCCTCAAGAGTGAGGTCATCGATGTTAACAACTTCCATGGTACCGAAACTTGAATAATGACCGTGAGAAATTTAAAACAAAACGAAGACTTAATATTAATCCTAATATAACTCCCGGAACGGCGCCAAAAACTTGATGCGTGTTTCTTGACGTGTTTTAATATTTATAAAGTCTCGTTATACCTATGGTCTACCCTAATGCACTAACGGACAGTGTACCCAGTCGCGTGTAGTGTATTATTCGGTAAAACCGAGGTCGTCCCAAGAGCTATGTTTGTTGGATTATTTCTAAGTCTAGGTGTCATAGATTAATAATGATTTCGATAAGGAATTAATTAATTAACTACTAAAGCAAATAAAAGGCAAAGGATAAATCAATAGAGGAGAGTGGTGCTAACCTAGTTAATCCTCCTAGCTAGTAATGTCTACGTTTACTTACTTTCAATTACTTCAGGTGGGGTCAAAGTCGAGAGGACAGAATTTGGTCAATTCACCCTAACCTATCAGCAAAGATGCCACCACAGGAGAAGTCAGGTGTCCCCTCATAAGGCCATCCACAACGCATAGACGTGGAATCGTTCAATGATAGTTTTAGACGCCAGCTCATCATTTAATAACATTGTAGGCTTCGTACATTGAAAATGCGCTCTTCTCTGTTTGGATCCCATTTATACGTACGGAGGTGGCCCCATTTCTTTATTTCTCAATTGTTTTAATAGAAAGTGGCACATATATCTAGTAAGTGGGGTTGTAAAATAATATATAGTACTATTTGAAAACAGTATTTCTTAAGAAATAAATATAGTGTTTTAATGATGTGAAAATGCATTAAACTGTATAAAGTTCAATGCATTGTGAGAGTTTTTATAAAATAATAAAATGCAGATGTGGCGCTGATGTGTCAATATACTGAACTTTGTATTGCACCCTGCATTGGAGATGCTCTAAGTCCTGTTGTTCCTGGTCCCCTAAGCCAAGTCATTAATTACCGCTACATGCTAGATTTATAATAGTGAGTGCCTGGGCGTTAGCAACTTAAACACTCACCCCCTAATTCTTAATTTCATCCAAACGGTAGGTGATCAGTTGGTCAAATCGCACAAGTAGAAAGGGTCGTCAGTTGGTCATATCTTACCCTTCCCATCTCAGTCCGTTCACCTAGGGTCAGTTGGTCATATCTCCTAGGAAATTGACCTCTATAGCCATTCAAAACTACCGAAACAAGGGTAGCTACCAATAAACTATGCATGCATACACTTAGAAATAATTATGCGAAGTAAAGTAAATGCAAACAAAACAATTAAGGAATCATAACTAGGCCAAGACCAAGAGGTGCTTAGCCACTCATATTAACCATACAAATCAATTCAATATTCAAAGTTACGAAATACATGAATCGAAAGTAAAGAAAAGATAAAATGCTAATGCTTATCGTAGGGAGTGATTTATCCCTCGAGACGACTCAGTATGCTCAGAGACCGCCTTTGGCTTCTTCCCACGTTATTTGGTTGTGGTGTGTGGAATGGGATGCTTTGAAATCTTGGAAATCGTAACACCCCAAATCTCGGTACAACGGAAGACTTAATCAAGTTTTCGGGCTTACTATTGGATTGGTATCACACACAAGTATAGCAAAAGATAGTCATTTAACATTCAAAACCAATCCCAAATTTAAGTATTCAAAACATTTAATCCAAAAGTATAATTATTAGGCCCAAAACATGATTTAATAAAATAGGTCCCCAAAGTTTATCGTAGTCGAAATGATCCTTGAACCCGCCTTCTTGCCAAGCTTCCACCAATCATGTATTCCAAACATCTTTCAAATACCTGAGAAATCATGCTAAAAGGTCAGCTTACGCTGGTGAGTTCATAGGTTTACGTTCAACAAAATCATAGTGGACCTGTAAGAGTTGATTTGATATACAAGACCTAAGATAGATAAACACCGATCCTATCCGGATCACCAACCAAAACCATATCCCATATCCAGGGATTACTCGGGCCCTGCGACTCTAGTCCAGCACTGTCGTGGCAAAATCTAGAACAATTGCCAACCCTGGACTAGGTCGATGTAGAAGTTTATTCTTAGCTAGGCAACAATTATAGCAATTAGGATTGCTACCCTAGTCTAAGGCAACAACTACCGCACATCTATCTAAACAGTCAAGCATATAAGCAAATCCAAATATTTTTCACGGTCCAAAACAAGAGTATGATTCTCACCCCAATATAGTTAAAAACGTAGATAAAAGTGGGGCCATGAAACTCACCTCAAGCAATCAACGTACGAATAAACACTAGCAGAAGATAACAGAAATCACGGCACAACAACTATCGACTCGACACAACCTATTAATGTAGACCAAATCTTAATATATAATTCCCATAATCAACGTTGTCTACCCCAATGTATTCCATTTCGTTATTTCCAAAAATGTCTCGTTTCGCCATTTAATCCGAGTGTTTTGTATTCCTCATGTGGGTGTATCGACTCAATATGATGCTATGAATATACTCAAACAACCAATATGTAACTCAATGCGACACAATGAGACCTCTAAACGATAAGCTCCATAGTCCAAAAAGTTTCGAAATAAATAGTAGACCTTATCGAATTCGTCAATTCGATAAACTCATTTATTTACTCGTGTCGCTTATTATCCCATAAATCAATCGTATCCTAAAGAGTCATAAGGATAATTCACTCATTAATAAGGTTACCCAACGTACCTAGCGGGCTCTTATTAGATTCGTCAACCTAATAAGTCCGCTACCCACGTGGATCAACACTATTAATGTTAGGTTATCTGTAACCCATGCACACAACATAAGCAAATAAATACTTAAACTAGTATTAAATGCCCATAATTGGCATTTATCGATAAACGTGTACTCGAAATATTAATTACTTATTTATTATAAAACATTTCCAATTTAGTCGTTAGTTTCCATTTAAAAATAGTAAATAACAAGATAAGACTTGTTATCGATATTTTTGGTACAAAAGCCTATTTATTATTTATATTTCATAGTCTATTAGCATTTTCATATATATATATATATATATATATATATATATATATATATATATATATATATATATAAAATCCCAATATTAATCTTTTATCATTATTCGTTTCGATTCCACAAGCACGAGTCATGACTTCTCGGCTTTTAATCAATCAATAGTCCAAATTATACTAAAGTCCATGTTACGGCTTTGTCGGAGTCAACTATTGACTAAAAAGTCAAAGTAACACCGACGTAGCTCAAAGTTGACAATATATATATCAAGTCCAATTTAAAAGTCATAATAGCGCAATTCAATCCCAAATCAACTCAAAACAATCTCGCCAACCAATCAATCAACCAAATATACCCGAAACCAATGTTATGACCCTAATGGTCATGACACGGTCACGGTTAAGACCACGTGAACCAAACAAGCCCTAGAAGCTTTTCGGCTCCACGCGTCTCATCCAAACCTCAACTACATCAACCAACAAGCTACCAAAACGACCCGACCCGGACCCGTGTCCCAAGTGGGTCACCTACACCAACCAAGGCTCACGTACGTGGCCTTGGTGGCTCGTACACCACTCCAAATCCCATCAAAAATCACCAAAATCAATACCACAACATCCAAATCCAATCAATCAAGCTCCAATCATTAACCAAACACAAAACCCATCATCTATTCTAACCAAAAATATGAAACTAGACCTAAAATGCATAAACCCATCAAATTGATACACCACATGCTTACCAAACACTAACTAATTGTTTATTTAGATTTTAATTAGACTTAATTCCATGTTTCACCCAAAAGCCCTAAAAATTATTATAGGGTCAAAACCCTAATTTGCCATACGTGGCTTATTATAGCTTAAACAAGCTCTAACCATGTTCCATTTACCTTATTCAAGCACCAATTGCAAAACCCACTAGAAACCCTAAAAGTACGAATCTTAATCTTAAGATTTGAAGGTGTTAACGGAGGTTTTAGTGAGAGTATTATATATGGTTGGAAACAGGATGAAAAGATCTTTGATATGGTGGTGGAGGTGGGAGGTCACGCGCAGCGGTGTGCCGGTGGTGGCCGGAATAGTGGCCGGATTTTATTAGGTGGTGGCTAGGGTTTGTTTTAGGGTTTTTAGAGTGAGAAATGAGAGAGAAGGGAGGAGTGTGTGTGTTTTTAGTGAGAGAAACCAAAGTAGCAAGTGAGGGAGGGTGAGGGGTGTTTATTCTTGGGACTAGGGACCTAAAAATAAATAGAAGTGGGGGAGGGGTGGCCGGCCTAGGCGAGAGTGGAAGGGCCGAAGGCGTCATTTTTCATAAACTATCCCGTTTACCCATTCCCGAGCTCATATATTGTCCCCCTAGTGTACCAAAACGTTCATTCGACTTTTTAACATCATTATTTACGTTTTTCCATGAGTTTTGACTATTTATTTTTCAATTTTCGAGTTACGGTCTAAAAGTTACAATATTTCTCGTTTTAGGCTTTTCTAGTGCCGAATCGAATAGTGCCTACCAAATAGAGTTAAAACTCATACGATAACTCATTTAATAATGAAATAAACCGTAAAAACCAATAGACGATATAAAATTAAGTCATGGTTTATAAAAATAGCGATAAAGGCAAAACTCGGTTTAGTTTAACGTAATGCGGTTACCTAAAATAGACTCCTTAAATTGCCAGTTGTCACAGCCTCCCAGCCTCAGAAGAAACCCGTCCCGGGTTTCACTTCGAGTTACTTGGTGTCATAAAAAGTTTAGGATACTTCATACGGAAAACGTCCTCACGTTCCCAAGTGAATTCCGGTCCATGTCGAGAGTTCCAACGAACTTTGACAATCGGAATTCGGCTATTCTTCAGCCGTTTAATCTCACGATCTATAATCTCAATCGGTTCCTCAACGAAATTCAATTTCTCATCAATACGAATATCTCTTAAGGGCACAACTATGTTTTCCTCCGAAAGACATTTCTTAAGATTACTAACATGAAAGACATTGTGTACACTGCTCAATTCCGATGGTAGCTCCAGGCGGTATGCTACCGGTCCGATTCTTTCCAGGATTGGAAAGGGACCAATATATCGGGGATTGAGTTTTCCAAAACGAATCACTCCTTTCCAAGGAGAAACTTTCAACATAACACGATCTCCAACCTGAAATTCTAAACGTTTACGTCTCCTATCGGCATAACTCTTTTGTCTATCACGAGCGGTTTGCAATCGATTACGAATCTGAACTATCTTTTCAGTGGTTTCTAGGACAAGTTCGGGACCTGTAAGTTGACTCTCGCCAACTTCAGCCCAACAAACAGGAGAACGACATTTTCGGCCATACAGTGCCTCAAATGGGGCAGCCTTAATGCCAGAGTGATAACTATTGTTGTAAGAGAATTTGGCCATAGGGAGGTATCTCTCCCAGCCTTTGCCGAAATCAATAACACAGGCTCTAAGCATGTCTTCTAAAGTCTGAATGGTTCTCTCGCTTTGACCATCGGTCTGAGGATGGTAAGCAGTACTCATATCCAAATTTGTTCCTAATGTTGTCTGCAATGATCTCCAAAAGTGGGATGTAAAACGACTATCCCTATCGGAAATGATAGATATCGGTACTCCATGACGCAATACTACCTCCTTAAGATACAATCGAGCAAGCTTATCGAGACTATCGGTTTCACTAGTGGCTAAGAAGTGAGCAGACTTAGTTAAACGATCAACTATTACCCAGATAGCGTCATTGCCGCTACCTGTTCTCGGTAATTTAGTGATAAAGTCCATGGTTATTCGCTCCCATTTCCATTCTGGGAGTTCGGGTTGAACTAATAGTCTTGATGGTTTCTGATGTTCGGCCTTAACCTTAGAACAAGTCAGGCACCAACCGACATCTTGAGCTATATCGGCTTTCATATTAGGCCACCAAGAAAGTTTCTTAAGGTCCCGATACATTTTATTGGCTCGGGATGAATAGAGTATTTTGATTTATGCGACTCATGGATAATCAACTCATGGATTCTACCATGAAATGGTATCCGACTTACATCTCGAAGCATAAAGTTCCGTCGAACGCTTCAAGAAGCCGTTTTTACTTTCTACCATTCCATGAAGATTCTCATAAGGACGGTTCTCTTCCGTCAATGCCTCTGCTTGGGCGGCTAAAATTTGAGACGGTAAGGGCGAAACCATGGTCATTCCTAAGGATCTAACGAGTAGGGGTGGAATGTCCTCCTTACGACTAAGTGCATCGGCCACAACATTAGCCTTACCAGGATGATAACGAATCACACAGTCATAATCACTAAGCAATTCTAACCAACGACGTTGTCTCATGTTCAGTTCCTTCTGATCTAAGATATGCTTCAAATTCTTATGGTCGGTAAATACTACACATTTGGTTCCGTACAGATAATGTCTCCAGATCCTAAGAGCAAACACTACAACACCTAACTCAAGGTCATGGGTGGTGTAGTTTTCTCATCTTTGCTTAAGTTGTCGGGATGCATAAGCAATCACCTTCTCAAGTTGCATCAAACAACACCTAAGCCTTTATGCGAAGCGTCGCGATACGACAAAGTCTTCGCTTTCTTGAGCAAAGCTAGGATGGGCGCACTACACAACTTCTCCTTTAGAAGTTGGAATGCTTCTTCTTCCTTTTCTTCCCATTCATACTTAACATCCTTCCGGGTTAGTTTGGTCGTTGGCTTAGCTATCTTGGAAAATCCTCAATGAATCTCCTATAATAGCCTCGCTAAACCTAGAAACTGCCGGATTCGATGGGTTCTTAGGAGCGCCCATTCATTAATGGCCTTAATCTTAGTCGGGTCAACATGAACACCTCAACTATCTATCACATGACCTAAGAATTGCACGGATGAAATCCAAAATTCACACTTAGAGAATTTGGCATACAGCTTCTCCTCTCTCAACAATCCTAAAATGAGCCTCAAATGTTCTTCGTGCTCCTCACTACTCTTAGAGTATATCAAGATGTCGTCCATGAATACTATCACAAACTTATCCAGGTATAGCTTACACACTCGGTTCATGAGATCCATGAAAACCGCTGGCGCGTTGGTCAAACCAAACGACATCACTTGGAATTCATAGTGTCCATAACGAGTTCTAAACGCAGCTTAGGGATATCCTCTTCTCGAACTCTAAGCTGGTGATAACCAGATCGTAAATCGATCTCAGAAAAGACACTAGCTCCTTGGAGTTGGTCGAATAGATCATATATTCTAGGTAACGGATATCGGTTCTTCACTGTTAACTTATTCAATTCCCTATAATCAATACACATCCGAAACGATCCATCCTTCATCTTCACAAACAATACTGGTGCTCCTCACGGTGACGAACTTGGTCGAATGAATCCCTTCTCTGACAACTCTGCCAATTGTTTAGACAGTTCCTCCAATTCTCTTGAAGCAAGTCGATAAGGTGACCGGGCTACGGGTGCAGCACCGGTATCAACTCTATCTGAATTCCACTTGTCGGACGGTGGAATCTCGCGATCGTCGGAAACACATCCGAAATTATCTAACGACGGGTACATCATTAAGGTGTCTTTCACTCTTCTCCTCACTTTTCTTTTCGAAAATTCGAGCCAAGAAAAGACAACCTCCTCTATCGATGTACTTGAGCCTTAATACAAGAGATGATGCTTAACCGGAAGGACTTCCACAGTCGCTCCGATCTCATTGTATGCTCGAACTTTTCCGCCATACTGATGGCGACAATCTTCTCATCATAAATGATGTGTGCACCGTTCTTCGATAACCAATCCATTCCGATAATGACGTCAAAACTTCCTAAGGTAGCGGAAATAGATCTATACTAAGCAGGCGGTCTAGGAAACTTAAGGTACAACCTCGAACTACGGTGTCTATCTTCTCTCTATTTCCATTTGCTAATTCCACAACTAAACCCTAGAGGTGTTTGGGAGATTCCTAGTAATGGCATAAAATTGGTGGATACGAAACTCATATCCGCACCGATGTCAAACAAGATGGAAGCATATCGATTATTGAGAAGGAACGCACTGTAACTATGTTAGGGTCCTCACCGCCTTCCTTCCCAATAGCGTAAACACGCTACTGCTCCCATGTCTCTCTGATTCCTAGCACCATGGTTTCCGGTTTTCCACAACCTCACGCTTCACGTGGTTTAATCCATTACTTCCCAGAACAAAAATCCACGGCTCTCGGATTTCTTAAAGTGTCCCTTCTTTCCACATCCAAAATAGGTGTGGCCTTCCAGACGATAGACCTACATGTGTCCTACCTTAGAGCACTTCCTACACACATTCGGTCACTAGAACAAAAAGTGGATTTTATGTGTGACGATATACATATAGTCACACATGTTTTTCGTGTGTGACTAAAGGTCGCGCGACCATAGGTACCCTATGGTCACGTGTTTGACTTTTTAGTCTCTATTACAAAAGAGTAACCAAAACCGTAACATGTGTGACTAATTAGGTACAAATTTTGTTGGATTAATCCGTATTAGTGACCATAAACACTGTATAGTCACACAAAGCATGTTTGTTTTGGGTATTTAGTCACATACAATTAAGCATAAAGTGGCAAAAAGTGTTAATAAGTGTGACCATATGTTGTTTAAGGTGAAGAAATATGTCTTTTGTGTGACTATTGATAATCTAATGGCCACTTGAATTTTATGTTTGTGTGTCCTTTTCTAACATTTAGTCACACAATGCATGTTTGTTTTGGGTATTTAGTCACATACAATTAATCATAAAGTGGCTAAAAGTGTTAATAAGTGTGACCATATGGTGTTTCAAGTGAAGAAAGGTATCTTTTGTGTGACTATTGATCATCCAATGGCCACATGAATTTTATGTTTGTGTGGCCTTTTCTAACATTTAGTCACACAAATCATGTTTGTTTTGGGTATTTAGTCACATACAATTAACCATAAAGTGGCTAAAAGTGTTAATAAGTGTGACCATATGGTGTTTTAAGTGAAGAAATGTGTGTTTTGTGTGACTATTGATCATCCAATGGCCACTTGAATTTTATGTTTGTGTGGCCTTTTCTAACATTTAGTCACACAAAGCACGTTTCTTTTGGGTATTTAGTCACATCCAATTAATCATAAAGTGGCCAAAAGTGTTAATAAGTGTGACCATATGGCGTTTTAAGTGAAGAAATGTGTGTTTTGTGTGACTATTGCTCATCCAATGGCCACATCAATTTTATGTTTGTGTGGCCTTTTCTAACATTTAGTCACACAAAGCATGTTTTTTTTTGGTATTTAGTCACATGCAATTAACCATAAAGTGGCTAAAAGTGTTAATAAGTGTGACCATATGGTGTTTTAAGTGAAGAAATGTGTGTTTTGTGTGACTATTGATCATCCAATGGCCACTTGAATTTTATGTTTGTGTGGCCTTTTCTAACATTTAGTCACACAAAGCATGTTTCTTTTGGGTATTTAGTCACATTCAATTAATCATAAAGTGGCCAAAAGTGTTAATAAGTGTGACCATATGGTGTTTTAAGTGAAGAAATGTGTGTTTTGTGTGACTATTGCTCATCCAATGGCCACATGAATTTTATGTTTGTGTGGCCTTTTCTAACATTTAGTCACACAAAGCATGTTTCTTTTGGGTATTTAGTCACATGCAATTAACCATAAAGTGGCTAAAAGTGTTAATAAGTGTGACCATATGGTGTTTTAAGTGAAGAAATGTGTGTTTTGTGTGACTATTGATCATCCAATGGCCACATGAATTTTATGTTTGTGTGGCCTTTTCTAACATTTAGTCACACAAAGCACGTTTCTTTTGGGTATTTAGTCACATCCAATTAATCATAAAGTGGCCAAAAGTGTTTATAAGTGTGACCATATGGTGTTTTAAGTGAAGAAATGTGTGTTTTGTGTGACTATTGCTCATCCAATGGCCACATGAATTTTATGTTTGTGTGGCCTTTTCTAACATTTAGTCACACAAAGCATGTTTCTTTTGGGTATTTAGTCACATACAAAATAAGCATAAAGTGGCCAAAAGTGTTAATAAGTGTGACCATATGGTGTTTTAAGTGAAGAAATGTGTGTTTTGTGTGACTATTGCTCATCCAATGGCCACATTAATTTTATGTTTGTGTGGCGCTTTCTAACATTTAGTCACGCATCGAATTAAGCAAACTGTGACCAAAAGTGTTAATAATTGTGACTATATGAATCTTTTAGTCACATATAAGAAATCAATATATATCAAAACAAATTCTAATATATAAAAATATATTCAAAATATATTCAAATACAATAAAATTGGAATGTATATAAAATTGTAATGTCGTACATAATAAAATTCTCAATAATTTAACGACTTGACTCTTGATCTTCTTAGCTTCCTTTTGCATGGTATGACTAGAGACGTGGCGCTTCGTATGTAATTTAGGTGCGATTTGTTCTCACCAATCGGTTTATGGTACTTGGTGGTGTTACACAGGAAACAAAAGCCGGGTATCAAACACTGAATTAAATATGAAGAATGATATATGTGGGTTTATAAAACACATGCATCTATGTACCTTTTCATCGAAAACCACTTGATCCTTTGGCCATGCATAAAACCACCTCTCGCATCCTTAAGCTGTTTTGAGACCGTTACTTCCTACATCCGGTATGCACGCTGCATCCACTAAAGATTTTTCAATAGACACTCTGTAGCAATCCTTTGGGAGTGGTTTGTTATGAAGCATTTGTTTTCCATCGGTTTTGTACACGGTACCCTCCGCAATAATAGTTGATTTCTTTAAGTGCCACGATGCGCACTTAATTACCTAAAAGATAATTTGTTGCATGTATATATGTATCGATAATTAATTAAACTAAAGAACATATGAAAATGTTTAAATACATACTTGTGGTAGTCTTGTTAATGGAGACTCTGTTCTTGTGATCCGAGAAAGTTGGCGTGAAGAATCCTTTCGTTTTGATCTAGTCGATTTCTTAGATCGACAGTTTATGATTTCCTATATGTATAATACGGTAAATAAATAATGTATGTAGAATTCAAAATCCTGGGGGGTGATTTATTACTTACACTTATTTGAATTTCCTTTTCAAAGTTGCAAGTCCATTAGACTTCTCAATGCTCGCAACTTTCTCACGTCCGACAACACGTGTTCGGCATCCTCATCAAGACCTTTGCTATTTAAAAGATTAATGTTCATCGGAGACACACGAAATATAAATTGTTTAAGAAGACTGCAGCAGATTTAAAAGGGTAAAAAAGATGGAATGTTACTTTCTTATGTCTTACTTCCGTTTACATCAATGGAGTTGAAGTTGATCGCAATCGCCCCTTTGTGCGACCAATTGTTTCATCAAATCAGTATTACGCCTCTTTTTCTTGGCGTTGGCGCCTCTCATCATCAAGTTCACTTTGAAGTAACACCACTCTTTCATCGGATGCTTGTGCGATTCGAGGCGAATCAAAATACCTCTTGTAGGTTACTCCACCTCCCACTCTCTCGCATATCCTCCCTTTTCCTTACCTAATACAAATGTCATGGCATCGGTGCCATGATCAAGCTTCAAGGTTCCTTGTTTGATCTTCTCCTCCGTCTCTTTCTGCACACAAATATGGGAAATAGGTTATTTAATTCTACGGTATCAAATTATAAATAACGATATTAACTTATAACTAACAAAATTAATTAATAACTAACGGTTTTAACTAATACACTATCGGTTTAACTAATACACTATCGGTATTAACTTATAACTAACAATAAACATAATCATAAAATGAGTCAAACTTACAATTTTTGTCCAACTGCTACGATATCATCATCGTGAAATTCTCCGTCTTTATTCACCCTTCCTTTCAACCACACAGTACCACGCGGTGGTTCTTCATCTGTTCAATTTCTTTATTCTCGATCTTATAAACATCAAATACATACACTTGTAAGATAAACCAATATAAACGAAAGTATGATTCTATTAAATGCAAATGTTTAATGTTTAATGTTACCATTTTATCCATCACACGGGCGTATCCACCTCGTCCCATTCTATCTTGATAAGCAGACTTGGAATGCGCCACTTTAGATGCGGTGATTTCACCTTGCAACACAAAATAAAAAGGTGTTTAGATGTAGTAATCTTGATAGTATACAACTAATATATATGGAAACATCAAATGTGATGATATTTGAACTTGAATAAAATGAATAATTAACACCTTGTATTCCTCGGTGGCCGTGTAGTTTACAAAATTTACCCAATCTTGACTTTTATAATTGCACTATACTTGGCGGGACTTCATTAAGTTTTGAAAGGGTATTTTGGTTGGGCAATATGTAGTTTTCGGTCAATTTCCTTGAAAATTCCTTAGAAGTTGACCAAGGCGATTCATTATCGACTTTCGGACGATCAAGCCAACATCAAAATATCGTTGCAAAGATTAACACAATGTTGTTAATTAGTTGCACATAATGTAAATGCAGAGATAAACTTATTAACACCTTGTACCTCGACGACCAAGCCACTACTAGTTAAAAAAGTATATGTGTACCGTGATTTCGTCTCATTTTTTATCTCTTGCTTCGAATCAACCTTCCTCCGGGATAGAATCCACGACACCTATATGCTCACGAACCAAATCACCCAAAAACTCGAAAACAATGCCTGTTTTTCACGATATCCTATTCGATGCATCGAAGGTTACATCGACCTTTATTCCGTCGGTTTTCCATAATCCTGCGAAACTTAGCTAACCTAGTTATGCCCTCTTAACAACATTCGCATTTGAATGGTTGTTTTCGACATCCTCACCCTCATCCGAATACGCCTCGATTCATATCCAAATGCGTTATCATTTTCACGATCGAAATAAACCAAATCATCCCGACAATTGGTTTGAGTTGCCATGATTCGTCGAAGTAATGTGTTAAAGAAAATTAGTAAACTTAATTGATAAATAATGGTGTAAAATTGAAGTTACGGTTGTTTTGCTTGAATCTGATTTATTGGAGTAAAATTAGGGCTCATTATGGGGCGATTTTCAAATAAGGAAACCATAAATTCCTAAGTACTTTTAAAAATTTTGGTGAAATTTGGCTCCAAATTTCATAATTTTAAAATGTGGCTCCAAATTGATAATATAAATTTAAATATTTCATTTTGGTGCATTTTGAAACCAACACACCCATGATGAAATGGTTCTTACCAGGTCCCAAACACCCATATAACTTCAAACCGGTTGTATCAAAGCACATATAAGCTGCAGCTACACTAAAATCTCACCACATGGCGCATACAAATGAAGAAACAAAATAAAAAATGGAATTAAAGCAACTAATTAAGCAACTATAACTAATAAGCGGTCCCATATAAACAAGTAAGCACAAAATAATCAAATCCAACCAAGGATGGCGACACAACAAAGCGACCACGATACCTTACTTTAAGCCTATAAATAACCTATTTATAAGCACTTAAATAAGCTCTAACATCCTCCAACGGTAAAAAAAACCAAGAAATCATGTAAATGCAATTAACTTAAAGCAAAACAACAACAAAAACACCCTAAAATTGACAACAACCTAAAAATGAACAACCTAAGCAAAGCACTTATGAACCGCATATCCATGGCTCAACATTGAGCGAGTTTGGATCAACCTCAAACCTACAATAATACATTCTACGGATATGAACTTAAACACCACAACCAATTCCTAAATGCAAAACAACATTAAAAAGATGAAACAAACTAGCGGCGCAACCCATTCCATTCCATTGGATAAACCATCAAAAGATCCATACATGTTTCATCGTTAATATATCTACAAACCATAATATTAAACCAAGACATTAGACATTATAAGCAGATGACACTATAGCAAAAGAAACCATCCCTTTACATAGCGAGCAACCCTTCAACCATTCATCGACTTAATTTGTTCTTCCTTGGTCTCGATATCCTCCTCGACGAGTAATGAGATCATTCAACCCTGCGACTTAGTCCTCGTAGCCTCCATGTCATGCCTAAGATCCATCAATGTGTCAAAATATTCATCCCCATCTCCAATAGCTACCATCTCGACAATTAAAGCATTAAAATCGCAATCTCATTCTTCTTGTGGTGGCCTCTTGGCGCATCCGGTTTATAAAGCCACGGAGACGGAAATTTCTTGAGCCTTGAAGAAACTCATGTAACCATCAACAGATGTCTCCCGCTAAACTCAATTAGGTCATCAATAACACGCTTAGCCAAATGGTTTTGTGGTGATGGTGCGCCATTGATAATGAAATTGGGTAAAATATGATATTATTGAAAGATTGCAAAGAAAGGTTGAAGAAGAGTTGTGGGGATAGTGTGATAGAGAAGATACTTGTAACTCCTTATGAATTCAAACTATAAAGACCTAAACTTTAAAACCGCAAAACAAGTCCTCGTTTTAAACTATCACTATAAATTAATTAGGGGTGTTTATCCGTTTGGTTATCGGGTTGTTTGGTTTTGTTAAATCGGTAATCTTTTTATTCGGTTCAACACGAAAATCGAACCGAACCGAACTAGAATTAAACCGAAGCGAGCCTAAAACCGAATATGAATTCACTTCGCTTCTTGGGTTGACTCGAAAAGTCTTAAAAACGGATAAAACGGAAAGAAACGGACTAAAGCAGACGGAAACGTGTAAGAACGTAAGAAAACGTATGGAACTTAAGAAAATGTACATTAATATGTAAAACATATTAAAGCGTATGAAACGGACGAAGATGTCTAAAATAGATGAAAGCGGGTAGAAATGGACGAAAACGGTCAAAAACTTATACAAACGGACTAAAACATGAAAACCCAGTGAGAAAGTGTAAACACGGACGAAAACGTAAACAAAAGCGTAACGATATAAAAGCGATTAAAAGGACAAAGTCGTGCAAAACGGTTGAAAAAGTATGAAAGCAGACATAAGCGTGTAAAACCGTATGAAAATGTGTAACGATGTAAGAAAGCGTGAAAGCGGCGAAAAAGTCTTCAAAACATATGAAAATGGCTAAAACGGACAAAAAGCGAACTAAAGCGGACGACGTATAAGAACGTAATAAAATGTATGTTAATATGTAAAACATATGAAAGCAGACATAAAACGTCTAAAATAGATGAAAGCGGCTAGAAAGCGGACGAAAACGGTCAAAAACTTATACAAACGGACTAAAACATGAAAAACCAATGACAAAGTTTAAACACGGACGACGTGTAAACAAAAACAAAAGCGTATAAAACTTATTAAAAGGACAAAGTCGTGCAAAACGGTGGAAAAAGTATGAAAGCGGACGAAACGTAAACAAAAACAAAAGCGTATAAAACTTATTAAAAGGACAAAGTCGTATGCAAAACGGTGGAAAAAGTATGAAAGCAGACGCAAACGTGTAAAAGCGTATGAAAATGTGTAAAAGTGTAAAACGTGCAAAAGCGGACGAAAACATGTGAAAAGAGACGAAACGTGTAAAACGTACAAAATCGGAAGAAAACATGTACAAAACTAAGAAAGCGTATGAACACGGACGAAAACATATAGGACGAGACTAAAGCACGCAACGCACAAGGGTTGTGTTCTGGTGCCCAACGTATATCTTGCAACCCTAAACACGGTTTCACACAATGTTTTGAGTAAGACACATGAGTTAATGATTTTATGTCATCACGAAATGTCAAAATTAACGTGCCCACCTTTAATAACTTTAATACAATTCATATAACCTTCACACTATAATATGGGTCAAAATCATTGGGTTATAGTTGCTTAGAGTTTCATTTCGACATGATTCAATCAATAGTATATATAAAATTATATACGAAACCATGTTACGGTTTTGGAAATTCAAACATGTTACGGTTTTGGAAATTCGCGTTCGGTTTAGGAAATTCAAACATTCAATCAATAGTATATATAAAATTATAGTCACACATGTTACGGTTTTGGAAATTAGTGTTCGGTTCGTGATCGGGTGATAAATAATAATGAAAGATATTTGGATTTCGTGAATAAATTGATGAAACATACACTAAAAACAAAAAAGAGCAAGGTTAGATCAAGTGGTTAACACTCTTGCCTCGGAGAAAGAGGTCAAGGTTCGATCCTTACCCCTTGCAAGGTCGGAGGTTCTTTTCTACCTTTGGTAGAAAAGCGACCTCTCAAGGGTTCGATCCTTACCCTTGCAAGGCGGAGGTTCTTTTCTACCTTTGGTAGAAAAGCGACCTCTCAAGGGTTCGATCCTCACCCTTGCAAGGCGGGAGGTCCTTTTCAACCTTTGGTAGAACCGAAGCGACCTCTCTACCTTAGGTAGGGGTAAGGCGTCTCGTCTCAACCTCCCACATACACCTGTGGAAGGCGATATTGGGACCCATAACCCGTGGAAGGCAGTCTTGGGAGTTAGTTTATTTTTTATTTTTTATTTTTAAACTAAAACAACTAAATAAGCAAATAAATCAACTAACAAAAGTCGAAATAACGTAAAATGCACTTAATCCTAAAAATACCAAATATTGTAAATTTAAGCATAAAATTTAAAATTATTTTTAAAAGTCCTAAATACTTAAACATTAAATATATATATATATATATATATATATATATATATATATATATATATATATATATATATATATATATATATATATATATATATATATATATATATATATATATATATATATATATATATATATTATATATATATATTTTAAATCAATTTTATTTTATTTATTATGAATAAAAACCTTTTAAACTAATTAAATGAAAAAATCATTAAATCATAAGAGAAAACATTTTTAAACTAATATGAAAAATTTTCAAAATTTAAGCAAATTTAAAATTCCCCACAAATTAAATTTATTCCCCAAAGTTTGCATCAAGGCATTTCAAACTAATTGCAAAATTAACTCCTCCTCCTCCTCCTCTGTGCCGCCACACCTCCTCTCATCTTACTACAAATCCGTCACCACCACAACTCTCCCATCATAGACCCACCATCCCGTCACCACCGGTAAGTATTGTTATCTTCCTTTTGTACACATCGTTCTAACACATAAAATAACCACATTAAGCGTATTATAATTGAATATTTGTTTGAGATATCCTCTTGTAAATTATGTCGGTTTTGTTAAATTTAGATAGTTAATTGGTTAAAAATTTAAGAAACCACATTAAGCTGTTACCACATGAACATGGAACCATAATTTAGCTAGTTAATTTCTTATTTTCCTTGACCCAAACATCCCTTTAGGAACTGTTTCATTAGACTTTATTCAATTCTTAGCATAATTCAATACGACATTCAATCTTTGAGCTATCCTCATTACTTGGAATGTCTTTTTAACTTTAAGATCATCAATTGAAGTTTGATGTTGTCTTGTATAATCTTCAATAACTTGGACTGCTTTTTAACATGCCCGCATGGACTACATTTATAAACATTGTTTGCTTTCGGATAAGTGGGACACATTTATAAACATGGACAAGTCTTGGATAGGAACTAATAGGACCAACAAATCTTATGTTGATGGAGTAGCGGCGTTTATTGATTATGCAAGACACAACTTGCGGAAGATGGGGAACATCGACCCACGAGTTAAGAAAAATGATCTTTCAATGCCATATCCGTATGCAGATTGTTTAAACCACATAGAGCATCAAGTGGAGAAAGTGCGCTTCCATTTATTCAAGAATGGGTTTGATCTAAGCTACCTAAGTTGGACTAAACATGGAGAGAGGATGAGTCATCAATAAGTACCAAACACACATTAACGCTACAACGAGTTTGTTGACGACACGGATTTTGCTTCAGATATTCCAACGATGCCCCAAAGAATGAGAAATGGTTAATGCTACAAAAGATAATTTTGATGAGGATGATCTTGTCAAGTTTCAACAATTATTATTAGACGCAGAAGCCTCTTTACGCAGGATGTCCCGATTTCACAAAGATGTCCGCAATAGTTAAACTACTCAACTTGAAGGGTAAGTACGGATGTTCGATAAGTTCTTTCTTGAATTACTAGGATTGTTAAAGAAGATCTTTTCTTTGTAACGAAATGGTGGAAAAACTTATCAAGCCAAAAATATTTGAAATTGATGGGATCAGGATACAAAAGATACATGTATATATCAACAACGCCTTCTTTCTTTGGAAGGGTAACAAGGATTTGATGCGTGTCGAACTTGTGGGATATCAAGATGGAAGGTGGATAATAAGACTAAGAAAGTGTACGAAACATTCCAAAGAAAGGTAATGTGGTACTTTCCAATTATATCAAGACTGCAACGACTATTTAATCTAGAAAGTATTTCGAGGATTTAAGATGGCACGCGACACGGAGGATAACCGATGGTGTGTTACGTCACCCCGCAGATTCAAAGGCATGGCGTACCATAGATGAAAAATTCCCGAAATTGTCAAGATCCAAGAAATCTACGACTAGGAATATCGGTGAGGGGTTGGCGTCAACTCGTGAAATATGCATCACGATGTATGGCCGTTTTAACGGTCATATACAACCTTCCTCCATGGTTGTGTATGAAAAGAAAGTTTATCATGCTTTCGGTATTAATATCGGGATACCCGGAAATGATATCGATGTTTTTAGAACCGTTTGTTGATGATCGCAAACCTTATTCGATCTGGGGTTGATACATATGATGCATCCACAAAAGATAACTTTAATCTACTTTCCGTTGTGTTATGGACAATAAATGATTACCCCACTTGGTACATTATGTGGCTGCCCGTCATGTGGATTCAAAGGTTGTGTAGTATGTGGGAAAGATACAAACTGTGTTTGACTTTCGCCTCATCCAAGCAAAGTTATGTTGGTCATGAGACGATATCTACCATATGACCATCCGCTCGTAAGGCAAAGGAAGGAATTTATTGGACAACAAGAATTTCTCCGGCTCCAAACCCAATGACCGGGAACAAATATACAACGAGGTACAACATATTGAAAATAAGTGGGAAAAGGAAAACGAACAAACAATAATGCATCGAAAACCAAGAAGATACGAGAGGTAGAGGTGGGAAGATTCAAAAGCGAAAAAGAAACATAATGTAAGTAGAGGTAGTTCAAGCCAAGTAAACGGACAAAACGGTGCGTATTGGAAGAAATTCAACATTTGGTATCGAAAACTTAGGTATTGGAGGCATAATTACATTCCACATTGTATTGATTTTATGCATGTAGAAAAGAATGTTCTTGAGAGTCTCGTCGAACTTTGCTACATGTTCCGTAAAAGACGAAAGATGGACCAATGCTCGATTGGATCTGGCTGAGTTGGGGTAAAACAAGAGTTGTTTTCTATGCAAGAACAAGACAAAACAACACTACCTCCAAAGAAAGTTACACATTAACGAATCTTTGAAAAAGATATTTTTGTGAAACTTTACACAACATCGTGGTACCACAAGGCTATTGTTCAAATTTCTCTTCTTTGGTCGCCCTAAAGGATAGGAAGCTCATTGGCCTAAAATCGCATGACTATCACATGCTAATGCAAGAGTTTCGCCAATTGCAATACGCTCAATCATGCACCCACCCACACGATATGCTATTATCGGGTTTTGCTTTTCTTTAAATCAATATGTTGCAAAGAAATAATATTGCAAGAACTAGATAATATGCAAGCGTAATCGGTAGTGACACCGTGCCTACTAGAAGTTCTTTTCTCCATCATTCTTTGATATTATGATACATTTGATTTGTGCACCTAACTAGGGAGGTAAAATTATGCGGTCCCATATGCTTTCGGTGGATGTATCCATTCAAAAGATGTATGAAGGTTATTAAAGGACATGTGCGGAATGAAAATAGACCGTAGGATGCATTCTTGAGGAGACTATTGCGGAAGAAACAATAGAGTTTTTAGCGAATATCATAAATCCATGAAAATCTGTTGGTATCCCACCGATAAACATGAAACAGATGAAAATGAGGAAGGAAAGCCATTGTCGGCGGCAAATCAATCAAGTTTCTGCGAACTCTTTCGTAAAGCACATTTGTATGCAATAAATAATACGATGAAATTGTACCAGATATCGAGTAAGTCTTACTAACACATGTCTATTTCATATCGAAAATTAAATGATGTATCAAATATAATAATCAAACACGTTGTTTCAAAGCGACACAAGCAAGTTTTGAAAGCGAAAACCCGGTAAACGAATAGCATTTCGGAGAATGAGCACAAAGAAATCTTTTGCCAATTGGTTACGCAAAGAAGTAATTAATCTTATGTTACTCAACATACCCTTTCTAAACCTTATTTCTCACTCATTTTGATCCGAAAATTGGTGTACTTATTGTTTTGAGCTAATATATACTTCTAATGAAATTCAGGTTGAGAGAGAGTTACAAATCGACAAAGAAAGTGTATCGAAACTCGAAGGTGGATATCCTATGGACCACGCGCCACCGTAGTGAAATCGATGCATATCACATCAATGGGTATACTTTTCGCACGAAAGATCATGAAGGCAAAGTTTACGAGCAATGGGGTTAGTGTTGAGGCATTAGATATCCACATATCTAAAGAAGTTGCAACCACAAGAAAAGCATATTATTATGGGGTTTTACAGAGATGTGGGAACTAGATTACCGTTACATGCAAATTCCTCTTTTCAAATGTGATCAAGTTAATCACAAAGTCGGTGGTGTGAAACGCGATACTACTCTTGGGTATACATTGGTTGACTGAATAGTTTAGGCCACAAGGTTGATCCGTTCATATTAGCAAGACAAGCACGACAAGTGTTTTATGTGAAAGACCGTAGATCAAAATTGTCTATTGTGTTTAAGACACCTCCCAAGAATTACAAAGATAAGTATGACGGTTGATGAGGAATTTAGTACCGCCATTCACCAAAGACAATGATAACATATTGCCACGTGTGGATCGACGTGACTTGGGTAACGAATCACGAACCGACTACTATCGAACCGATTGTGGAGGTGTTGTTATCTGAATGTCCAAGTGAACCATGTTATGGTCAAGTTGTCACACTCTACCTTTATCATATTTCACTCTTTTAAAGCATATAGACATTCGATTTTTGTACTTTTTAAAGAATTTATGTTTATAATACAAGACTTAATAGTAGTTAAATCATAGGTATATTTTTTGTTTAAGGATATGTTGAAAAGAAAGAATTCTCACAGATTGAGATGTATGGAAGTCGTGCTAGTTGATGTGCTATAGTACGAGTTAATTACGTGATGTCATTTTTAAGTCTGTTTGACCATTCTTTAGTCTCGGTAGTGCAAAAAATAAAAAGCGATTTTTACTGCTTAAATAGTACTGTTACCTAATTTTAGATGGTCAAGTATTTATATGGATAATTTTTATTTTAGAAATCATATTTATCCTTTAATTACTTTATCCTAATCTTTAAAAGTTTAATTATTTTATTTCGATTAAGTCTCCTCACCAAAGACTAAACCATAATTGCCCCGCACTACCAAGAATTCAATTAACATAAAAGATGGCACAATTAAAGTTTGTAGACAAGCACAATCAAGTGTTAGGTCACTAGTTTTACAACACAAGCTTATAAGAGAAGAGATAAGGCGATTGAACAAGTAAACCAAACACACACACACAAGTATACTCGACCGGTTATGCGTAGAGTGTAGTGAAAGAGAATAACTTGAACAACCAACCTTCAAATGAAGGTTATTACATGTATTTATAGGCAAGGAGCTAGGCAACACTCCTCTCCTTCCCTATTCCTTATTGGGCTTGGATCTGCTTATGGGCCTTCTACATAAGCTTGACCTTAAACAAACATAAAGGCCATAACAAAGCTACCTATTACATATGAAATATAAATACTTGAAATATCGCTTAGAGTGATTCCAACAATCTCCCTCAAGTATATATGAATGTAAACGGTGAAGGCGTTGATGTAATAGTAGTCGTGACGCCTTCCGCATTCTTCTTTCTTGTGAGAGGAATTGCCTTGATTCAAACAATCTCCCAAAGTAGAGAGATAGTTATCTTTGAACGGTTAAGCTTCGACGCCATCTTTAACTTTGTTCTTTGATCATTTGTTCTTTGTGGTGAAAGTGATAGTATGTTGTTGTCTCGCATCGGCCGCTTCAGTCTCGCTTCACTGCTCCAATGTCTCCACGCCATTCTTCAACATGCTCACACGCCTATGACGTTGGAATTCAATATCGATGAAGTTCTCTAAGTCTTTAACTTTGTAGATTCTTTGGTTAGACGAAGAATCATTCGACGATTGTGTTGCTTTTGAATAGAACTTCCATTAGTGATGATGTTGGCGTGAGCATGAGAAGAATCAAGACGATCATTCCGCCTCCGTAGCTTCCATAAGAAGAAAACATTGCAAACGGTTAGAAATAAGCGGTTTCCCAGACTTACAAGTTTGAACTTCGAGAGTGTTAACAAAGATAGTGTGAAAACACAACTCTAATTTTACAAAGGCCGCTCTCGAACCGAGTCCCACAAGTGAGATAACGCGATGTACCGGGTACATCTACAGCTCGATGAGTCGCCGAGGTACACCAAGCATCACCTCACGATCAGACCGCTTGAGACACACCCGCGTAATCCACGGGAGTTACCGAAGCGACCGCCGTGGTGGTTTGATGTTGACCGGCAGAGTTTCCATTCAATCACCGAGGATCACAGATGTGAACCTCTCATAAATGTTCTCGATGATTGCTAAGATCCGTGAAGGACTCGATATGAACCATCAATCATCAAGACCTTATTGTTGATCAACAAGTGATTAAATGTCAAGTGTTCCTAAGAGATCTTTGATGAATCTCGTGGCTCTAGACTCAACAAAGCGCTTTGGTTTCCCGAGCGGAGACTAGGAGAGGGTCTCCTTCTTCAATACCAATGATCTCTAAGAGAAAGCCAATAGTTTATGTAGGGTTCCCCGTGAGAATGAAACAAGCTTCGCTGAGAGAAACTTGAGTGGCTAAGAAGGTTTAGTGCATGCGCCATCGGGTCCATGACGACTTTTAATCTTCAATACCGGTGTCACTAAGTGACAACCAAGAGTATATGAATTGAACCCGTGTCCGCCTCTAAGTTGAATAACTGAGGGCTATTTCTTTTCACCCTTTCTTTACATTTCTTTTGATTCTTCAACTCCTTCTTTCTCCGATTCTCATTTTCTCCTTTTACAATCTTCCTAAGGACTTCTAACACTAACTAATGGTAGTGTCCTTGGGTAGATCCTCCGCTCAAGGATCATAGGACGGTTATTCCTAACCTTAGTCACCTTATAACCCATGACTAACCTATGTTTGCCATTATAACCATCGAAGTTAAAATATCTCTCAAAGGGTTTGTAAATGAAAACATGTTTGAACCACAAAGAGAGATGTTTTTTTGCATAAATACTCCCTCCACATGTGCTTAATAGTTTTAATGGTTAAATGCACAAAGGAGGAAAGAGCGCGACTTTATGAATTGATCCACTAAAGATAGACAATCTCCGCGAGACACGGTTACGTTGAATAGTTAAAGAGTTACATTGTCGCTTTTAGGTGACAACTAGCTCTAATAACTACCTTGAAGGTGTAGACAAACCTCGAAAGGTTGTCATACCCGCGAGTTCATGTCTATCAAGAGCTTCTCGAATGGTACCTTCTACTAAGACGAGTCCTTTGCGAGACACGCTTACATCACTAGCGAACTAGCTTGAAATTATTACCCGTCCAGACAAGTCTTTTCGAGTTACAAACAGCTTTAGTACCGCAATTCGTTGGTTAAGTCCGAGGTACACGGATTCATTTGCATTTTGTACAACATATTTCTTATCACATAATTTTCTCCCTCAAAATGGCATATAAGATGTTATTTTTGAAACATTTTGAGAATAAATATGACCATTTTGAGTGTTTGGGAAGAGTGACCATCGTGAACAATTTGTGAACAAAGTTTTAATCAAATACCCCCTCAACTAGTGATATAAACGGTTGAGGTTTTGAAAATCATATGGGAAGTACTTGTCTTTTGAGCAAAACCTTGAAAAATGAAAGGTTTGATAGGTTTTACTCAAAATAAGAAGCTTTCGCCCTTTTATAAGGATTGTGGCACCGAGGCGCACTACGTGGTCCTTTCTTGACAATTACGGGTTGTACATCGTTATGTGTGCACAAGCCATTCACATATATAAATCATACATCCAAAATCATATGAAGGAAACAATTCAAGGGGTACCAGAAGTGCAAGTGATGTTCCTGTGAGCGCATGTATGCTGAAAGCCGGTGATGTTTATCCTGGTCTACCACCAACATAGCTCTCCAGCGCCTCGAATCGATCCTTCTCGAACAACCGCTCATCAATCATGGTGATGATCCTTCTCACATCCCTTCTATCCCGAGAGTTCCAGCCGCTTAGATTCCCAACCTTCAAGCGATATCCTTCAATCTGACGCCAATCCATCCCTAACCATCTTCAAGGTATGATCCCGAATTTATGGAGCTCACTACACGCCATTAAGCGCTTCGCAAGTTCACCGCGTAAACAATGCCGAAAGGTTTGTCGATGAGCGAAGTTGTTTGAGCCGGTTGATGTCGAAGATCAAGCCGTGGTGGAGTGAAGTTTACACGCTTCGATATGATTCAACACCATCCGGATATCTTCGACACGCTCTTTGATCACAATGCGCCTAATGAAGATGAGAACCGACTTGATAAATTCACGTTGAATTTCAATGAGAATTGTCTCATACGACCGCGTACTTTGGCAAGGTACATGTCTTCGATGTCGTTGAGTGACAAGTTCTCAAAGTCACCGAGAATTCATAGTCTTGTTCATCTTGTCGCTTGACTATGATATTCTTCAAGAATGTGTAGTCCCATTTAGACTTGAGATCAATGTGTTTGATGGCCACGATGTTCTTTGAGCAATACACTTCATGTTGAGACTTCAACCAGTGCAACAGTAGTAGATTCTTCGCTCGTGCCAATGATGAATCCCATACAATGCATCTTGGTCGATGCTTGCACTTTGTCGAAAACAAGTGATTTGCACGCCTCGATAGCTATGCGCTTGAGTAGGTAGTCACTGGAATGGAAGAGTTAATGATGTAGCGATTTTCTTGAACCATCGCCACCATGGAGAAGAAATTCCGTGTCCGTGTTGAAGAAATATCCAAGGGAACCTTGGTTCATCCGTTGGCCGATTGTTGGTAGAGGTTTGGTCCAACAAGGTAGTATGGAGGGTTGTTCCGCTTAGTGAAGTCGATGTTTGCTTCGGGTTGAGCCAATCCATGTTGTTAGACATGGCTCGAGCAATGTTTTCAAGGTGATATTCAACCTCGATTGCACTTTCCGAGCTGTTTTCAATGTATGAATGCGCCATTCTTGATGCGCTCAACTCGGATTTCGCCATCTTCTTCACACGGAATCGTTCTTGCAAGATTTTTGCATGCTCCAAGGTACTACCGCTCACCAATTCTTGACCTTCTTCGTAGGAGTGTTGTTAACAAGTGTGGAGAACCATTCAAATTTCGCGGTTGTATCATTATCTAGCCATGATACGACATCCGGCCGAGTCGCCTTTTTCTTGCTTTTAGAAGGCCTTGATGATGATTCGGTTTCTTCACTTGTTTGGGAGAGGAGGGTTGTTGTTGGGGCTCAAGGACCTCTTCATCGCCACCACCCGTATACTCAAAGTGATCACCGCTCGAGTCAAGGGTGGTAACTCGAATCGTCCCGAGGTTTATCGCTGGAAGACCGTGGTGGAGAAGACTTTGTTGTGAAGAAGTTCGATGTGGAGGAGGTGGCATAGATGTAGATTGACCGATCGCTTCGACGCTTAGGTGCGTAGTCCTTATCCTTATCATCGCCATCTCTTGGTCTTTTGGGTTGAGTGGTCGACTTTGCATGATGATCCGAGTTGATAGTCAAGTAGAATTTCAAAAATTTAGCTTCATCTCAAGTAAACGCCCGCATCTCTTTGACATTTGCATCACTAGTTTAGCGATTAACTCGTATTCGAGAGATCGCCTTCTTTTGCCATTGTATGTTTGACCAATGCTACGATGTTAGGGTGAGTTGTCCGAAAATACTTTTGTCACACTGGGACAAGGTTCGAGAAGAAACTTGTGGGTTTGTTCTCTTGTCGACTTTTCCAGCCTTTTGGACTTTTGGAACGATATCCCAAGGTACTTTTGAGTGTAACCTTCAATCATTTCATTTAGTTCCCCGACGATGACTTCTCATGAATTCTCGAATAGCTTTCCTATCTTTCCGCATCTCGTCATTCTCATCATGTAAGTACCGCATTTGTTCAAAGATACCAATTAAGTTTTCTTTGAAGCATGTCCTTCTTTCTAACTTGTTTGACAAATTTTCACAATTCTTGCATGTGTTTGAGAAATCCAAGACTTTGGTGGTTTCTTCACGGATTTGGATGATGATCCGTTGACTTAGTTGATGGTGGTGGTGATGAATGAGATGAAGAGTCCGATGATGAGGAGACATGAGGAGACTTCATGTCCTTAGGAGTTTCCGAGGTTTTCTCTTTGAGTGAGTTGGACCGCCTAGAAGAAACTTTGTATAATCATCCTCGCCATCCTTAGACTTTTCTTTCTCGCCTCGCTTCTCAAAATCATACTCAATAGTGTCTTCAACAAAGGTTGTTGTTGCGTAAGAGTGGTGGCACCGCATCCCTTATCGGGTTGATTAACCGCATCAGATCCGGAGAGGAGCAAGCAAGACCACTTGATCCTCCGGGCCACCCATTTGATCTTTAGCAAAATCAATGCCTTTTGAATGTGTCTGACGCTAGAAACTTTTTCCGTATGATTTATCCAATTGCTCTTCTTCATCTTCGTAGCTCTCATCATAAGGTACAATAGCTCGAGTCTTCCTTTTCTTGGACAAATTGGAGGACTTGGAGGTTTTGTCACCGAGGTGTGTTTTTTGCAGCTAGCAGTAGTAATGAACCTCTTCATCCGCCTCCCAAGATCTTCGTAGCTCTCATCCCTAAGTTGTCTTTGAGGTTCAAGTGTGGAATAGGTTCGCTTCCTTTACGGAACAATCCTTATGGGTTTCTCTTAGGAGCTTTCTTTTAGGAACCTTCCTTTGACTCACAGAACTTGTTGTGCTTCCTCGCACTTCCTCTTCTCGGTTCTCCGACAGTGTTCCGTAAGATTTTTCGTCAAGATGACCAACTTTGCCTTGTCTAACCGCCTCCGATATACCTTTGGTACGCTTCTAGCTTTCGACATCTTCGCTAGAAGGAAACTGCAATACAAAGACCTTGTTTCTTTGTGGACGCTTCCTTGATTCTAACAGATAGAATAGGTTCCGCCAACATGTCGTGATTGTCGGGGTCATTGAGCCTCTTGGGAATATCGTGATGAAGTCCAAGTGCTCTCTCGATCAACAATTTGGTATATCCGATGTAGGAATCTTTGAGCCAAGTTTGTTGAGAAATGACATCATGTCATCCCAAATCGAGCTTCAATAGCGATGTGTTTCATGTTGACAAATGCCCAAAATATTTGCGCTCTATGAGCTTAGGATGCTCATAGCCGCTATCACGACCGTAAATAGACTTGGTGATGATCATGTAGAGTGTTCTCCATGGTTGAGGAATACTCTTAAGCTCTACGTGAGAGTGCTTGGTGATTACTCCGTAGCCTCATCATAACCGATATTGATTAAGAATTGAGAGTTAACTCTTCAAGAGTGTGGCATAAAGTTTGGTTGGATTGACTTCAGAATAAGGAGAGCATGCCCTTAAGTCCGCAGTGTAATGGTGACTTGTTTGTGGTTCGAGTCACCGCACAAAGCAGCCCTTCCTTTGACCCTTTCCATGGTGTTCCGTAACTGCTGGATATAGATCTCGTGAATGGTTGCGAATGAGTAAGCATGTTCGATATGGATGAGTCCTCGTAATGTCAATAGCGATTAAGCATGAAGACTCGTGAGCAAGTGAGAGTGTCAAGTCAACTCGAGATTATTCTTTCCAATCTTCATTGGATAGCCATTAGGATAGATATCAAGAATGGAGAGAACATTTGGTGCATCCATGTTTGGTTGAGCACCATGTCGTGATCTCAAATAATATTAGCCAAAAGAACCAACATATCGAAGACATAATGTTAGTCAATGTAAGGTCTTATTGTCTAGTTATTTAATGTACAACGTCAATGATTGTTACGAGTCCTAAGTCACTTGTATGTCCAATAGTCTAATGACGCCGTGAAATGTTTCGTGAGTTAGTTAACTTTAAGTTTTAAAGCTTATGTTATCACTTATTGTTCACAACATATCAAACGCTTTGGTTTATTAGTGACATTATTGGATTCGTGACGTTATGATAAGTTTATTAACAAGTTTTGTACACGTAACAATTCATAATGAAGGTCAAAATGGCTTAAGCGTAGGATTGACAAAGTTACGCCAGAACAATGTGACATACGCCAGAGGCTAAAGCTTATGCGTAGGATCCTTTCTTATGCGTAAGAAATGTTACGCCAGAGGAAAAGGGGACCTTACGCGAGAGCTTACGCCAGAGGCGAT
The DNA here is from genome assembly GCA_022545495.1 of Chrysanthemum lavandulifolium. NCBI lineage: Eukaryota > Viridiplantae > Streptophyta > Magnoliopsida > Asterales > Asteraceae > Chrysanthemum > Chrysanthemum lavandulifolium. The sequence goes on along the minus strand of CM040246.1, from coordinate 132,229,170 downwards.
AAAACCTTACGCCGTAAGGCTTACTCGTAAGAGTAGACCTTATGCGCGAGAGGTCATCGCCACGCGCATATCCTTCACAGTGATACGCCGTAGTCCCATCGTAGAACCTTACGCTGTAATAGTTATGCGAGGTTTTATTTTACGATAACATCACTACGCCGTAGGGTAATCCTTATGCGTAGAGTCTTATGACCTTGATTCTCGAGTGTTTGCCGTAGCAAAGCCCGAAATAAAGTTATCAACTCATCAATGTTCACACAAGACAACAATTTATCACGATAACAACATCCTAGTCCATGTTAATCGTTACGCAGAGAATCACATACGCGTAGTCTAAACCCTAAACTTACGCTGTATGAGATTTAGCCATGGATGAACATCATATTGATTCTCGTAGTTCTAAGAAGTCCATAAAGTAGTTTTATCCAAGTTTTAACATCAAATAAGCCTTGAATCAAAAATACCCAATTTATATGAACTTGAACCCTAATTTTCGAATTAAGTATCATAGTTGTTTCGGTGATTTCGGTTTACATGTGTTCAATTGAACTTGAAAACAACCTTATATGACTATCTTTTATACCAAAACCTTCACATTTGAAAAGACCCAATTCTACGATAAACCCTAAATCTCAAATACACTCAATTGTGTGTCTAGGTGCTTTTGATGTTTAGAAAAGTATTATAGATGATATTAAATCATTTTGACACAATCCTTTTAACTTCAAACACATAAACAAGATTATGTGTTCATACGCATACGCCAGAGAACACAAAATCACCCATAGGTTAAAATCAAGCCGTTAACTTTCAAAATGGTTTAAAACCATTGTTTGTAATCTTGTTATGAACACACAAACACTTACAAAATGAAGATCCGAGACACGCAATTTTGAATGATTTTAGGCGAGGATTTGAAGGTTTTAGCAATAAATGTGGTTAGAATGGTAGGTGGGTATTTTATTGAAAAATACTTTCGGATTATGACAGCTTTCATCCCTCCACCTTTTCCTTTTTCAACCAAAGCCTTTAACTTCCATTTAGGTTACCAAACAAAGATTTTTGAGAAAGAATCATGACGACACCCCCCTCGCTTGATAAATTTAAACGGTTTAAGAATTTTAGTCCGAGGAGTGTCATTGAGCCGTAAAGTCCACCATCATTTGTATAACGAAACAACCGAGATGTGATAACATGCAAGTACACTTATGTTTTGAAACGGTTAAGCGATAAATTTCTCCCCCTCAACACTTGATCGAAAAATACGAATTTTGAGAGATGCAAGTGTTGACGGAAGAACGGTACTTGCCATGTTAAAGAAAATAGATGAGAAGAATATTTTGTTGTTTTATCGATTTTATATTTTTGTATTTTGTTTTGAAAGATTTTATTTATTTACAAAAGATGTTTTGGTGTTTGATGTGTTTTTAAGACGATTTTAAGAGGTCATCCAGCTTCCTCTTGAGTCAACACCTCATACCAATTCGTGGATCAACTCATTAAACCTAGCGGAGGCAAGGCTTTGGTGAGCGATCCGCCAATTGGTATTCAAGACCACAAAGTATAATTCAACGGCACTGCTCCACATGATCCTTGATGAAATGATAGCGTAGATCGATGTGCTTTGATTTCGAAAATGTCGAATCGAGTTGCACGAGATTGCAATGGCACCGATTGTCGCAAAGACATCGGGATTCTCACAAATACATAACCATAGTCTTTGAGTTGTGTTCTCATCCAAATGACTTGAGCACAACACGCGACATGGCTACATATTCTCGCTCGCTTGATGACAATGATGTACAATCCTCGCTTTTTGATTGCCAAGACACCGCTTATCACCGAGAAATTGTAGTGCTCTCAAGTACTTTTCCTCGAGTCTAGGCATCCCGCGTGATCGCCCCAAAAAGCGATTAGTTCAAAACCGTAATCCTTCTGATACCGATCCCCAAATTAATGGTTCCCTTGATGTATCGGAGGATTCTTTTAGCCTCGTAGAGGTGGGTTTCAGCTTGGTCGCGATCGATAACGGAGCATAGATAAACGGCAAAGACAATGTCGTCTCTCGCTAGTCGTTAGATACATGAGAGACCCAATAATACTTCGGTATTTGGTAGGGTCAACCAATTTCCCATGTAAATCAAAGATCTAATTTCTTGGTATGAGCCATTGGTGTGGCATAGGTATCACAGTATTCATTCCAAATTTGTTTAACAATTCAAGGGCATATTTGACCGACTCAAGAAAATACCACGGGTGATTGATGAACTTGCATCCTAGAAAGAACGTAAGTTCACCCATCATGGACATTTCAAAATTTTTCTTCATGAGTTTTGCAAAAGCGATTGAAAACTTTTTATGTGTTGACCCAAAATGATGTCATCCACGAAATTTGAACAATTAAGATGTGTGCCCCGTGATATTGTATAAAAGAGTTGGGTCAACCGAGCCTTTGGTGAAATTATTGGCAATGAGGAAAGATGATAGCTTATCGCACCATGCCCGAGGGGCTTGTTTGAGACCATAAAGAGCTTTGTTCGCTTTGTAGACATGGTTCGGGAACTCGTGATCAACGAATCCATCCGTTGGTCGACATAGACCGCTTTTTAAGTTGTCCATTTAGAAACGCCGCTTTGACATCCATCCGATAGACCGTCATGTTCATATGAGCCGCGAACGCGAGAAATATCCGAACAACCTCAAGACGAGCAACCGGAGCAAAAGATTCTTCAAAGTCTATCCTTCTTCCCGACGATAACCCTTAGCAACTAGCCGTGACTTGTTTCGGATTACATTCCTTCAAAGATCCAATTTGTTTTTCCAAATCCATTTTAGACCAATGACGAGACCCTCGTTGGTCTTTCAACCGCCCCCATACTTCAAGACGCTTGAATTGATTGAGTTCTTCTTGCATGGATTCAATCCATTGTCTTTGTCATTGCATCCTTAATGTTTTTAGGTTCGATTGGCAGACAAGTGAGTGCATAAATGCAATGTTCACCATCCGAGCGAAGACGTTGTCTCGTAACGACCGTTGATTCGGGTTGCCAATAATGTTAGCCGAGGATGGTCTTTTGTCCATCTATGTGTAGAGGTTGATGTTGGTATACATTGTGCGATTCTCGAGGATTCAAATGGTTTGTTGAAGATTCCGCGACATCCGTGCGCAGCCTCATTGGCAAACGGGTCAAGAACGATTTGGATCAAAATCATGGGGGGGTACTTCATTCGTAATATCATCACCGGTTCATCATTGTTGGAAGCGTGTGTTCAACTGCTGTGTTGGAGTCAATTGGTGTAGGTGCATCTTCAACAAGAGTTGTTGTAGCAGTGTATCGTATAGGAATATTATCGTTGTGCAATGAAACAATGGATACACCAGAGCACGCTCATCAATATCGCCACGTAACGTAGGAGCAAATAACCTTTCCATTTGTTGACGAGTTAGCCGAGGGCTTTCTTCACCGATGATGGGGTTTGAGGAAGTTTAAACGGTTGTGACCGGTTCTAAGTCATATGCTCGTAAGCCATTTCCGTGAGTTCATCGAAATGAGCATGAATCGCTTCCATAACCTCCTTAGTTCGACGATTCCGATTCGAAACCTTTAGAATTGTCACAAGATCCAATAAAGACTCCAATATCGCCTTTGGCTTTGAGCTTTCCAAAATCATCACGATCATTATTCGGATAGCAAAGGGATCCAAATACATGAAAGTGTTTGAGGTTCGGTTTATAGTTGTGACAAGCTCAAAAGGTGTTTTGTTGTATGCTTTGTGATCATAGAACGGTTTTGAGTATAGCATGCAGATACACCTTCGCCCATAAGTAATCTGAAGTTTAGCATTGATTAACATTGTTCTGCAGCCCACTAACGCTCGGTTTCGCTTTTCAACAACTCCGCTTTGTTCGTGTGTCCGCAATAGATGTTTGATGTCAATTCCCACTTTCTCATAAAATTCACGAAGGGTTTTGTTAACAAATTCGGCCTTTGTCTGCTCGATGATTCCGACGGTGTTGCGGAGTCGAACTCAGTATCTTTGTGAGAAAGGTGATGATCATTTGTGGAGCTTGGTCTTTGCTACGAAGAAAGTAGACCCAAGTCCATCGAGAGTAGTCATCAACAATTACTAAGATGTAGCGCTTGCCATTGATCGCTTGCACGCGATCGGGCCACACAAATCCATGTGAAGAAGATGAAGCACATGTCGAGAGTCGTGTTCCACCTTTGAAGGAAAATGAGCACGAGTGCTTTTCCCTTGTTCACAGTGCCGAGCAAAGGTGATCTTTGAATACCGGAATCGGGAGTCCTTCAACTAGTTTGTGTCGAGCAAGGTTGGTGATGGTTTGAAAGTTTAGATGTGAGAGACGACGGTGCCATAGCCATGATTTTGTAGATGTTGCCTTTGAAAGTAAGCAAATGGGAGAGGAAGCAACCATGTCTTGCATAGAGATAGTGTAGAGACTAGAATTACGCGAGCCGACATAAGATCGCTTCCTTGTAGATCACGAATGAAACAAGTTTTCTCCCGAAAGCAACCTCCAAATCTCCATCACAAAATTGACCCATCGAAACAGACAGACCGAGGCCTTCCACATAGTAAACCCCGCGATTTCGATGTTCCCATTAACATAATCTCCGAGCCCATGATGGTCGCAAGTGATCGCTCCCGAACTGACAAAGCAATGAACTTTGCAATAAAGTTTGATAACAGCTTAAGGTTGCTCGTCATGTGTCGGGAACATCCGCTATCAACAATCCAGAATGATCTCAGACACCGCATTACACACGCATTTACACGTATGGAATAGAAGTAGATGTGGAACCCAAATGTGAGAGGGTTCCAAGCGTATATGTTAGACATACACACATTTATAATTTTAGGCATCCATTTAAATCCTAGTGTGTTATATATCCATTTCGCCATCTATAACTACTCTTTGCTTTAGTCTTAGTGAAAGCACTAGGTGGTACTACATTCTTAGGAGGTGTAGCGAGCTACCGTGATAGCAATGGTTGCCTTAGAATCTAAAGATGGTGGTTTACCAAGCACGCACTTAGAATGATTAGTGGGCCTAGAGGTATTCCGATTCTTAGGATTCCGTAATCTAGAGATTATAGCTTTAGCAACACATTTGTCATGACAATCGAATTCATACTCTTTTGACAAATATCACAAGGTGCATCGATCAATATCAAAGGTACTTAACGGTTTAGCATTCGTTACATCACTATTTCTATTACATTTGCCGACGCAACATCTATAGTGGAAGTAACATGAGTTTTATTCGATTCCTAGGGTGTTCTTCTACTTTAGCATTCCTTATTGATCTTTTCTTAGGTCGCAACTTCCTATTCTTCGCTTGAGTGCTCCTAGGTCGTGAAGTGCGGACGCTTGGAAAAGATGCAACTATTCTGCTTCAAGAGAGGAAACACATTAGCAACTTGTGATTTGGCAAGGGGGAATTCTAGGTTCACGATTACTAAGTGTGACTGGTGCTAATCTCTTAATCACAAGAGGCGGAGTTGTTCATACTTTCCTAACATTTCCGTAACTTAGAGATGGTGTGAATCGATCTTGATTTTCGTAACTAAGATTACCAAAGAAAATTCATGACTTCTCTAGTGTGAGCAAGATAGTGATCAAGTTCATTAGATGCTTCATCTCGAGTCTTTTGAGTAAATCAAATATGACACCATATTCTGCTTAACTTTTAAAAGTTCTTGTTCATATTTTGAGATTTGACTTTTCAAAGACACGCTTTGATCATCCGCTGCTCAATTTTAGGATCGTAAGATTTTGCACTCAATTGAGCGATTTTCTTTGAAAACTAAGTTGATGGTTGTGAATATCTTTTCACACCAATGAAGACGACGCTTTGCATTGTTAATTTCGTGTGTAATCGCTATTTTCACTTTTAAAGACTCGATCCAAGCACATTATCGGTGTTCTCAACAAGAATAACAGTTTCAACAATATCGCAGAGATATGATCGATGCATATGGCAACGAATAGAATAGCACAACATTATGGATATCAAGACGATAACATCTTCCAAGAGTCGATCAACATCTTTTCTCAACGCTTTTTCCGCTTTGTGTTAGTAATAGATGTTTCGCTTTCTCGAAAACGCTTTTCATTACCCCAAGTTCCTTATGAAAATCCTTTTCCTGTGCAATTGCACAACTTTTCAAGTTTTTAACATTAGGTAAAAGATTTTTCCGAAAATGTCTCTTTGTTCTCGCGCCGAGGCGATTGAAAATGTTCAACTTTGATTTCGGATCGATATTCTATCTCATGTTGTAAAATTTTGAGGTCACCATGAAAATGTCAAAATATCAAGAATTTTTCGATTTTCGTGTTGTGAGTTTACTTCGCTAATGGAAGGTAAAGGACCGTAAGTTTGTGCAAAGACTGCTTTGGGATTAACAATAGAAGACTCGGTGTTTTGATGATAACCCTTGGTGTGTTAGAAGAATCCGCTGGTGTGACGAAGTGACCGCTTTTTTTATAATTAAAAGGTTTGTTGTAAACAACATTTTTAATTTTGATCGACTCGCCTTCGTGATCTAATTCCTCTTGACGATGGTATTCAACAACACTCATGACAAGATTATCAATTTTGTATTGTGCAATCGGAAACTTCGTGAGTTGGTTTGAATGTTTTAGTGAAAGCTTTGGTTTGTAATCGCCTAGATTTTTCCATATCCATTTGGATTAGGTTTTAAGGTAAACTTTTCAATAGTCATATCGATTCACCATGTTTGTAAACAATGCTTTAAACTCTTTAATTTTGTTTTGCAAACCGAGAATTTCTTCAAGAAGGTCATCTACCCGATTCGTTGAATGCTTTTTGTATGCGGAGAACTGCTTTTGACAATTTAACAACTCACCTTTTAGCTTTTTGATTTTCCAAGGTGAGAGCGTTAATTTGCTTTTTATGTTCATGTTTCAGCTTGTTCTAATTCGACAACAAAGCATTCTTCGAGGCGGCTAGATCACGATCCGTCTCTAAATATTTTTCGCTTTGATGAGATTTTGCAAAGCGGCTTCAAAACCTTTTTCACGGTTTTCTTGAGTTTTGAAAAAGTTGAGTTGCATTTGTAAACATTCAAAATCCTTGGTTAACAAAGGCATTTTTACTTTTTAAGGATTGATTTAATGCATAACATTCCTCCATTTTGATTTTATGGTCTTGAATTAACCGAGCAAAATCCGGATGAGGCAACAGATCATCTTGTTCAACGCGAGTCTCAACATGATCATTCTTTAGATCCTCAAGTACGACCACGAGTCAATTTGATTATCAAAGGGACCATAAGGTCGCCTTGATCGTCAAATGTAACTACTGTGGTTAACTTGAAAATCATCGAAGAAGATGTAGAAGACTCATTTTGAATACCCCGATCCGCGCTTGGATTCGAGATATTGGCGGAGATATTAGTTCGATATGATGATGGTTTGTTCGGCACTGAGACAAGCCATCGTCATACACGGGCCCAGAATCACTCATGTGTAGCTCATGCATATTAGCCATCAACATAACAAATGATTAGCCGCAAGTCCTCCATATCATCATCCGAGTCTCGCATCCGCCATAAAGCTCGTTTTGTTTGTGAGAGATCCACCGCTTCATCCTTAAGAGCCAAAAGTAAGGCCTCTTTGAAATAAGCACCGCCCCTAGTCCTTGGCTTTGGGCATGCATTAGCCAGTGTCCCTTCTCATTGCGCTTGTAGCATCAAGACCATTTAACCGATTCTGAGCATTTCCGCTTCCACCACTTGAGCTCATTGTTATTCCTACCCACAAGATTAAACCCTTGACCACCGCCCATCCGACGACCATAATCACGATTCGAACTTCAACACGCCCATTGTTCACAACAATTGAGTCCGTGTGTTAGATGAGGAACGAATACGATTGTTGGATTTGTTGGTGTAACGCCAAAAGCATTAGCAATCATCACAAATCCTTGTTGCAATGCTTCAATGGATCGATTTCCTCAAGAGCTTCACCGACATATGCTTGAGCATTGTTGCCGTATGGGACCAATTGATTTTGTTGAGGTTGAGGTTGTTGCCGTGAAGGTGTGTTGGAAGCAGCTGGTTGAGTTGTCGGTCGAGAGGATAATTCGCTGAGCATACAAGGCAAGTTGTTGATTGTCCGTTGTGATCGCTTAGCAATTTGAGCACGGAGAATCCTTTCCCGATCAACTTCCTTTTCATGAGGCTTCAAGTAATCGTACAACAATCCATAAGTAGAATGATGCATGTTCTTCGCTTGACGGAGAAAATGACATACTTCTCCCATTCGACCAAGACTACTCAGAACTTAGTATTCACCGCAATTCTTGGCATGATGATGTTGTGTTTATCCAAATCATTGATGATGTCTCGAAAATCGGTGATGATATGACTCAAGTGTCTCTCCGTGTTCAATCATGAAGTGTTCATAAGCCAAGTAAATTTTGGATTCCAAATCCTCCCGATTGAGTATGATCCTTCCATAAGAAGACTAATATGATCCCACATTTTTGTGCGCTTTTGAGCATCAACACTACGAAGAATTGGGTTTGGTAATCCTAAGAGGATGTATTCCATTGCAAGTTCATCGCCTTCATAGTGTAGAAGTTCAGAGGATTTAAATCGCAACAAGAGCAATGTTGGTTTGTTCATCTCTTGGTGGAACAAAGCTGGATCTCCTGCACAATGACGAGAGGCATCTCAAATGGACCTTCCAAGATAACCTTCTTTAAGAACTTTCCATGTGGCTTCTTCGCATCACGTAACCTAAAGAACCTTATCACCCATTGATCGTAGTTTCGGAGTGAGCATTGGAGGTCTATCAAGTGATCCACTTCATGAATTGATTGTTGGTCGCTTAAAGCTTCACACATCTTAGCAAACCAAGTGGGTTCCTTCATAGTGGTCCGTGATGGATGTTGATTGAAATCGCTTGTAGGGTTGAACTTGAATGCTTGGTTGTGGTTGAACCATTTGTGGTTGTGGAATTGCACCAAGTTGTGGAGTATGTTGTCGATTAAATTGTTGTTGATAAATGGCTTGTTGTTGATTCCATTGTTGATGTTGTGGAGTTAATTGTTGTTGTTGTTGATGATTATAAGTGTGAGGAAATAGTTAGAGTATGGTGGTTGAGACATGATGATAAACTTGTGTAGTAAGAATGGATCTTTGTAGTCGAATGAACCTTTGTTGATGAAGTATCCTTAGGCGAGAAATGACAAGAACCAAGTAGCACTTATGCGTAAAACACCAAAAGTTACGCGTAACAAGAATAGTTACGCCAGAGGATTTAGCTTACGCGAAGGTGAAAAAGACTAAAGTTACGCGTAAAATGAAGTTAGGCGAGAAAGTTAGGCGAGGATTACCTTATGCGTAGGACTAAGTCTACGCGTAAGATGAATCTTAAGCGTAAGATTTTCACGCGTAAGCTTTATGCTTGCCGTAAGATTGTGGTTTTATCTCAAGTGATCTTTACACTTCACAAAGGCAAAAGATATCCAAAGTCGACGATTTTCGCACTTATCCAAGTAAGAAAACACGGAATAAACCGTAAAATTGAAGATCAAACCAAGGAAAGTCTTACGCGTAATTTTAGGGTTTTGTTACGCGAAGATTACTCGTAACTTTGATTCTATCCAAATGTGTTTCTAAACCGCTTTTGTGTGTTGAAATAGCTTCAATAACACCAAAATAACACAAAAGTGTGAAACTTGATGATCCAAAGCACTTAAAACGATTACGCTGTAGTATAACACTTCATGACAAAAACAAGCTTAAAACAAGGAAAACACGTAAAGTTCCAAACTTTTGCCAAAACCAATAGTTTAACACCTAATAACGTTGAAAGTACAAGAATCTTGGATTCAAAAGTGTAAAAATTAGTTTTAAGCGCACTCAAAGATTGTGTTATCTTTACGCCAGAAGACCCAAACCAAAACTTCAAAACAAACGAGTACACCCAACTATTTGGCGATTGATACCATCGTTAGGTCACTAGTTTTACAACACAAGCTTATAAGAGAAGAGATAAGGCGATTGAACAAGTAAACCAAACACACACACACAAGTATACTCGACCGGTTATGCGTAGAGTGTAGTGAAAGAGAATAACTTGAACAACCAACCTTCAAATGAAGGTTATTACAATGTATTTATAGGCAAGGAGCTAGGCAACACCCTCTCCTTCCCTATTCCTTATTGGGCTTGGATCTGCTTATGGGCCTTCTACATAAGCTTGACCTTAAACAAACATAAAGGCCATAACAAAGCTACCTATTACATATGAAATATAAATACTTGAAATATGCTTAGGAGTGATTCCAACAACTTTACTAACGATAAGTCCGGTGGTCTTTGAAATTAAATCGCTTTTGATGAAGATTTTAATCTTGGCTTTGATCTCAAGTTAATACAAGTCTTGAACATATTAATCCCGGTAGTGATCCGTAGTACCGGTGAGGAGTTTGTGCATAGGGAAGGCAAAGGAATAGTGCAAGAATCTTCCGAGCCGGTGAAGACCAAAAAGTAACTCGCATGAAGAGAAGCTAGCTTTTTGAGATTGCTAGGATTCAAGCGGAGGATGTGGTGAAGAAGCTAAGCGTGCGTAACAAACAAGGGATGATGAGTGATTGCCAAAACTCTGCGGGAGGAACCACAATTAATCAAGAACAAATGAAAAGGAAAGTCAAGTTACGAATCACAAATTCTACCGATGAAGAATGGGATACTATAAATGCAAGATTATTAGTAAATGAGATATCCTTCCCGATATTGGCGGAGAAGACTATGCAAGTAAATTGGTTGAGATTATTAATGCGAAGAAGAGGCTTCTCGAGAGCGAGACAAAGAGAAAGGATGAATGACCCTTGACCAAAGGCGAGCAAAGGGATTATATGATCCACTATGTCAAAAGTCAAGGAATCCTACCGAAGTTGATCCGATTAAGGAAATTGAAGAATGATGAACTAAAAGCGAAATTTGAAAAGTAATGTACCAAAATAAAAATTTATTCCAATGGATTCGAGTTGGAAGCTTCAACGTTTAAAAGGAAGGGTTACAATCTTCAACCAAAGGATGCTAAGAAGCACAAGATTGCAGAGATCGAAAAGGTTCTTTGGTCGAAAAACTTGGTGATAAGCCAAAAGCGTAAAGAAAGAGGAGGAAGCCGAGGTTAAGCAACCGTTTTGAAAATGAAAAGGAAGAAATCCATTTGGAAAGAAAGGAGTGAAAAGGATAAGACAAATGTTAAGAAGGAAGTGGAAGAGTACATGAAGGATAAGGTTGATGAACCGTCATCGAAGAGTTTACCATGGGCTCCATTCCTACAGTGTTCAAGACTTCACTAAGATTGCAAAGGTTCGGATCATCAAAATGGGAAAAGGTAGTTTACACGATAGTAAGGAAAATCACACGACACTATATATGTGAACTTTCTGGTTTATTGAGTGATTTGTCGAGGATGATTTGAAGACCATGTACCAAATGATGATGGAGAAGCATGGTGACGAGAGACCAAGAGGAATATGAAAGAGTCCTTTGGGGTGACTTGAAGACCATGTTTGAGACACCGATCTTGATGATGAAATGTGGGCGGCTGTCAAGAACAAGTGATCGATGGAGATATTTCCACACTTGTCGGTGCACTGTTTGGAATTAGAAACGCAATTCTTTATATGCTTACGTATGGAGTATCCACTTCAAACAGATATTCTGCGGTGGTCAGTGCTTGAGAAGAAGCTTTTGGTGAAAGAAAGGATGATGCATGCTATCGACTTTTGAGGTTAATTGAATCAAAAGCTCAACATCAATATCTTGGCGATTAATGATTAAGTCCGGTAGTATTCGTAGTTAGTTCTGTTTATGAAAACATAATAGTTTATTAGAGTTTAGGGAAGGCATATGTACGCGTAGAGATATCTTAGGAAGAGATATCTATATCCTTCTACACGTTTTGTATACTAGGTTTTCCTAAGTGTATAAAGGAACCCTAAAGTATAGTGAAATGAACTTGTACTTAGACGAATAGAAATATTAATAAAATAAGTTTATTAGTGAAATAGTATTTGTGTTCTTCTTGCTTGTTGTTAAGATTCCGCATTAACAATCAAGTACTCGTTGTTAAAGAGTTCTTCATATATATAATTAGTTTGGATTTATCCAAGTTTAGTATATTGTGGTGTTGCACAAGTGTTAATGTGTATGCATATCAATGTGACTATAAAAGCCATCACCTACAAACCCACATTTTCATTAACAGCACAATAAATGCAACAAACTTGACCATATGGTGTTTAAAGTGAAGAAGCGTGTATTTTTTGTGACTATTGATTATCCAATGGCCACATCAAATTTATGTTTGTGTGGCCTTTTCTAACATTTAGTCGCACAAAGAATGTTTGTTTTGGGTATTTAGTCACATACAATTTATCATAAAGTGGCCAAAAGTGTTAATAAGTGTGACCATATGGTGTTTCAAGTGAAGAAATATGTGTTTTGTGTGACTATTGATCATCCAATGGCCACTTGAATTTTATGTTTGTGTGGCCTTTTGTAACATTTAGTCACACAAAGCATGTTTGTTTTGGGTATTTAGTCACATACAATTACTCATAAAGTGGCTAAAAGTGTTAATAAGTGTGACCATATGGTGTTTCAAGTGAAGAAAGGTGTATTTTGTGTGACTATTGATCATCCAATGGCCACATGAATTTTATGTTTGTGTGGCCTTTTCTAACATTTAGTCACACAAAGCATGTTTGTTTTGGGTATTTAGTCACATACAATTAACCATAAAGTGGCTAAAAGTGTTAATAAGTGTGACCATATGGTGTTTAAAGTGAGGAAGCGTGTATTTTGGTGACTATTCATCATCCAATGGCCACATATTAAGTTACGTGACCATATGTCTTGGATTTTGGCTACACTTGAATAATATGTGTGACAAAGCGTTTAGTGTGACCATATATGGCATTTAGTCACGGTGTTAGTAGCAAATGTGACTTTATAGATTAGCTTTCGGCAATCTAACACAAACTAAACTTTAAACACACATTTTAACTTACGTGAACATATGTCTTGGATTTTGGCTACACTTAACGAATGTGTGACAAAACATTTAGTGTTACCATATATGGCTTTTGGTCACGGTGTTCAAGTGTGTGACATATATTTGTCCTTTGTTTATATGTATATCGTGACTAATGCTTCAACCTTACTTTTCATTTGTCACTTGTTCCAATTTCGGATGTGGCTAAAGAGTTGGCAAAACATATCACCACCCTTAAATAATGTGTGACAAAACTTGACTCTATGATTTAGACACACAAAAATTACTTCATGTGACTAACGATCAAGGTTACTTGTATTTGTCACGCGTTCCAAATTCATATGTGGCTAAATGATCGAAACAAAATCACCAGATACCTTTAGCCACACAACGTTCAATTGTGTGGCGTCTGATTCTAATGGTCACACAATTAAAATTTTCATGTGTGACTAATTAGTACATGTTGTCAATTTTCGTACCTTCAGCCACACAAATATGCGAATGTGTGGCTGTTCCATTTCGACCATGCGTGACCAAATCCCGTGTTTGTAATAGTCGTCCATGGTGGTGTCGGTTACAACGACCACACACAGGCCTACTACCTTCATAATCTTTCCTTCCTCCATTTCCTATGGCGAACACTCTGGCTGTCTCTTGCCGTTTGTTGCCATTCCCTTTAACAACTTCATTCCTCTTCCTCTTATCACTTCTATCATTCTTATCCTTGTCTCCTACTTCTAATACATAAGAGTCCATCAAACGCTAAGCCACAATAATTGCCTCATGCAAATTAACTGGCTTCGCAGCGATGACATCATTTCGAGTAGCTATAGGCAATCCATCAGTATACCTCTCAATCTTAAGCTCTTGATGCGAACCATATCGAGGCAAAGCAACGATAACTCTTGGAAGCAGCAGTATAAGTCGCCATGTCGGTACCATAACCTTATGGTTCCGAACTCACTTTCTAACTTCTTAACTTCATTCCTAGGACAAGAAGTCTTGATCAAGAGAGTCTTAAACCGAGTCCAAGTCATACTATAAGCTACATCAATTCCTACCGATCCGTGATAGTTGTTCCACCAGTTAACGCTTATCCTTCAAGGTATATGTTGCATACTTAACCTTACAATCCTCCTCACAATTACTAACGGCAAACACAGTTGATTTTCTCCAACCACCTAGTTAGGTAAACTACTCCCCGGTTCCTCCAAACTCAATGGGACCACGTAATCGAAACTCTTTGTAGGTACAACCTCGAGTTCGATTCAAGATTGGGGTTCCACAAGAGGTGTTAGAGATTAGTCTTAGCTAGCGATTCAAATGACACTGTTGTGACACTAGGCTGGTCAATGTGGGTGGGTTCACAGGTGGAGGGTTTTGTGGAACAGGACCATTCTCAGCACGGTCGTTCACATTCGGGTTTTCTACAGCTGGGTTATCAATGTTCGGGTTCTTAACAGGTGGTGTGGTCGAGGCCGGACGACGACCTCGACGAACAGGGGTAACAACAGCAGCAGGAGCTGCTCGGTTGTTCCTAAGCGGGTTTCGTCTTGTTGCCATCATTCTGAAGGCAAGAAGCACAGTTTCATAAGTTCACAATTCACGCTCTAAAGATAGAGTTTGGTTTTAAGGATCACTAAATAACGCTCAAATTCATAATCAAGGTCAACAAGGATAACGCTATACCAAAACGAAACAATCAGATACCGAATCATAACTAAAGGATGCACGTTCTAATAACCATAACTTATAGGTTTCAAAAGTGGAAATACATGGAAGGATTCGAAGAAATCAAAAACGATCCTAACAACGGTACTACTAAGTCAACTAGGATAGATCTACATCTCGAACCAAGTACTACTTAGTTTCAAGATGGTACACAACCATGAATCTAATGCTATCTAGCCACGTCTACGAATACCACTAATGGATCTCCTAACATCGTCAACCTCTCTCCACAAAGATGCTAACTCGCTCTATCACTCTTAAGCTCTGCGACCTCTCTCTCCAACTCACCAATCCTACGCCAAATCGCTCTATCAGCGTCAGGAGCTGTCGCGAACCCTCTCAGCAGGTCCCCAGCCTGCTCCTGGAGCTCCGACATACCATCATAAAAAATCATAGTCCTACTAACTACAGTACCCATATCAGCTCTCAAATCCTCTATACTAGCCCTAGATACTCCAACCAACCGATCCGTCAACTGACTAAGCCTAGTTCCATGTGATGTAATCCTCTCCCACATCAGACCCGTCTCACCATACTCCTCGGGCTCTGAAGCAATCTCCGATGGTATCTCAGATCCTAACGGGCTACCCATATAAGGTGAGTAAGGTGGTGAGTCAATGTCTAAAGGGCATCCGGGGACTCGTGCTCGAGCAAAGGAGAACACGGTCTGGAGAATGTGCGAGGACTTTGCAATGGAGGAGTACCCCTTCTAGGATATCCTCATCATCCTCCTCCCGAGGATCCTCATCCTTATCTACACACCGCTCCTCAATCTCATGCTCCTCCTCGACCTCATGCTCCTCCTCGCCTCATCCATGTAGGAGAGTCCATGAGTCGAGTCTCTCTTGAGTAAATCACGAGGTGGTACACTAGGAGATCTAGGCCTCTTAAGACATGGGGATGTTGCTAAGCGGATAGGTGATGATGGTGGTCTCACGGACATGCGGGGAGTGCTATAAGAAAGCCTAGGAGTCCGGGCTCACGCTAAGACACGATGTAAAGTGAGGCGCCTGGGCGAGCTAGGGCGATCGATGATGATGAACTAGAGTGACGGGCAATCTCATAAGGATCACATCACAAGAATCGTCATGAGAATCTTTGGTGAACTAGCAGCAACAAGGACCTCCTCGGACACATCAAAAGCTAGTGAAGGCATAGTGCGTGACTATGGCATAGGGTAGGTATAAGTGTTCGAAACAACTAGTTTTAATAAGCACATCCACTTAACCAAAACATATATCACATAATGAAAGCTTTAAAAGTAGAGGTACCGCATTACTCAAAACATGCCTTTAAATAAAACACATTAGTTCCGTTCCATCACATAATCCCATATCAATTCAATCGAGTTCAAAATTCCAAAATCATAATATACCGTTTACTCAAATCCAATACCGTAGTATCTCGATAATCACATCTCATTTTCCAAAATCAATAATCATATCTCCAAATCATAACGTTTCCATAATCAGTTCACAATATCCCTTAACAGATCATCTCATAATTCAATTCGCAGTTCATAACATAATCAAATAAGAAGCTTCGGCTTGGCAAGCGGGTGCGCGTAGGTCGAGGATCAATTTTTCTTAAAAAGTGCACTCAAACAACCAATATATAACTCAATGCGACACAATGAGACCTCTAAACGATAAGCTCCATAGTCCAATAAGTTTCGAAATAAATAGTAGACCTTATCGAATTCGTCAACTCGATAAACTCATTTATTTACTCGTGTCGCTTATTATCCCATAAATCAATCATATCCTAAAGAGTCATAAGGATAATTCACCCATTAATAAGGTTACCCAACGTACCTAGCGGGCTCTTATTAGATTCGTCAACCTAATAAGTCAGCTACCCACGTGGATCAACACTATTAATGTTAGGTTATCTGTAACCCATGCACACAACATAAGCAAATAAATACTTAAACTAGTATTAAATGCCCATAATTGGCATTTATCGATAAACGTGTACTCGAAACATTAATTAATTATTTATTATAAAACATTTCCAATTTAGTCGTTAGTTTCCATTTAAAAATAGTAAATAACAAGATAAGACTTGTTATCGATATTTTTGGTACAAAAGCCATTTATTATTTATATTTCATAGTCTATTAGCATTTTCATATATATATATATATATATATATATATATATATATATATATATATATATATATATATATATATATATATATATATATATATATATATATATATTCAAATCCCAATATTAATCTTATATCATTATTCGTTTCGATTCCACAAGCACGAGTCATGACTTCTCGGCTTTTAATCAATCAATAGTCCAAATTATACTAAAGTCCATGTTACGGCTTTGTCGGAGTCAACTATTGACTAAAAAGTCAAAGTAACACCGACGTAGCTTAAAGTTGACAATATATATATCAAGTCCAATTTAAAAGTCATAATAGCGCAATTAAATCCCAAATCAACTCAAAACAATCTCGCCAACCAATCAATCAACGAAATATACCGGAAACCAATGTTATGACCCTAATGGTCATGACACGGTCACGGTTAAGACCACGTGAACCAAACAAGCCCTAGAAGCTTTTCGGCTCCACGCGTCTCATCCAAACCTCAACTACATCAACCAACAAGCTACCAAAACGACCCGACCTGGACCCGTGTCCCAAGTGGGTCACGTACACCAACCAAGGCTCACGTACGTGGCCTTGGTGGCTCGTACACCACTCCAAATCCCATCAAACATCGCCAAAATCAATACCACAACATCCAAATCCAATCAATCAAGCTCCAATCATTAACCAAACACAAAACCCATCATCTATTCTAACAAAAAATATGAAACTAGACCTAAAATGCATAAACCCATCAAATTGATACACCACATGCTTACCAAACACTAATTAATTGTTTATTTAGATGTTAATTAGACTTAATTCCATGTTTCACCCAAAAGCCCTAAAAATTATCATAGGGTCGAAACCCTAATTTGCCATACGTGGCTTATTATAGCTTAAACAAGCTCTAACCATGTTCCATTTACCTTATTCAAGCACCAATTGCAAAACCCACTTGAAACCCTAAAAGTACGAATCTTAATCTTAAGATTTTAAGGTGTAAATGGAGGTTTTAGTGAGAGTATTATATATGGTTGGAAAGAGGATGAAAAGATCTTTGATATGGTGGTGGAGGTGGGAGGTCACGCGCGGCGGTGTGCCGGTGGTGGCCGGATTTTATTAGGTGGCGGCTATGGTTTGTTTTAGGGTTTTTAGAGAGAGAAAGGAGAGAGAAGGGAGGAGTGTGTATGTTTTTAGTGAGAGACACCAAAGTAGCAAGTGAGGGAGGGTGAGGGGTATTTATTCTTGGGACTAGGGACCTAAAAATAAATACAAATAGGGGAGGGGTGGCCGACCTAGGTGAGAGTGGAAGGGCCGAAGGCGTCATTTTTCATAAACTATCCCGTTTACCCATTCCCGAGCTCATATATTGTCCCCCGAGTGTCCCACAACGTTCATTCGACTTTCTAACATCGTTATTTACGTTTTTCCACAAGTTTTGACTATTTATTTGTCAATTTTGATTCTGGTCTAAAAGTTACAATATTTCTCGTTTTAGGCTTTTCAAGTGCCGAATCGAATAGTGCCTACCAAATAGAGTTAAAACTCATACGATAACTCATTTAATAATGAAATAAACCGTAAAAACCAATAGACGATATAAAATCAAGTCATGGTTTATAAAAATAGTGATAAAGGAAAAACTCGGTTTAGTTTAACGTAATGCGGTTACCTAAAATAGACTCCCTAAATTGCCAGTTGTCACAGAAATCATGGGGTATTTATAGGCCAGATCTGGGTTACGGCGTAACTAATATAAGAGTTACGCCGTAACCTTCAATTCCTTTGTATTTTGCACTAGATCTGCTGGTTAAGGCGTAACCTAATGAATGGTTACGCCGTATTCTTCAATAATACTTGGTTACGCCGTAGTTAATGGAATAGTTACGGCGTAGTAATCAGCGGCGTGGAACCTCATTTGACCTAATGTAGTTACGTCATAGTCTTTGGAGAGAGTTACGCCGTAACCTTCTGAAGAGTTGGTATTCTGAGTCACGCTTTAGTTACGGCGTAATGTGAGAGATGAGTTACGCCGTAACTTCTTCAAAGTCAGCATACTATGATAAATATTTGATATTTCTCCAATTCCGTCTCTTTAGCTCCAATGCTCGTAACTTACCCGAAAGTGGAAAACAATGGAAAACAAGCGTAAATCCATATAAATGATATAAATTACAAGCATTATCGGGGGAAATTGACACTTAATATTCAGGACTATTTGATGTTATCACAATGCCAAATATTCAGCTCAATTCAAAGTTTGTGAACAACATGAATCCCGAATGGCACAAATTTGTCACTGCAGTCAAACTGAACAAAGGATTGAGGAACACCAATTACGAGCAATTGTATGCTTATTTGATCCAAAAAGAGAAGCATGTTGCTTTTGAACGAATGGTCACGGAAAAGTTTAATACCAGTACTGGTGATGCAAGTTCATCAAATGATTCAACCGCATTCTACACTAATGTGAGAATAACTATCAAAGCATCACAAGTTATGCCTACTGGGGATGGTAACCACAAACTCATTCCAGATCCAAGTTATAAACCTTCAGACTCAATCATGGAACAACTTGTCAATCAACTGGCTCTAATGGTTAAGCAAAACCTGAACTTTACCCCACATACCAACAATCATCTCAAAACTGCTTCTAATCTTCACAATCATGCTACGGTTAAGGATGGAAGGGTAGTTGTGCAAAACGTGCAGGGAAGGCAGAACGCTTATCTTCCATATAATGAGCAAGGAAATGTTGGGGTTGGTGTTGGTTATGGGAATGCTGGTATAGGTGGAGGATATGTGGGTAATCAGAATCATGGAAGGAACATGGCCCAGAGACTAGGAAAGCCAATCAAGTGCTACAACTGTGGTGGAGAAGGACACATAGCAAGGAACTGCACTCTTCCAAAACGTCCACAAAATGTAGAGCACTTCAGGGACAAAATGCTACTGGTGCAAGCTCAAGATTGTGGAGCTGTGTTGAATGAGGAAGAATTGCTATTCCTAGTAGAGGGAAATGCCAAAACTTATGATGCTGATGTGGATGAACAGCTAGTGCAGGGTATGGGTCAGAACAATCCCAATGCATTTCAAGTTGCAGACTGTGATGCATTTGACTCAGATGTCGATGATAAACCAACTGCCTAGACCATCTTCATGGCTAGCATTTCACCAATGGTCTCTTCACCACAACAGCCGGTCCTCCAAGGAATCGATCATATCGAGTATTAAAATTATACGATGAGATTGATGGGCAAAGATTCACGAAAAGTACAATCAATCAAATCATTGAATCAAATATTGAAAATATGGGTAATAGCAATGTTGTCCCATATGACCAATATGTGAAACAAGATGAAAGTGAAATTGTACCAAGTGATGCATCTTCTGCGATCAATGATGACTATATTTTGATGAATACACCGCATGTGCTCTGATGATTCCATAACCTCGGAACTAAATGCCTATAAAGAACAAGTTGCCATATATGAACAAAAGTGCTAAATTTGAGCCGATTACCGTGGCGGAAATGGATAACCAAATACGTCTGAGTTATTAGAAAAAGTAATTTTAGTGATGAAATATTAAAACAAGAGTTAAACTCCTTACAATAAAAGCTCAATAAAACTGTTAAGCAAAAGCAAGAACTTCAAGAAAATGTAAAAGTGCTTAAATAGGAATTTAATGCTAAGGAATCAAAACTTTTAAATGACTTTTCCAACCTAAAACTTTGAAAAAAACTTGAAAACAAACATGCGTACAAGGGAACACCATTGATTGCTCACATGATCACTAAGCATAGAGTCTTAAGCGATAAGCATAGTATTCCCTTGTAGAGAACCCAATCCAGTATGGTAAAATAGCTAGAGTCGCTCAAAGGTAGTCTATGATGGTAATGAGATCCTTAATCCTAGGCAAAACCATCATGTATATGAAGCAATCAAGAGGATAGAAAATTAGAAGATGCCTCTAGGGAGAAAATGGCAAAGAAGTTAAATGATCCTTGGTGTATAAAGAATAATATAACGCTTAAATCCCATGATTACACTAAAGAAAATTGGATGGCCTTGAATAAGTTTAAACCTCAAACTTAATTAACCCTTGAGCAAGTGTTCTGGAAGAAAGATTTGGATAAACAAAAAATTGATAATCTTATTGAGAAGAATCCTCCTAGTAGGAAATTTCCTCCAGCCACTGTGTATCCCCCAAATACACCTATGCATTTAGTGCCCAGAACTCTTTCTACTCAAAGCAAGACCT
Organism: Chrysanthemum lavandulifolium; assembly: GCA_022545495.1. Classification (NCBI taxonomy): domain Eukaryota; kingdom Viridiplantae; phylum Streptophyta; class Magnoliopsida; order Asterales; family Asteraceae; genus Chrysanthemum; species Chrysanthemum lavandulifolium. The sequence goes on along the minus strand of CM040246.1, from coordinate 132,207,996 downwards.
TAATCAGCATATATGTAGTTTATCAATTATTTGTTGATTTTGAGAAAACAGGTAAGAAGAGAATTACACCCACAGAGATTACTGAAGGGGAAAGGGATTTTGAGCAAACTAAAGAGTGTTATTTAACTGAGGTCATGCCTTTCTTTAAACAACTAAAAGAACAATTTGAGAGTCTTCAAAAAGGCATAGATACAGAGATTAAAGAAATGAAAAAGGTGCTTAATGAAATGGAAATTGAGGTCAAAGACTATGAACGTGAGCTTAAAAGTAATGAAATTGAGAGGAAAAATCTGCATATCTTAAATGATAACTTGATTTCTAGATGTGTTGCTCATGATGTGTTCTACACTGTTACAAATTATTCTATTACTGCTTCTCATTTTCATGAATTATCTGTTGCCTTGAAAGTTTCCCATGATCGTGTCATTGAGCTTGAGTCCACAAATTCAAAATTGTATGAGAAAATAGAACAAGATGATCATGATAACATGGTCAAAAATTTTTCTAAATTGGAAGTTGAACATCTTGCTTTGCAATTAGAATATCAACATCTAAAAGAAAATATTAAAACCTCAAATGCCAAGACATCCTCGGATGCTCCTGAGTTTGATATAGTTTTTGAAATTAGCAAACTTGATGAACAAATTCGAGCTCATTGTAACACGATCAAAAGATTGAAAACCCAAATCTCACAATTAAAGAGTGAAAAAATGATGTGACTGGCTCCCAAATGCCTCCTCCTTTAGATTCTCAGAATTTTCATCTTCAAAACATCATTAATGCATTACAACATGAAAAAGAATGTTTTCTAGCGGAAAATGAAAAGGTTAAATTGCATTTCAAAGAGTTATATGAATGAATTAAAGTCACTCGTGACAAGAACAACGAAAAGGTAACTTCTTTGCAAAATGAAATTGAGAATATGAAGAGTCAGGGAAAAGGGAAAATGCCAATCACCAATTGTGAGACTACTGCACCAAAGGTGCCTACTTGTGCTAAATATGCTATGACTGTGAAGTACATTCCACCTCATCTTAGGAATAATGAACTTGCACTTCAAACATATTTTTCGTACCTTAAGCATAGTCTAGAATGTCTCCGTGAGATTGTTGAAGAGGATAAGATAGAGAAGCCATTTGATAGTGCGATTAGGGATGCATGCTTATATGCCAAACGATCTCAGGAGCTGTTAGAATGCCTAATAACTGTATGTCCTAAATTTGGTACTAAGATAGGTAGAGTAGTTTTGCCTTGCTCTATGTCCAAAGTCAAGCAAGTGTCCTTTGATGTGCCTCCTAGTACTTCAGATCCCAACACTTCTAGACCAGGAATGCAGTAAGTAGTGAAACCAACTAACTTTCCCATCGTTCCCTCTATATGAGTAATCAGTGACACTAAGGCAAGCATGTCAAAGCCTCCAGACAATACAAAGCAAGATAGGACCTCGCAAGCTAAGAGTGATCAAGGGAAGGAAGTAGAAGACTATCCTAGGAACAATAAGTTTGAGTTTAATAAGATGAATCGTGTTGATTCTAGTATTAGCTATAAGCGTACGGTAATTAATTCGAATTCTGCTACGATTTGCAAAACATGTAATGAATGTTTGGTTTCTGATACTTATCATGAATGTGCTGTAAATGAAGTAAAATATGTTGCTAAGTCTCTAGTGAAAACTGTTAGAACTGCTAAACAGGTTAAGGATGTCAGAAAACTAAGGTGGAAAAAGGTTAAAAAACATTGGAAACCAACAGGAATAAAAATTAGTAATGTAGGTTATCAATGGAAACCTACTGGTCATAAATTCAATCTTAATGAATTGTGCCCTAAATTATCTAGATCAATGTCCATTAGGAAATGGATGCCCACTAGTAGAATTATACCTTTGAGAAGTGAACACACTTTGACTAGATTTACTGCCACTACTAGTCCTGCATCTACCTCTAATGATATCATTGATTCTGCTTCTGATGTGGATGTTCCAATCTCATTTACTAACCAAATGAAACCCCTTCTTGCATGGGGATCCAAATTATCCAGTCATCCATACTTGTCTCGTGTTCAACTGCAGTCGTATAAATCGCTTACGTGGTATTTGGACTCAGTCGCTCCAAGCATATGAGGAGAGATCGCTCATGACTCATGAACTTCGTGAGTAAATTCATCGGATCCGTTAGATTCGGGACGACCACTTTGGAGCAATTATGGGTTATGGAGACTATGTTGTTGGTGATAGTGTAATTTCCAGGGTCTATTATGTTGAAGGTCTTGGTCATAATTTGTTCTCTATTGGTCAATTTTGTGACTCAGATCTAGAAGTGGCCTTTAGAAAACATATTTGCTTCGTTAGAGAACTTGATGGTGTTGAACTTTTAAAAGGAACCCGTGGAACCAATCTGTACACCATCTCTATAGAAGACATGATGAAGTCCTCTCCAATCTGCTTGTTGTCAAAGGCTTCGAAAACAAAGTCTTGGTTATGGCATCGTCGTCTCAATCATTTGAACTTCGGAACCATAAATGATCTTTCTAGAAAGGACCTTGTAAGAGGTTTGCCCAGATTGAAATATGAGAAAGATCATCTTTGTTCGGCATGCCAATTGGGAAAAAGCAAGAAATACGCCCATAAACCCAAACCTGCAAACTCAATTATGGAAGTTCTTCATACTCTTCATATGGATTTGTGCGGACCCATGAGAGTGCAAACCATAAACGGGAAGAAATATGTGCTAGTCGTGGTTGATGACTATTCTCGGTTCACTTGGGTTAAGATTTTGAGATCAAAGGATGAAACTCCATATGTCATCATCAAACTTACTAAACAGCTGCAGGTTCGACTTAATAAAACAGTCAAAATTATCCGAGCAGACAATGGGCCGAGTTTGTTAACAAAGAACTAAGTCGGTTATATGATAGCATTGGAATCAGTCATCAAAGAAGTGTTCCACGTACTCCTCAACAGAACGGTGTAGTTGAAAGACGAAATCGGACTCTTGTCGAAGCTGCAAGGACTATGCTGATCTACTCAAAGGTTCCAATGTTTCTCTGGGCTGAAGCCATTGCCACTGCTTGCTACACCAAAAACCGCTCCATTATTCATACTATTCATGGAAAGACTCCTTACGAACTTGTCCACAACCAAAAACCTGATCTTTCTTTCCTTCGTGTATTCGGTGCGTTATGCTATCCAACGAATGATGGTCAAGATTTAGGAAAGTTAAGAGCTAAAGCGGATATTGGAGTTTTTGTTGGTTATGCACCAAACAGGAAGGGTTACCGAATCTACAATAAAAGAACCCGAGATATCATGGAAACTATTCACGTCACGTTCGATGAGATGTCTGAGCAAATGGCTCCTGGAAAATCTAGTTCTGGACCCGCATTTCAACATTCATTAAGTAGTCCCATTAGTTCTTCTCTTGTACAGAATCCCTCACCTAGAGTTCCATATGTACCTCCATCGGGAGAAGATTTGAAGAAATTGTTTGATCCAATGTTTGATGAATACTATGAACCTCTTGATAATTCTCATTCTACACCATCAACAGTGACGGCTCCTAATCCAATCAACACAGATAATCCAACTGTTTCTGTGTCTCTATCTCAAGAAGCGCCTGCTGCAGATCACTCATCATCATCCTCAAATCCTCAAATCCTCGAGTGTACATCATGGAAATGTTTCTGCTAACTATGATGGAGATAACCCATTTGCCACTCCAGAAGATGCACCGTTTGAAAATATATTTGCCCCTGAACAAACACCTTAACCATCTTCATCAGGGGATCCAAACTCTGCTACATCAGTTCCTCATCACCAACCACATGAACATCTCAGAAAATGGACACATGATCATCCATTGGACAACATTATTGGAAACCCGTCTCATCCGGTATCCACTCGTAAACAACTTGCCACAGATGCCTTATGGTGCTTCTTCAATTCTGTATTATCAAATATCGAACCTAAAGATGTCAAAACAACAATGTCTGAGGACAGCTGGTTTAGTGCTATGCAAGAAGAAATCCATGAGTTTGATCGTCTTGATGTATGGGAATTAGTACCAGCTCCAGATTGTGCTATGATCATTGCTCTAGAGTGGATGTTTAAAGTAAAGCTTGATGAGCACGGTGATGTTCTGAAAAATAAGGAAAGACTGGTGGCTAAAGGATACCGACAAGAGGAGGGTATTGATTTTGAGGAATCATTTGCTCCGGTTGCATGAATTGAGGCTATCAAAATCTTCCTGGCTAATGCTACTAGCAAAAACATGATAATTTATCAGATGGATGTAAAGACTGCGTTTATCAATGGAGATCTCAAAGAAGTAGTCTACGTCAGCCAACCCGAAGGTTTTGTGAATCCAGAGCATCCTACCCATGTCTATCGCTTGAAGAAGGTCATTTATGGTTTGAAACAAGCTTCAAGGGCATGGTATGATACACTGTCAAAGTTTCTCTTAACTAATGGATTCGGCAAAGGAGCAGTTGATCCCACATTGTTCACCAGAAAGTCAGGCAAACGCTTAGTTCATGTTCAAATCTATGTTGATGATATTATTTCTGCCTCGATCGACCCTAATAAATGTGACCATTTTTCAAAGGAGATGGGCTCCAAATTTCAAATGTCTATGATGGGACAAATGTCATTTTTCTTGGGATTACAAATTTAACAAAGTCTCGGAGGCATTTTCATTAATAAATCTAAATATGCTAATGAAATTTTAAAGAAATTTGGATTTGATTCTTGTGACCCTGTTGACATTCCCATGGTGGAGCGTACAAAACTGGATGAGGACCAATCAGGGATCATGGTTGATCAAACGAAATATCAAAGTATGATTGGATCCCTAATGTACCTCATAGCCAATAAACCTGATATTCTGTTCGCTGTATGCATTTGTGCTAGATACCAGGCTAAGCCTACCAAAAGGCACCTTGAAACGGTTAAACGGGTCTTTCGGTATCTCCAAGGAACCATTAACATCGGACTTTGGTATCCGAAGGACACCAATATGTCACTAACGGCATATGCATATGCAGACCATGCAGGGTGTCAAGATACACGTCGAAGCACGTCAGGTGGTGCTCAGTTCTTGGGAGATAAGTTAGTAAGCTGGTCTTCAAAGAAACAAATGAGTACGTCTATATCCTCTACAGAGGCGGAATACATAGCCATGTCATCTTGTTGTGCTCAAATCCTATGGATGAGATCACAATTATCTGACTATGGCTTTGAATTCAACAAAGTCCCTCCGTATTGTGATAACAAAAGTGCCATTGCTCTTTGCTGCAACAATGTTCAACATTCAAGAGCAAAGCATATTGACATTCGACATCATTTCATCAGGGAACAAGTGGAGAAAGGTGTGGTGGAACTATATTTTGTGAGAACTGAATATCAGCCGGCAGACATCTTCACTAAAGCTCTTCCTAGAGAACGTTTCGAGTTCATCCTCCCACGACTTGGACTAAAGAGTCTACAACCAGAGACACTCAAACATCTTCAAGAGGAAGAAGAGGAGTAAAGGCGTCTCTTCATCTATTCTCTGTACATATATTATCAAAAAGCAAAATACAAAATTATAAAACCCACAAAAAGAAAATAGAAAAATATAAAATTTCAAAATCCATAAAAATTAGAAAATCTTTGAAAAAGTCCAAAAATATCTTATCTGGTTTCGATATCATCTACGGACTTAGATTTGTCATTCGAAGAATTACACGGGTCTTTAGATGATGTTCGATCAGGTGTAATATATTTGTAGGACCTTGTTTTTCTTAACCTTATCACGAATACCAACCTTAATACACAAGTTACACACATAAAACACAAACGTCTTATGCGTAGAGATGAAGAAAGAAATATGGAAAGATGGTGACTTGATGATACTCGTATGTGTTGGAGAGAAAAAGATGAAACAAGAAACTTGTATTACTTCAAAGAAAACACACACACATACACACTCAAGCACACCCATCAAATGACACATTTGAGGGGTATTTATACTTCCATACTAAACCCCCTAATGGGCTTGGCCATGGGCTACGTTTGGACTTTGATTGGGCTTTGGATTACATGAACTTACAAAAGGATAGCTTAACATAGCTTCTAGCCATTTAGCTTAGCCCAATCCACGAGCCCGTTCACTATTCTATCATGATATCTAACACACATTACAAAGTTCCTAAACGTGAATGACCATCACTTCAATTAATTATTATTAAGGCTAACAATCTCCCCCTAAGGGGTGGTCATTCAAAAGATGCTCCACTTGATTAGGTATTTACTTTCCTTGAGCTTGAACTTTGTGTGTAGATATAGAATAGTCTTGATTTTCGTTCCTTCATGCTTTGTGATCATTTAATGTGGTTGTCTGCCGTTTGTCAACTTCTTTGGAATAGGTGTCTTCACGTCTTTCTCCACCATGCTCACACTTCTTTTTGACTTTGAGTTTTCAATGATGAAGTTCTCGAGTCTTTAAACTTTGAAGATTCTTTGACATTGACGAAGAATCATCTTTAACTTTGAGTGGCCTTTGATTTTGATGAGAACTTTCATTTGATGTGATGTTGGTATGAGCATGGGAAGATGGTGCGGTCTTTCCTCCAAGGAACAATCATCAGTACCTGCATGTTTATGTTAGTGAAGAATACCAATCGATCATTGTGGACTTTTCTTAAAGAATTGACCACTACGATTGTTATACTGATGAATGTCTTGATTCCATTCACCTTGGTCGGCGAATCAGCCGTCCTAATCCCTTAAGGGACAGTTGGCATTACATTGAATAAATTCAAGTAACGACCGTCATCTTCAGGATTCGATTCGTGAAAGGAATCTCCTTAGCGGGATTTCCAGCACTTACAGGTTTGAACTTCAAGGGTGTTAACAGCATAGTGTGAAAACACATCTCTAATTCTTACAAAGGTCGCTCCTGGAACTGGAGGCCCTCAAGTAGGCTAACACGACATACAAAGTACATCAGCAGTTCGGTGAGTCAAAGTACACCAAAGCATCACTTCACGATCAGAGACCGTTTGAGACACACTAAGCGTAACCCATAAAGAATTACAAAGTGACTGCTTTGTCGAGGCGGTTTGATGTTGAACTGGCAGGAGTTTCCATTCAATCACTGAGGATCACAATTGTAAATCCTTTCATAAATGTTCTGGCAGATTGCTAAGATCTGCGTAGGACTCTAGAATGTATCACTTGTGTCCTTATTGATGAACAACAAGCGATGAAATGTTAAGTGTTCCTAAGAGATCTTTTAATGAATCTCGTGGCTCGAGACTCAATTAGTGCATTTTGGTTTTCCTGAGCGGAGACAAGGGAGAGGGTCTCCTTCTTCAATACCAACGATCTCTAAGAGAAAGTCGATAGATTATGTAGGGTTCCCAGTGAGAATGAAACAAATCCTTTTAAGAGGAATTGAGTAGTTAGAAGGTTTAGTGCAGTGCGTCACTGGGTCCATGACTTCGTTGTCTTCAATACCAGTGTCATCTAGTGACAACCAGTAGCAGATGAATTGAACCCGGTTTACGCCTAAGGTTGATTATGGAGGGCTATTTCTTTTCACCCTTTTCATTACATTTCTTTTAATTCTTCAACCCTTCTTTCTCCTTTCTCACATTACTCCTTTTTCAATCATACCTAAGGACTTCTAATACTAACTATGGGTATTGTCCTTGGGTAGATCCTCCGACTCTGGCGGATCATAGGATGGTTTTCTATCCTTAGTCACCTTATAACTCCATGATTGTCCCATGTTGCCATAAAACCATTTTTCTTGAAAATCTCGAAAGTGTTTATGATTGAAAACATGTTTGAAACACTCCGAGAGTTTTATATTTTTGATATCAACGGATTAAACTTGTTGGATCGATATACTTTAATCAAACTAAACTAGCTTGTTAAGGTTTAATAACCTCGGATAAATCCTAAGTTATTAACAAAGAAACACCGAGCAATCTTTATTAAGTCGCGAATTTACTTAACAAAGCTAAGAAGAAACTTTATTAATAAACTCTAAATCGCTTATTATGCGGATACTCTAATACAACTCTAAGATATTCGAACTTTTCTCTAAACTCTTAATTCGTAAACTCTAAAACTCTTTTTAAAATCGTACCTCTAATGCCAATCTAGGAGTCCTTTTATAGGCTCAAGGATATCCTAGTCGGTTTACAATTGATAACCTTGTCGACAAGTAATCTAAACATGGAATACAATACTTTCCATAAACTAATATAACGATCTTACATCCTAGCGATGCTGACTTCACCTTGCGGTACTTTGACTTTATCTTTAGCGATCTTTGACTATTTGACTTCTTCGGTGCTGCGACTTCGGTACTTTCATATCTTGATGCTTTGATATCTTGACACTTTCATATCCCAACAATCCTCCCCAACTTGAATTCTACTTGCTTGACTTCAAGTTCCTTTATGAATATATCTTTAACAACTTCATCTTTAAAATGGATTGTTCTTTAGTCTTTAGATTATATCTCTGTAGAATCTTGTGCTCTTGTCAAAGTATCTCTTAGAATTGTTTTCTTCACGTGACATTGACAATCTCCATCTTTTCGACAACACGACAACATATGACAATGTGTACAATAATTCAAGTTTAAGTTGCATACTATTCTCATCACATCTAAGTGAATCATTGAAAATTCAATGGATTTAGAACTCTTTACCAAAGCCATTATCTTTGGAGTAGCCAAATGTTTTGGTGTGTAAGACCATGGTACATTGATAACCATATGATTTTTAGCAAACCACCGACTATCAACAGATTTGTTTTGTCTTTACCAAAAGTTGTACCCTTACGGACTAGTTAGTTCTTTTATCTAATGGTGAACTAATTACCAATAATGGTTTTCCACGCCTTTACCACAAGCCATTTCTTGTGGGCTAGCCAACTCTTCACATTCTTGATATGGTGAGTTGATAACCATCCAACTTATTAGCAAGTTGTCAACTAAAAGCGGTTTGATATATCTTTACGAGCCGTTTGCTCATGGATTAGTCAATCCTTTTGTAACCATGGTGGATTGATAACCTATTGATGTTATCATCACAAAACCATTTATTCAACCTTTATTTCAAAAATATTTATTATTTAGCAAAAGGTTTCATCTAAAATTTTATTTAGCGGTTTAGTTCGATAAGCAGTACTTTGATGAAAATCTTGTCGACTAGCGATACTTTGAATAAAAGTCTTGATATATCAAAAAGTATTTATTCAAAATCATACCGGTTATAGATCATTCTCGAAATGGTAGTCCGGTCTATAAGCAAATTGATAACCATGCAAGCAATTTCATCGACCTCTTCTACTTCCAATCCATGCTCAAGCATTCTTCTCATGAGCTCAACGGTAAGAGGATATCTTCTTTACGCAAACATGTGAATCATTGTTCCATTTTCTAACTCCAAGACATGAACTCCAGTTCTCCAAAGAATCTCCGACAAACTATCTCCCGTTTTCTTGATCCTTCCAAATATCATCGATTACTCTTTTCATCGGTTTCCCACATGGTTATGAGATCCCCATGTAAAACCAATCCAATCCCTTCTAATGGATTATCTTCAAAATAAGTCTTCACGACATGATATAAGTAGAATAGATCTACTCATCTATGATATCGCAAACAAATCCATAGCCTTTTAAAAACTACGAAACTTTTATCTTCTTTGTGAAAAACCATGTAATCTCCATTCTTAGATTTCTCAACTTTGAAAGCGATCTTTGATCATTCATCTTCATGTCATTATCTTCATCATATAATCAAAATCTACCACTCGAGATAATTCTTCAATTCATCACTAGTCTCGGATCTTAATTCAACCTTCTCTTTCTTTGAAAAGCGAACATCTGTAGCTTGGTTTTCTTTTCCTCTTTAAGCTTTTCTTCCTTTCGACTTGGTCCAAAAAGCTTCTTCTCTAAAATCTTTAATGCAAACATCTTTCTTATAAGCTTCTCTCTCGACATCATATAATCTCTTCATATCCACATAATTTAGCTTACGTAATCCTTTAAATCCTCTGCTTTTAGATATGCCATCATTGCATTCCTTTCTTTAGCTAAATTAGGTCTTCTTGACATGAATCTAACGGTGTTGGAGGCTGTAAAGGTTCGTGACTTGACATCAATTCATCTTGCACCTTTTGAGTGCTTCTCTATCCAAGCTTCTTGAGCTTCTTGTTCTTCTCTATCTTTAGCATTTATCTCTTCTTGAACTTTTCTAGTGCTGACTTCATTCCTTGCAACTTCAAATGCTCTAAGTTACGCTAAAGTAAGTTTCTTTTTCTTAACTTCAACCAAAATACCTTTTCCTTGTCTTTTGGATCAATTGCGGGTTGATCGGTTCTTGGTTGTTCTTCTTCTTGTGCTTCTCTAATAGTAACACCTCCTCTTGGTTGTGACGGATCAAGAATTGTAGCAACTAATTCATCATCACTTGGTGAATGAATAGGTTTAAATCTAGGTTCCTCCTCTTCCTCTATAACAAGCTGTAGAAGGACCGACTTCTTCTTCAAAATTCAAAACCCTTGGAGTTATTGGTGTTATAATCTACGGCCTAGATGTATCATGAAACTCGGTACTTTGATGTTCGATACTTTGTTTATCGATACCTTGATGTTCATCGATACCTTGAACATCGATACCTTGATTATCAAGATACCTTGAACTTGTACTTCTTGTTCCTCGGAAAATCTTCTTTCTTCTTCAAAACTTCTTCTTGATTCTTTTGTCTTCATAACATCTTCTTTCAAATTATCTTTTTCTAAATTCCTCCCAAGTTGACGAAAGATGATTTAGGAACCGTCTTTCTTTTCAATTCCTTACGAAGTGCTTTTCGACGTTTATTCTCCTCCTTAACCCATAAATTGAAACCTTGAATATAAGGTTTAACAAAATTTCTCAACCAGAAGTAATTTCGCTTTAACTTCCTAATAGTTTTAGCTTGTCGCTCAACAGTCTTGTTCAACCTAGCAAGCGCCTTTGTCAAAGCATAGTTATCCATAGTTAAACCTTCACGAGGTATAGAATGAGCATCACCTTGAACTTGTGAATGTTCCTCTGAACCAGAAACAAATGGTTGAGGAGATGGAGTAGGTGTTCTCTCAATCTGCTTGAACCTCGGGACTTGGAGAAACATCACCTGTAGAGATGCGGTACCTTCACGAGAAGCGGTGCTTGCGGATCACGATACCTTGTGAGCGACACTTTGTGAGCGGTACCACATGCGAGCGGTACCTTCACTTTCTTCATCCTCTTGACCGTCGACTTGAACAACTTCCATCATGGAAGTAGTTAAGGAATATCTCCACCTCGAACAAATCACTGCGCCTAGCCATGAATGTATAGATTTTGGCTTGTTGCACAATAACGAGTAGTAAAGCGGTGGGTTTAGGAATATCGACCAATTGCTTGTTTAGAAAAACTGTATAAATCTTGGGTACATCAACCAAGTAGCCCCGGATGATATATGAGATAGCATTCCATCCAAAATAAGCCGTGAAAAGTTAAATACTCTATCAGTAGCTAAACCAACCACTGCGGATGCAATATTTGAACCAAAGCTGCTCCCAAAGTGCTTTTAGAACTTATGCAATGGAGCAAGACATGGATCAAAAACTTCCATTGAGGACGAGAATAAGGCCTTCTTAAAAGTTTGTTCGATCAAAGAACCTTCATAACCCAGTTGCTAAAAGTATCCCAAATCAATTGCTTGTCAAATCTAATAGCCCCATCTTCATCTTCAAATAATAAATCTGCTTTAATAGATGCTTCGTGATCTTGATAGTGCGACCGACAACGATTGATCTAATATAGTATTCATCCTCCTCCATATTGTCTCTAGCATTAGCCCAAAATTCTTGAATCCATGGTTCAATTATATCCGCTCAACTAAAGAGCATAACTAATAGGCGACCAGTAAGATAATCAATGATATCATAAACGCCACATTTGCCTCGGTCTTATCCAAATTAGCCACCATATTGTGCTTGAAGCAGTTAAGCGATTCACCATTGTTGAAAGAGTGAGCACAATAGAAAGATTGTGTCGAATAATAAAGAGATGGTAATTGGAAGTTATGTATGGAAAAGATATGTAGTAATAATATGAGAGGAAAATCGGAAAGTAGTTATTTATAGGTGAGATTTGAAAATCACGACCTAAATAACAAAGTTACCGTTATTACCAATTACCCATCAATATTACCGTTGGAGCAGTTGCTTTAATCGACAAACGGTACTTTCCACATAAGCGATACTTTCCCAGCGGTACTTTCCCAAGCGGTACTTTCGAAATCGATGCTTTGCCAAAAATCCTTCAAATAATCTAAGTATAAACTAACATCCTCCCTCAAGCAATACACGGACTATATCTAACACCTTATAGTCCTCCCTTAAACATAGCTTAGTAGTTAATCATTCCAATGCTCACGACCAAGTGATTGAATCGTGACACATCAAAACCTTTGGTGAGTAGATCGACTACATTGTCATCCGTGTGAACTTTAACCACATTAATAAGCCTATGCTCATAACGATCTCGATAAAGTGATGCCTAATCGAATATGCTTTGTCTTGGAATGATACGAGTTCTTCACAATACAAATAGTACTCTCATTATCAATATTGATAGGAGTATTCTTAAAGTTGAACCCATAATCCAATAGTTGATTACGCATCCATAAAACTTGACCACAACAACTTGCGGCTACTACATATTCGACTTGATAGATGATGTTCTTTGCAATTGTCTGCTTCTTGCATTGCCATGAGACTAACCTTCTTCCAAGATATTGGCATCCACCGGTTGTGGATCTTCTATCATAGTTATCACTGCATAGTCACTATCGAAAAAGCTTCTAAGTGAAAAGGTGACTCTTTAGGATACCACAACCCCAACTTAGGTTGTTGTTTCAAATAACGAATATTCTCTTGTGACATTCGGTGAGAGATCTTTGGTGAAACTTGATATCGGCACATAAACAAGCTGCAAACATGATATCGGGCCTTGATGCGATAAGATACATAAGAGAGCCAATCATAGATCTGTATAACTTGACTTCAACAGGTGTCCATCTTCATCTTTTCCCAATGAATTGATAGATTTAATAGGTGTAATAACTGACCTTCATATCATCAAAATTAAACTTCTTAAGTATATACGTAACATACTTGTCTTGACTAATAAAATCCCTTCCTTGGGTACCGCTTAACACGAAGTCCTAAAAGAATGTTAACTCTCCCATTGAACTCATTTGAAATTCCTTACGCATCATTGCTCAAACTCCTTAACCATAGGCTGTTTGGTAGCCCCAAAGATAATATCATCAACATACACTTGAACTAACATGATATCCTTCTTGTCTCTCTTGATAAACAAAGTCTTGTCTATAGCTCCCTCCGTATCCATGTTGTAATAAGAATGTAGAGAGCCTCTCATACCAAGCTCTAGGTGCTGATGAAGACCATATAAAGCCTTAACCACCTTATAGACTTTGTTAGGATGCTTAGGATCTTCAAAACACGGAGGTTGTTTCACATACACCTCTTACGTAATAGTGCCATAAAGAAATGCACTCTTGACATCCATCGGTATACACGAAAACCCATATAAGAAGCAAAAGCAAGAAAGATTCTAATTGCTTCAATCCTTGCCACAGGAGCAAAACCTCATCATAATCTACCCCTTCTTCCTGTCTATAACCACGAGCAACTAACCTTGCCTTGTTCTTGATAACATTGCCTCTTTCATCTCTTTTAACTCTAAAGACCCATCTTGTTCCAATAACTCTCTTCCCATCGGAAGATCACATAAAACCAAACCTCTTGAAGTTTAAATTGAAGAAGTTCTTCTGCATAGCTTCAACCCACTCTCTTTAGTCAAAGCTTGAGCAATATTCTTGGGTTCCTCTTGAGAGATGAAACAAGTAAATAAGCGGGTTTGATGGTCCTTATGATTTAGCTTTGTTTTGTTTATACACAAAGCTAAGTAAAGCATTATGAGGTTTTGTGAAACCCTTAGCTTTGTGTCTTGTCATAACTCCGAGTAGAAGGACCAATGATTTGATCGGTTGGATGATTCTTATGAATTCGTAAGATTGGAGCGTGGAACTTCATATGTATCATCTAAGTTAGTATAATCGGCACCTTCATTGGAATTTGTGAAAATACCTTCATCTTCAAGCTCATCATCGGTTTCTTCTAACTCGGGCATGGTAGGATCATCCAAATCATCTAAAATCTTGACAAGCTGTGCAAGCGATACTTTGGTTGAAAATCTTGTCAAAATCTTGTAAGAGTACTCTGCGATCTTGTTCTTCTTCTTTGCCTCTTCATAAGCTCTCCTTTGTTCATCGGTGTAAGAATGTGCTAATACATCTTGAAGAAGCATCGATTAAGTTCCTCTTGAATAGATTGATCCTCGTGAGATAATGAGGATTGTGGTGCAACGATGCTTTGTTTTGGCGAATCGATACTTTGCTTAGGAACATCGATGCTTTTGTTTTGGACTCATAGGATCTTTATCGGGAATAGCATCGGTCTAAGATGAATATCATGAACAACATATTGAATATCTTCTTCATTATGCAAAGGTTGATTTTCTTCTCTAACGGTACATAATTCATTGAAGGAGATAAAATCTCAAGATCAAACATCCAATCGGGACCCTTCCCTTTCTCATTGTCTTGATCCTCTAAAAACTCAACATGAAGACAATCTTGAATCTTCTTAGTAACTCTGTTGTAGACTCTAAATCCTTCTTGTTAGTGCAATATCCCAATAAGTAACCTTCTTGGACTTGCCATCAAACTTCCCTAGATTATCAATGGTGTTCAAAATAGTAAGAGGGCATCCAAAGGCTTCATAAAGCGAATGTTGGGTTTATTGCCCATCGACAATTCATAGGGTGTCTTCATACGTGGTTTTGTGTGAAACCTGTTGAGTACATAACATGCGATGCTTACGACACGCCCAAAATTGAATAGGGAGATGAGAATCGGCTAACATGGTCCTTGCGACTTCAATCAAAGTTCTATTTTCCTCTCTGCAACACCATTTCTTTGTGGTGTTCTAGCAATACTAAACTCCCTTTTATGCCTTTATTTGCACAAAAATCATCCATAGGCTTATTCTTGAATTCGGTTCCATTATCACATCTAATACCTCTAACCTTGAGTCTTAATTGATTTTCAAGTGCTATTATAAGAGTTTGAATAGCATCAAAGGTATCATCCTTAAAGCCCAAAAAGAAAACCAACTGAATCTACTACAATCATCGGTAACAACCAAGCGATACTTCTTCTTATTTAAACTTGCCACGAGAGACGGTCCAAATAAATCCATGTGTAATAGCTCAATGGTTCTCTAATATTTCTTTCATCAAGCTTCTTGCGGGAAGCTTTGTGTTGTTACCCTTCTTGCATGCCAAACATGATTGATCATTCTGTAAGTCTTTGAAGGTAAACCTCTAACTAAATTTCCTTTGACCAATTTGTTGATGTTCTTGAAATTTACATGGCCCAATCTTCTATGCCATTGATGTGCCTCTTGAGATGTTGCTTTAGCCACCAAACATGTGGCTCTACCATAAGAATGTAGACTCTTCATGTCTAAACTATACACATCATTTGTCCTTGGTACCCTTAGTACTACCAAGTCATCATCAACGAGTTTGAAGTCGGAAGAAAGGATAAGACATTACGTGTCGATGAATAACACGGGATGCTTTTATCACAAATTTGAGAGGCCGACAACAAGTTGAACTTGACTCCTTCACATATCGACATTCTCAAAATCAATTCTCCCGGCTTTAATTGTTCCTTTCCTGTAATCCTTCCTCCATTGGGATCATTCCCAAATGCAACTTTTCCTCCACTAATACTTCTAAAATCGAGACGGGATCTCTTTATCACTGTCATACTTCGAGCAACCACTATCCACAATAAGATGATCTTTAAGCTCCTCTTACGGGTTGCCACACACATAAAGAAAAGAGTTAGAAACTTTTAGGAACCCAAGCCATTCTTGACTTGTGTTCCCGCGAGAAGTTACAAACTCAAATTCTTTGAGTATGTAATTCTCACTATCTCTCGATTATGATCCAAAATTATCTTTTGATGTTTAGCATGTGGATTTTCAAAACTCTACGGTTTTCAACATAAATTTCTTTCACCGTTATTAGCCTTTTCTCTTGACACAAAAACATCGATTCACTTTTTGTTGAGCGTCTGTATGTCTCCAGCAGTTCTTTCCTTTTAACCCATTCGGTTTTAACGGAGGTTCTTGTGATCTAGATCCCTATATGAGCTGTGATAAGTTCTAGGTTGATAATGAGATCTCCTAGAATTTCTATCCCAGTATGGTTTTCGATTACCTTGTCTCGGCGGTGCTTTGGAAATCTTGTGAGATCTTGAAGGTCTTCTCGATGTGGGTATCTATGATGCGGTGTGAAGTTTACGTGATTAATCCTATTTGAATTAGTCCACACTGGTTTGTGCTCTCTAGGTCTCGATTGTTAGACTTATTCCTTGAAACTTGCTTAGATATTACGAGTGTCATCACAATCTTTGATTAAGTGAGTAGGACTATAACACACAAAACACAGTTTTGACCCATATGTCCAAAGTGATTTCTTCTATGTCTATGCCCAAAATTGTTTTGCCTTCTTGAGGGTGATAAAATTTGTTTTGACCAAAATTATCCCAAAAGGTTTAGCGATCTTGTTTTGAAAAGGTTTTGCGAAGAGTCTTGCTTGTTGAGCGATACTTTGATTTAAAATCTTCTTGGATTTTGAACATTGTTTTCAACAGTTTCTTTGGGTTTCTCGGATCTAGATTTAGCAATTAGCTTATTCCTAAACTCTAGACTATCTACTCCATAACGAGAAACATCGGGCCTAGAGGGTGATGACTAATGGGATGAGGAGCGACATGATAACCATTGTCTTTCTTAGGAGGTGGTTCACTTCGAGCCTTCATTACTAGATGAATCTAAATAGTTAATGAGCTCATCATCACTAGTGGTTATATCCTCAAAATCCATCATCACGATCACTAGGTTGGTTTTCATCTATGTTACTAAAGTCCATTCCAAATCCTAAGCTTTGTTCTAATGTAAGCCCTTCTGCATTTTTCAACATCTTGAACATGGGACAAGCGGACTCTTTCAAGCATCAAACTTAGCTACCAAATCATCTCTTTCCTTAGTTAATTTCTCAATTTGACAATTTTACGGTTTAGTTTCCATTCACTAAGTTTCAATGGTAATCCTGTTGTTCATACTTTTCATTGAAGCCATTTCATTATTTTCATGTGTTATGATTTTAGCTTCTATAGACTCTAAAGTGATTTGATAACTTTGCTACCTCGGACCTAGCCCTAATACAATTATCTCTTTCAATCACATAAGCTGTTAAGCAATTTTGATAGAACTCATAACAGTTTGAGCATACCTCGAGATAGGAGGCGAGTTGGTGAAGTAGCCACCATAGCAAGAAGAACAGGATCATCTTCACTTTCTTTGCTCCAATCAAATCCTCCAAAGCCATCATCGATTCCAAAGCGGCATGTTGATTCTTCATCAAAGCGATGCTCGGTCAATGCTTCCTTTGTGTCTTCAATTGCATCTTCCACTTTGCTACCATCTGATGAAGTCATTGGTTCATCATCAAACTCTTCACTCCGGTCCACTTCGATAACTTCTCTTGAGCAACCAAAGCCTTTGTTTGATTATTGGAATCTCCTTGAGCTCAAGTTTAGGCTTCTCGGATGATCTGTTTGCTTGATACTTAGCAAACACACTCCTTGCAAAGTGACCGGTCTTTTGACAATTGAAGCATTCAATTTTAGATTTGTCAAAAGTTATTCCTTGTTTTGGTTTGAAATCAATATTTTTGCTGTCTTCTTCATGTACTTTTTGATTCTTGCGATGATCAAAGCAACTTGCCACGATATCAATTTCCTCAAGTGCATCTTCTTCAATCATGCTAGATCCTCTTCATAAGTGACGGGTAAGCTTGCTTGTTGTGCAAAGAAGGAGCACACAACTTCATCGAGTTCAAAGTGGTTGATGGTGGGGCTGCTTGAGTATATGATGGGGATTGTACAGCGATACTTTGAGAAGCAGTACTTTGAGGAGAAGCGATACTTTTGGAATCTTGCTCTTCTTTCGAGATGATAGAAAAGCAATCTTGTGAGATTTAGAATTTGGTTGACCACTCATCTCATGTTCATACACCTTCAATTGATGATAAAGATCATCAAAGTCCATAACCTCAGATCCTTGTTGTCCTCGATCATAGTAGCAATCACATGCCATGTAGATGGCAAACTCATAGAAACTTCAAATTAGCATCCTCAAGTGATACTTACGCCTTGTATAACTCCAACATGTTGAGGAGATTAAAAACCTATCATATGCGACATCAAGACTCTCTCTTTCTCCTCATGTGAATGTTTCAAGCTTTTGTTTGACAAGTTTACATGCATCTTCTTAGAGGCTTCATTCCTCCAAATCTGGTCTTGAGAGCGACCCAGTGCTTAGCATCTTTAGCATCGTGAAATTTAAGAAGATGACCATCGGAATGGCGAGATAAGAGAATGTTAAGAGCCTTCTCTTGATTCCTTAGGGTTGCTTGTGGTAAAAGCGCTTTTGGTGCCAAAGGTTGTCCGGGAACTTGAGCAGGTTCTTGAACAACTTCATTCCATTGACAATTACATTCCACGAGCATGGTGCATAATGGCAATATCTTGCCTCATCTTCATGCACCGAGATCATATTCTCCTTCTTAATGATTGGAATTACGGTGAGGTGATTGAGGGTGGTGGAGCGACTTGATCGACATCTTGAATATTGTAGGGTTTCTTCCTAGTCGAGTTTCCACACAAGCTCGATACCACTTGTTGGATCGATATACTTTAATCAAACTAAACTAGCTTGTTAAGGTTTAATAACCTCGGATAAATCCTAAGTTATTAACAAAGAAACACCGAGCAATCTTTATTAAGTCTGCGAATTTACTTAACAAAGCTAAAAGAAACTTTATTAATAAACTCTAAATCGCTTATTATGCGGATACTCTAATACAACTCTAAGATATTCGAACTTTTCTCTAAACTCTTAATTCGTAAACTCTAAAACTCTTTTTACGAAATCGTACCTCTAATGCCAATCTAGGAGTCCTTTTATAGGCTCAAGGATATCCTAGTCGGTTTACAATTGATAACCTTGTACGACAAGTAATCTAAACATGGAATACAATACTTTCCATAAACTAATATAACGAGATCTTACATCCTAGCGATGCTGACTTCACCTTGCGGTACTTTGACTTTATCTTTAGCGATGCTTTGACTATTTGACTTCTTCTTCGCTTTCTGATACGATATCTTGATGCTGATACTTTCATATCTTGATGCTTTGATATCTTGACACTTTCATATCCGTGTTCTTTTATGAAGTGATAACACACATTTTCTCCCAAAATTGCTCCTCGATGTACTTTTTGTCAGTAACTTGATCACTGCGTGGTCCGCATCGAAAAAGCTATTAGATCAAATCCGGTTCCTTCGGATACCAAAGTCCCATGTGAATGGATGTCTTCAGGTACCGAAAGATCCTTTTAACCTCTTTGAGGTGCAGTTCGGTAGGCTTTTCCTGATATAACAATTCGCATTTTCGAGAGTTTACTATTCACTTACTATTCACTTTTACTATTCACTTTCACTATTCATCCCGTAAAATTTTTATTTCACATTCTCGTAAGATAAATTATTTTAGTAATGACCTGAGAGTTTGACAATCGTTAGATCATTTTCGCAAAAGTTATTAAGAAAACACCGTCTTAAAGTTTCATTTTGATCGGAACACCATTTCAACATCCCGCGCATAACGAAGACCGCCTCTGACAATTTTCCCCACATCAGATTAATTTTTAGATCACTCATAATCAATTTGAGAATTTTTAAGATTTCATTTAAATGTTACCAAATAAACCCCGAGTCAGACGAGACTAAACTTACGTTTTAAACAATTCTACTTAGATCCGGACTTAACCATTCTCCTTCAGATTTCCTAAGATGTTTAGAAACTTTTACATTTTTGGAAAAGTCAAACATATTCCCTCCTCCTTTGACCATAAAGAAATTAACCTTGTATCGTTCTACATTTTTGATTAAATCGCGTAACTTTTAGACTTCACGATAATCATTATGTTATCCCACGCATCTGACGAAAACCATATTTTTACATCTCATATCACTTTTAGACTAATTTTAGTCTACTCTAAATAAATCCACGGTCATTTCCCTGAAATCTCGTTCTTTTCTGATAAATTGCGAATTACGCGTTTTTGACCCGAATTTCCACTTTTAAGCAGCGTTTTTGCACCCAATGAGACTTATCACCCATTTTATATTTTTAGATTAAGTTTAATGATGAGTTTCATCATTCCTGCAAGTTTCATATTTTTACGATACCCGGTTTTACGTTTTATGGATTAACAACTTACGGTTAGCATTTAACGGAACCAAATCTTACTCTAAACTCAAGATAATATCAAAACTTATCATCTAAGCCTTGTCACCTATGTATGACCGCCTCTAGGGGGGGGGGAGAGTCATCACCTTGGTGGCTTGATCTTAAACATGTTTCCTTTAGATCATTACATGTGTAAATTTAACCATGGTTAGTTTTTAACCCAATATATAGTTAACTCCTAAATTTTCCCTATAAATACCAAGCAAATCACTACATATTTTCTTGCACCACACCTCTTTATCTATCAAAGTCCTAAAACCCTAAGGCACTTATCTTATATTTTGTAAGAAAGTTAACTAGTTTTTGAAACAAAGCTAGTGTTTGATCTTCGTTTTTGGAAATTTTCAAGAAAGAGTCTTTATAATCTTCAAATATCTTCAAGTCTCCAAAAAGACGTAGTTATAATCTTCTTTTCTTCTTCGGTTTCTCAAGAAGGCGTTGTTATAATCTTCTAATAGCCTTGGGTTTTCGAAGATTGCAAATTCTACGACGAAGCTCCGCTAATATTTTATTTTTCCATAATACACAAGTGTTCTATATTAAGGTAAGTATTTATAAGACTCAAACTTATTTAAATACTTATAAACTTGTTAGTTTATTTATTGTAATTATAAACTCTTAATATATAATAATCAAGTAATCAAAATACATGTTTTACGTATTGAGCACTACAACACTAGGGAACTTCATGTGAGGGTTCATTTGGGTAAGCGGATCAACGAGTTCTTTGGTTTATGAATTAAAGTGTCCTAGCTCCTCGAGCGTTCGCATGACCTCTCGAATCGTGATGGCCCGAACGGTAGTACTGAGATATACAAACTAAAACCATTTCTATAAACAAACATACAAATACTACATCATGATCAATATAAGGACGTATATAGGCATGTTTATAATTTCGCGTCGTTATCCCGAACCTAAGAGTTGACATCATATTCTAGGTTATACGTAGAGACTTCCAGGCTTATCCATCGATTCCGTTATACGTTGTGATATCATTTATTAAGGTGATTTCTTAGCCCCGTTTTTATACTCGTTTGAAACTTTTGGGGGAGATACATGCTCAACTACTTTCTTTTACTTTTACAAATACTCAAAGCATTTATACTTGATTGCATTATACATGATTTCATTATACTTGATTGCGTTATACTTGATTGTGTTATACTTAAGTTTGGAAGTCTCCCAACATAAACGGAGCAGTTCTCTATCGAAAGTCTCCCAATATAAACGGAGCAGTCCAATTCGAAAGTCTCCCAACATAAACGGAGCATTTCTCTATCGAAAGTCTCCCAATATAAACGGAGCAGTCCAATTTGAAAGTCTCCCAACATAAACGGAGCAGTCCAATTTGAAAGTCTCCCTTATCGACGGAGCAACACTAAGTGCAATAATCTGAAATATTATGACTGTATGTGTGCTTGACTATAAAATGCACTATATTTTAGCAGTGGGTTGTAAACGCACATGTTGCAGGTTTTGTATGGGCGGAGTTTGCAACTGAGTGGATTTACAATGCCTTTGCTGTGTGAACATTCTTAAAAGTCTTTACAATTCAACTAAACTCTATGAACTCACCAACCATTGTGTTGACACTTTTTAGCATGTTTATCTCAGGTCTATAAGATGATAGCTGTTGCATGGAGCATAGAGTCGCTTGGCATATTTTGAAGACTTATGCTTTTATTATTACCATTCGATATGTTTTAAAAACACTTATGTATTGTACTTCAGAACT
Source organism: Chrysanthemum lavandulifolium (assembly GCA_022545495.1). Classification (NCBI taxonomy): domain Eukaryota; kingdom Viridiplantae; phylum Streptophyta; class Magnoliopsida; order Asterales; family Asteraceae; genus Chrysanthemum; species Chrysanthemum lavandulifolium. The sequence goes on along the minus strand of CM040246.1, from coordinate 132,185,693 downwards.
TATGTTGTAACTCTGTTCTCATTAATCGAATGGTAACTTTTCAAAACGTCTCATTTAGAGGTCGTTTTCTATACCTTGTACTTTGTATTAGGAAGTAGCACCCCAATGACACAATCTTCCGCTGCGGTATTTTGGGGGTGTTACACCTGAAACCGTGCTAATAAGCAAACAACAAAATGAATATCGGGTCGACTAGCAGTGAGGTACATGAGAGAACCAATCATGCTCCGATATTTCTTCGGATCGATAGGTTTCCCAAATAAATCGGCTCCAATTTTTGGTGAAGTTACCATTGGTATTCCGACCGAATCACAATTATCCATACATGATTTTTCAAAATCTCAGTTGTATATTTAGATTGATTAATAAAAATTCCACGAGGGGACTGATGGATTTGTAAACCAAGAAAAAATTTTAGTTCCCCCATCATGGACATTTCAAATTTGCTTTTCATGAGATTTTCAAATTTTTTTGAAAGGTTCAGATTAGTGGACCCAAAAATGATGTCGTCTACGTAAATCTGAACAATCAAAATGTCATTGTTATGTTTTCTTGTAAACAAGGTAGGATCAACCGTTCCTTTGGTGAAATTGTTTTGATCAAGAAAGAGACGATTCGTTATACCACGCTCTGAGCTTGTTTCAAACCATAGATTGCCTTTTTGAGTTTGTAGACGTAGTCGGATGTTCCATATCTATAAAGCCTTCGGTCGACTCACGACACTTCTTCTTTCATAGTTCCATTCAAGAACGTGGTCTTAATGTCCATCGATAAACCGTGATGTTTTTGTGAGTGCATAGGCTAAGAATATCTGACCGCTTCAAGTCTAGCTACCGGTGCGAATGACTCTTTAAAGTCTATCCCTTCTTCCTGTCTGTATCCTTTGGCTACAAGACGAGCTTTGTTGCGAATTACAATCATTTCTTCATCCCTTTTGTTCTTCCGTAACCATTTGAGACCAATGACGCGAATGTCAATTGGTCTTGGAACCATATCCCAAGAGTCATGTAGACGGAATTGGAGAAGTTCCTCCTGCATTGCTTCTATCCATGTGGGTTCTGCCATTGCCTCGCGAACGTTCTTTGGCTCTATATTTCTAATTGAGCAAAGGTAAATGCATAAGTCGCAATAGGTGGCAAGTTGGCATCACGTCTGAATTGGCCGTGAAGGTTCACCAATAACTTGTTCAATTGGATGGTCTTTTGTCCACTTCAGAGTAGAAGGATACCGTTGGTTAAACGTATGTGAGTTAGATGGTTCTCGTAAGCTTGAAGATGATTCACCGATTACGTAGCAAGCGGGTTTTCAAATAAGTCTTCATCTAACGTTGCATCGTTCTGGTTTTTTGAAGGTTCTTCTTGAAATGATATGTTTTGGTTTTGCTCATCAACTGCTGGTTAAACTGTTTCAAGAATAGGATTTGCAGAAGTCGATGTAGATGACGTTAATGGAGTTGGTGCATTGGTTTAGACCGTTGTAGATGCATCTTCTGTTGGTGGTGGTGGATGATTTTGAGCGGGTGCAGCGGTATGATGGTTTGATGCATTTGTCGAAGTTCCACCATTCATCGAACATTAACTCGAAGAAATTCTCCCATTCTTGTTCATGAGGTGTGTCAGCAAAAGTTGATGGAGCTCTTTGTTGTATGAGTCTGAATCGATGTGTCCAGTATCACGGGTTCTAATCATGTTGATTAGAAGCCATCGGATTAAGCGGGTTCTAGAGCAAGAATCTCGAAGCCATCTGTGAAAGTTCTTCAAAATTCACATTCATCGTCTCCATTATCTTCCTAGTTCTTCATTATACACCACAGATGCCCTCGAGTTTTACGAGTATCCAATGAAGATTCCAATATTACCTTTAGCTTTCGGTTTTCCTAGATCTTCTTTGTCGTTCGTTGGATAGCGCCAAACACGTGAAGGTAAGAGATATCGGGTTTTCATTGTTCACTAGCTCATATGGGGTTTTATTGAATCTTGGATGGATTAGGGATCGGTTACGAGTGAAACAAGCGGTGGCAACAACATCGCCAATAGAAAGAACGGTGCACTAGAATAAATTAGCATTGTGCGGCGACTTCAATAAGAGTTCGATTTCTTCTTTCAACTACCCCATTCTGCGTGGAGTTCTAACAAGCGATGTATGATGTGTGATTCCAACATCTTCAAAATAAGCTCTTAACTCACGATTAGTAAATTACATGCCGTTTTACATTCTTACTACCCTTACTGGAGTTTGAAGAAGTACTTGAATACGCTTTAGAAAGGTGATAATGATGCCTGGTGCTTCGTCCTTTGACCTCAGAAACTTAACCCATGTATATCTTGAATAATCATCAACAATGACAAGAATATACTTTTTCCCATTAATGCTTTCAACTCTCATTAGGCCACATAAGTCCATGTGCAACATATGCAACCTTGCTTCCGAACTAGGTACGGGTTTGGGTTTATATGATGCTCTTTTGCTTTTTCCTTGTTCGCATGATAGACATAGGTAATCCATGGTGTATTTGAACTTTGGAAGTCCGTCGACGATGTTGTCTTTGGCCAGTTTGTTGATGGTGTCGAAATTGAGATGGGATAATCTTTTATGCCACAACCAGGACTTTGTTCCAGATGCTCGTGTCATAAGATATATTGGTGATGAAGAGGCCATTTGGTTTATATCGATAGCATACAAGTTTGTATCACGATTCCCAATTAAGAGATCAGTGCCATCTAAGTTTCTAACGAAGCATGCATTTCTCCTAAATGAAACCTCTAAATCTGCATCACAGAACTGCCTGACTGAAAACAAATTGTGTCCCAACCCTTCAATATAGTAAACCCGAGTAATCAAATAATTTCCAAAAGGTAGATCTCTATAACCCATGATAGCTGCTACATGATCATTTCCAAACGTCTGATTCCATGAATTTCAGACGAAATTGATCGGACTTGATTCCGGTCATGTGCTTGGAGCAACCCGAGTCGACGATCCAAAGACATATTTCGATAACATGCCAAATACAGAAGAAGATGTTTTTGGAAACCGTTTTGATTTTGGTTCCTTTGGGTTAGAGGTAAAATCCTGATCACACTCATAGAAGTTTTCTACTGGGTATATTGGTATATTACTCATTCTACCATTCTGGAGTGTGAAAATTCTACCCGTTGGTTTCCAAATATCATCCCTAAAGTAAACAGTATGCTTCTTATCAGTAGTGTAAGACCTAATTCTTGCAACTAGTCTTCCTATTGGTTTGGCATATGTTCTTTTTGGAACGTTCTTCTTAGCAGGCTTATCAGTCACATTCTTAGAAACACAATCATCTTGAACATTAATTAAAGATTTATTGCAAGTTAAACAAAGAGATTCAACACATTCATTAGACTTAGAAAGTTTCATAGGTTCATTACATTCAGATGAAATGTCTTTCTTATTATAAAGCGGTAAATTCCTAGGGTGTTCTTCTACTTTCTTCTCTTTATTCAAGCTACTTCTCTTAGAGGCAGGCGAGACTCTATTGTTCCTTGTATTGCTCTTAGGCTTTAGTCTGCTGCTCCTAGAGGCGCTTTCTAGTCCTGTAGAAGGTAAGGCACACACATTAGGATTCACTTTGTTATCAAGAGAAGTGGTTTCGGCTTTCCTAGTCTCTTTAGAGTGCTTGTTTAAACTTATGTCGTTTGTTCCAAATGCTTTAGATGTGGAGGCGATTTATTAGTGGTACTCATCCTAAAAAGGCCGGTGCTAAAACTTTTGGATTCTCGATAACCGCTTTTCATTATCAACAATCGTTACTTTTTTCTTAGGCAAGGCGGTGGAGTGGTGGTTTTGGCAAATCATTTTCTCATTGACTTTTGGAGGAGGCATGGAAATAGACATTTTGGTTTGAAAACTGCTTTGTTGCATTTTCCTTCTCCTCGGTCAATGGTTTTGCAATCTTAGTGTCCATGACCTTTCCTTTTGACATTCGGATGAGCCCTCAAAGATCATTTTCTCTTTCATGTCCTTGTAGGCACGCTCATACGACAATTTGTCATACTTGCATTCCTCGATTTTCGATCAAGTTGTTTAAAATATGAGACATTTTCTTTTCAAGAGCTTTTCAAATTTTGAAACAATTGCGAGAGGTCTCGGATCGAGTCTTTCATGATCTTCAATGTAATATATTTGTAAAACAATGGACATAATATCGATGAGTCGAACATCTTGACGAGAGAATCATTTAAATTTTCCAAAACTTTGACGTGTTCAACACTTTCATTAGCTTTCTTTACTGTGGATTTATGGTCCTTGACAAAGTCAATGTTTCTTTCAAAAAGGCTTGTTCAAAATGAATTACCCTTGCACTGATGTTATTCAGCGGAGGGGCAATTTGAGTTTCAAAAAACTTTTTCATTTCATCATCAAAACTAGAAAACCAGATATTAGTTGTAATATTGGTTTTAGATTTAACAGTCTCTTGAAGTCTCCCAATTCTAGTTTTAACGTCATCTAAAATGTTTCTAGCATCACTTGTGTTAAAAGGATTGTTTGAAGACATTTGTTCGATTTTTGAAAGAGATTGTGAGACAACAACAAGTTTTGAAACTGGTTTTGAAACTTGTTTTGAAACAGGTGTTGACTCTTTGTTTAAAACACTGGGTGTGATGGAAAACTTTGACTTTTCTTTTTATGGAACAAAAGTAATTCCATAAATTTTGTTCCATTTGTTGTAGTCGATTGGTTTTATTTCTGGGTTCTTTTGTTTCATTTTTGATCTACTCTCGTCAATGAGTTCTAACGTTTCATGAGAATCACGAACTTCTACAGGTTCATGTTTATCTAACAAAGCTTTTCCATTGTACAAAACATTATGTTCTTTCTGAGCTTTCTTGAGTGCACAAGGAGGTTTGTTACCAAGAGCTATTTTTGAGTTGTATGAAAATACGGGTTTGTCGATTTGTTAAAATGTTGATGCTTTGAGTTTGAATGACCCGTTGTGACAAGCAAATTTTCCAATTTGTTTATTTTTTCATTTTTCTTAAGAATTTCATCAAGAAGAGAATCTTCTCGTTTTGAAAAATCAGTTATCAACTTTTTGTTCTCTTTTTCAAGATCAGAATAAGTTGCTTTTTGTTTAGAAAGTTGGTCTTTTAGATCAGAAATTTCCTTGTTTAAAGATTTTATTTTCAAGTTCAAATTCACATCAAGTGTGTCATACTTGATTTGTAACTGTTATTCTCTTAAAACGGAATTTTGATAACCAATTTCTAATTCTGACTCTTTATTTTTGTGAAATTCAAATGCTTTTGCATTCTCCTTGTACCTCTCAAGCTCAGCGGTCAATTTATCATTCGCGGCCTTAACATCGCGATTGACCTTTTTCACTTTCTCAATTTCAATGCCACGGTTATTAATCAATGATTCAAATAAGCCACGTGTTTCCTCATCAGTCTCAGTATTTTGTGCACACAACCTCCACTAGGATCCACATATGGAGTTTCAGAGTTAATATTGCTACTACTCGGATCGTCCAGGCATGTATCATAAGTAGGTGCTGGCGTCACAGAATGCTGTTCGTCATGAGTAAACACATCAAATATGCATTGTTATAGCATGGATCGATGATTGGTACCTCAGATACTGCATTGGTGTCATAAACAGGAGGTGCGTCAGAGTCAGTGTCGTACTTAGCTTCCTGAAGATTTGCCATGAAGATGCGGTTGGCATTGATGTCCTCTCGGTCTTCCAAATCATCCATAAGAGCAAAAGTCATGTTCCTCAAGACTTAGCTGCATCCACCTTTTGACTTCGTATAACAACATAGCTTTACGAAGATACGCAACATCCTTCTTTTTGGCTTAGTAGGACAATTCCTTGCCATGTGACCCACTCCTTGACGGTTGTAACACGTAACCCGATTAGCTGATTCACATTTCCATAATTCCCAACGATTGGGTGCAACATTGCCATTCTTATTACCCACTACTCTAATCCCAACATTACGTCCCATCGATTTCCAACATTCGACCCAACCGACACTACCACGATACGGAACCGCTGATTACCCATGTGAAATCCGTAGCATATCCCTGTTTGTTCCCAATAACTCCAACCATTTGTCCTTGATGACCCATATTCAAACTCGGCTGTGCAATTTGCCTGTTGCGAGTGTTTGATGAAATCCTCTAGTTGTTGTTAGTTGGTGTGGAATAGCGTCCTCTGAATGCTTTAGTCAAAAAAGCAAATGCATTTGACAAAGCCTCTTCTTGTTCAGTTTCAAGATCAGTGATCCCTTGTTCCTGGTATTGTGGATACTTTTGATGTTGAATGACTTGTTGTTCTGGTGGATAGAATTGTTGTTGAGGGATAACAGCTTGTGGTTGAGGAATGTATTGCTGCAAGTTGTTGTTAGTGGAAGATGATGAAGCTTGTTGTTGTGTATTCACTGGAGTTTGAGTCTTTGGAATTAGTGCCAATGGATCATGATTCTTTGCCAATCTTTCTTTCCTAACTTCATTGACTTCAGTTTGGTTTTGTTTCAGAAAATTGTAGAGTTGATCAAAGTTCACTTGATGTAAGTCCTTTGTTTGGTTGACAATAGTGACATATCGTCCCCATTCTTCTGGAAGATTGTTTAGGGATTTGATATTACTCACGATAGTTCTGGGTGCCAACTTGTTTCTGATAAGTTCATTCATCAAAGTGCAAAACCTTCCATAGTAGGATTCGACGGATTCTCCTGGTGTTGATGTAAACTTCTCCCATTCAGTTAGCAGCTTTTTCTCCATGTCTTGTTTACCAGTTTCTGTTCCATAACATAGCCGTCTAACACGTTCACACATATCGAAGCGCTTTCACAAATTGTCTCTGAAGAAAAGATGTCTCTTGGCAATCCCAGTTGGACAATGTGAATTGCCATGTCATCTACTTCGACTTGCATCTTATCCTCTTCAGTGTATTCAGATTCATTTTGAACACGAAAAGATGGTGGGACGGGAGGTGTTGCATCAGGATTTCCAGGGTCTTGGACTTGTCGAGGCTTGAAGGTTCCATTCGTAATGGATTGAATCATGAGTTTCCCATTAGGTTTGGTCTTGATGTAGCGAAGCATACGACTAGTCCATTGAAGATATCCACCTTTTTCCAGCATAGGAGGACGGTTTTCGGCATCGGCTGCATGGATGTCTTGTTGAGTAGCCATTGATGAAGGTATTTGATGATAAAGTTGATGTAGGATCGATTCAACAATAAAGGAGTTGTGTTTTGATGAAGATTAAGCTCGGTTGTTGTAGTGAAAATTTGTCTAAAAACTTAAAAACCTCAATAACTTCTGTTTAGAGCATTTTTAGGGCTTGAAGGTTGACCCGATTTATATGGCGTGCTATTCTCCTCATTCTCATGGTCGTTTTGATGGGTAGAACGCTGAAAACGGAGTTACGGTTCAAAAGTTATGGCCGTTTGAAGTTTTGCTCAAAATCTTACTCTTAAACCTTGTTCTTAGGCGTAGGATGCAGTGCTTATGCGTAGACTACCTTATGCGTAGGATTCCTTAGGCGTAGGATGAAGCTTATGCGTAGGATGAAGCTTATGCGTAAACTTTACCTTACGCGTAAACTTAGGTTAAACGTAAGCTTATGCGTAGACTAAACTCTTATAAGTAGAGTACCTTATACGTAAGAATTAACTTAGGCGTAGAAGTGCTTACTCGTAAGTTTTTAGGCTTATGCGTAAGTTTAGGTTTAAAACCAAAATCCTTTACACTCGTCCCAAGTGTAAAAGATATCCACAAGTCAAGTGTTCCACAAACTTATCCAAGTGAGGAAGCATCGAGTAACCGTTGTTGCACGAAGAAACGTCACAAAATGCTTAAGCGTAGGATTTCACTTCTTACGCGTAGACCTTATGCGTAGGATTAGGGTTTTGACTTTTCTTATGCGTAAAAAGAGGGTTTTGACTTTTTTGTACTTGATTTTCTTACGCGTAGAATACCCAGAATATTGCAAAAACACTATTTTTCACCCAAAAACTCGATTCCAAACGATTTCTTTTGCACAAACTTCTTCCAAAACACTTAAAGAGCAATAAAAACTACAACTTTAACCTTAAAACCACGTAAAAATCAAAACTTTATAACAAAAAGGTCACGTTCTATGTAAAAAACTCAACTTTTTGAAAAGCTTTAACCAGAAAACGTAACACAAACACTCCTAAACCATTGTTAGGCGATTGATACCAATTGTAGGACCTTTTTTATCTCAACCTTATCACGAATACCAACCTTAATACACAAGTTACACACGTAAAACACAAACGTTTTATGCGTAGAGATGAAGAAAGAAATATGGAAAGATGGTGACTTGATGATACTCGTATGTGTTGGAGAGAAAAAAATGAAACAAGAAACTTATATTACTTCAAAGAAAACACATACACATACACACTCAAGCACACCCCTCAAATGACACTTTTGAGGGGTATTTATACTTCCATACTAAACACCCTAATGGGCTTGGCCATGGGCCAAGTTTGGACGTGGATTGGGCTTTGGATTACATGAACTTACAAAAGGCTAGCTTAACATAGCTTCTAGCCATTTAGCTTAGCCCAATCCACGAGCCCGTTGACTATTCTATCACGATATGTAACACACGTTACAAAGTTCCTAAACGTGAATGACCATCACTTCAATTAATTATTATTAAGGCTAACAATATTTTATTTAAAAAAAATTGAGATGGAGAAAAATGATGGTTTATTGTTATTTCAGGCAGTAACCCGTTTTTAATGAAAGAACAGAGCTATGCTTCATCTTATTTTCAAATCTCACGCTCTGATTCTAAAAACACAATTTTTATAAGGAATATTTGTTGCCAAAAAGACAAATGTTTCCGACCAAATATTTTCCCTTCTAAAGATTCTTCTGAAAAATATTTGTCATCTAATGAAACCAAAATTGCTTTGGAAATATCTTAATCTTTATTTTGAAAATCATCAGGACTTATCATCTGTCAACATATCTATTACTCAATCAACAACTTATGTCATTGATTGAGGGTGAGAGTGATTTCAAACATATCAAAAAGGATATTTTTCAAACAATTGGCACTGATGATGTACCCTCCGAGTATCTCGAAGGACACTCCTCTGAGACGTGTCGAAACCCTTCTATTCGATGGTCCAAGTTAGGATTCCAAAATATCCATAGGCGTCAAACCATTCGTTATCACGAAGGTTACCTTAGGGAATTCGCCATTCGAAGCCCTAAGCCCTTGGGTATGGTGACGAAGAAGCTTGGATAGGGAACCTCGACTTGGTCAAACCCACGATCTCCTCTCTCTTGGCTTCCCGTCAAGTCTCGAGGCGTGGGTCACTAAACCATGGCGGTTACCCACAATCATGGGACGCCCCCATAATCTCCGACATTCATGCAGAAGTGCTCTCGACCCTATTTCATCCACTATAAATAGGTTGGACGGGCAATGTATTATGGTATGCTTATTTCACACTCATCTCTTTACTTACACACACTTATACAACCATAACTCATACTTACTCTCACGCCAGAGGTGGTTCGCAGGGTCCTACCCCTGCGTAATCACTTAACATAGTGTTTCGTATTTCTTATTCTCAGGTGAAAGGCAAGTCTTGGATGGAACATACACCCCTCATACCTTTGATCATCATCGAAGCTTGGTAGTGCAATCTATTGTACAATCAGTGGCGCCATCCGTGGGACCACTACTATTAGTCCCGTAATCACCCAGTCCTAAAACCCTAACCGACTACACTACATTTCCGGCATGGAACCAGGAAAAGAAGATACACCTCCACCAGGTTTCTCTATCCTAGTCCCTCTCAACACAACTAACACCGATAATATCGCCCCCATAACGGCCTCAACCTTTACCACACGATCTCGTTTGGAAACTACTCCCGTACATCACGCCTCAACATCCGCTAACCCTATTCTAGATATTAGCCCCGCCTTCGTTGAGGCAAACTTTGAAGCCTTAGATTCTTTACTAAGGGCTCATAAGAGACAGGTTCGCAACACTGAAATGCGAAGAGAGTTGGAATACTCCAAAGAGGAGTATGATGAAGAGATTGAAATAGAGGAGGCCTCGACACATTGGCGAGGCGCGCGGCCTGCGAAATGGTTCTCCTTCCATTAGAAGGCCAAACGGAAGGACCTGGGTTTTGAAGAAAGACCCGAGGAGATCCGGGAAGAAGGAAAGAATGCAAGGTGAAAGAAGGAGCGAGAACTCCAACGGAGGAAGCAACCCGGTAGGGAGCGGAGGAGTAAACCTACCCTTCTCCTAGCGCCCATTTAGGAAGAGAGGGATGGGGCTCGAGACCCCTCATATGTTTCGAGTGTGGAGACCCTCCTCCATACTCATCCATGAATCGCCACCCCCTCCGGGAATGAACCCCTACCTACCTGCTCAAACCTACAACACTTATCCTCCGAGTGGTTCACTCCCCAACCAGAATTATCAGCAAATGCCCTATGGACATGTTCCTACGCAATCGATGGGTGTAAACCCTTCGTACCAACCTTCTACTGTTTACCCTGCCTACACACAGCCATTTCCTAACCCGTATAATCCTACACCTGTTTACCCACCTCCATACAACCCGTACTATGCCGAAGCCTCTGGAGCTTGCACACCTTTCGTGAAGTGGATCGAAGACTACCCCTACCTGACGTTGTAAAGATGCCTACTCACATAAGCACCTACGATGGGAAAGGCGATCCTGATAACTTCCTCCACTTGTTCGAAGGCGCTATCAAGATGCAAAAGTGGGTCATGCCCGTAGCACGCCACATGTTCACTTACACGCTCCGAGACTCCGTGAGAATATGGTGGAATGGACAGAAGTTGGGAAGCATGTAAGTCTAGACGACCTTAAGGCTAAGTTCCGATCACACTTTAGCCAACAAAAGAAGTACACCAAGACCCATCTAGCCGTGCACACCATCAAGCAAATGGACAACGAAAGCATAAGGGCCTTCGTTACGAGGTACACCGATGAAACTTTGCAAATTCTGGGTTTGCACGAAGATCAGAGGATCTCAGGTTTTGTACATGGCCTTCGGACGCGAAGCTTGGTGGAATTCCTGTCCACCGATCTTCCCACTACTTATAAGGCGCTGATGGAGAAGACTTACACTTGGATTGAGTCCAAAGAGGTAGCAACAAATGGGGCTCCAATAGAGCAAAAGGAAGCTTCTGACAAATTCTCTCGAGGGTCCTCATAGGAAGGATCCAAGAACAAGAAGAAGAACGAGACCGCTTCACTCCATACAACAAAGGTTCGAACCACGGACTCTTGGCGAACTTAGTCAAATCTCCTGGAGATTCGGCTACCGAGAAAGCCGCAAAGTCCTTGATCCACCACCTCGAATGACAAAGACGAAGCAAAGCCGAGACATGTCCAAGTATCGCCATTTCCATGAAGACCATGGACATGACACAAACAACTGCCGAGAACTAAAGAAGCGGATCGAAGAGGCGGTGCGGTCCGGACAATTAGCACATCTGGTTAAAGGCATCAAAAGGGAAAGGACAAGTTCTCCGATACCCAACCGGGTGAATGGAAGGGAACAAGAAGGAGGCTACGCCCACGAGGCTCGATACTAATGGTGCACATGCACGATCCAACCTTAAAAGGAAGGAAGCGGGGCGGGGAGCTGGGAAGCGTGGGGAAATAACCTTCCTTACATCTTGGGGCGTACACCTTGGTGATCCCGTGGTCATCAATGTACGAATCTCAAACAGGAGGTAAATCGAGCGATATGGATTGTGGAAGCTCTGCGAGATCATTTATGAGCATTGTTTCCTAAAGCTCAAGTCATCCATACGCTCACGAAGGGTGGACTCGAAAACACCATCGGTAGGGTTCTCAGGGAACACTCATGGCCCCGGGAGAAGTACCGTTGGAAATCACCATAGGCGAAGGCCCCTTATCCCACACAGAAACACTTACCTTCGTTATAGTCAGGTCAGACTCTCCTTATAAATTATTAATAGGGAGAACAGCTATGCAAAAGATGGGCATTGTTGTTTCCACCATACATGCTGCTATTAAGTTCCAAACACCCTTCGAAATAGGAACTGTTCATTCTAATTATGGGGCGGATAAGGGTGTATATGGTATCAAAAATATCAAAGAAGAATCGGAGGAGCCTCCGATAGCAATTCTAAGCTGCACAGATGCGGAGGAGCAAGTTGTAGTTAATCCTAGCTACCCTGAACAAACGGTGGTAGTAGGAAAGCAACTCCCGGCTAATTTCAAGGCGAAGCTCACGGAACTATTGCGGACTAACCTTGATGTTTTTGCTTGGAAATATTCTGACATAACAGGAGTACCAAGAACATTGCTGATAGACGGACAGTCCTTCGGAACGGAGCATAAACTTAATGAGTACAAACACATTGAGCCGATAAAGCGAAAAGGAGGAGCATAGCCTCAAGAAGAAATCTTTGCGACCGCAAAGAAGTTGACGAACTCACACAAGCGTGCATCCTAAGGAAGTTAAGTACCAAACTTGGGTAGCTAACCCAAGAATGGTCAAAAAGAGCGGCGGGGGTGGCGCGTGCGCGTTGACTTCACCGACATCAACAAAGCATGCCCAAGGATTGCTACCCCTACCGTAAATTGACTTGAAGGTAGAATCCTTAGCAGGCTTCCGGTTAAAATGCTTCCTAGATGCCTACAAAGGGTATCATCAGATCCAGATGGCAAAGGAGGAAGAAGAAAAGACAACCTTCTACACAAGCAAAGGTGTCTATTGTTACAGAAAGATACCCTTCGGATTAAAGAACGCAGGGGCCTGATCTGTGCTAAACAGTCAAGTCTAATCACACAAGCTAACCACTTGTGAATGGCTAACCGTAACAGACTTAAAACTGCTTAAAACACAAATTCAATTTAAGATCAGAGGAATATAGGGAATTCCTGGGTCGTTAAGTCCCACGGAGGATGAATTGGTGTTTAAACAACTCAGATGATAGAATGATCACTAATGATAGTGATCAGTAAGGATTTCGATGGATAATTACCTAAAGAAAAGATTTACAAATTAAAGTGACTTAAATGCAAATTAAAAAGATTAAAAAGTTAAAATCTATTAAATAAACGCTATCACTATTTTTATAGATCGATGAACGTTTATTTTATAAAACAAAATAACTTAAATAAACTATTTTAATCAAAACGTAAACTTAAATTACTTAAAAACGTTATTTAAAACGGAAACGAGCGTTATGTACGAAAATGGCGCTGGAGCGCAAAATAAAACGTAAATTTTATGAAATAAAAGGCCTATAAGTGTAAAACTAATTTTCTTACTTACTATTTGATAAAAGAAAATTTTAGAAAAAAGATTTATATTTTTTAGATTATTATTTTATTTATTATGATTTAAATACTATAAAACACTAATTAAATGTTTAAAAATACTAAAACTTATTATAAAAATCTCAACTTTTTACAGAAAATACTTAATATTAATACAGACTTAATAAAAATAAGAAACTGGAAAAAGCTACTTTGGATAAGCTAGAAATAAGCTAAAAAGCTCGAATAAGCTTAAATGATAAAACGTATATAAAGGATTAGTTTTGTAAGAAAATAACGAGAAAGTCCCAAGGGCGCAATGGTTACAGGTACCCCCACTATCACCCATATAAGGGAGAGGTCTCAGGTTCGACCCCTGCCTCTCCCTTTTTGCAAAACATTTTTTTTCAATTTCTTTTACAAACACATTAGCACCTTTAAATAAGCAATTTATTCAACTGTGACTTTTGTGACAACCACTAATAAGCTCAGAACGACTTATTAATCTCAACAGTTTATAAAGAAAGAAAATGAGCTTATTTGGGATTTTAAGCTCAAATAAGCTCAACGATTGAAAACAAAGACGAAATAAGAAGCAATAAGCTAAAGCTACTTAATTTAAGCTAAAAGGAACAAAGAAACATCTTGAAAAGCTCTAATAAGCTAATAAGCACAATAACTTAATCTATGAAACAAGCGGACTTGCGAGATGTTCAAGGCTAAAATAAGTGAGAGCATAAGCTCAAAAGCTCAAAGCAAACCTTAAGGCAACAAGTCGGGTGGTGGCCTACTCAAAAGCCAAAGCTCACACTATGGGGTGCCTTGAGGAGCTTATGAGGGCTTATGAAAAGAGACCGATTAATCGCTTATGCGATTAACACCAAAATGGGACAAAGTTTAAGCTTGATGCGGGCTTATCTAACAAGCTGCAAAGTGAAAACTAAAGCTTGGGACTTTAAAAGGGCTAGGCCAGCTACACAAAAAGCTAAAAGTCACAAGGTAAGGCCAACTAACAAGCTATCTGTGAGCTTATCAAGATGGACTGCACAACTGTGCACAGAGCACCATGTTGACTTTTTAAGAAATGATCTAAGTTGACTAAACTGAATTTTAACTTAAATCTACTAACTGATTAGGTAATATTAAGCTAAAGTGAGATTAAATTATGCTAAGTTAACAAGTTATGAACTACTGTGGTGAGTTTGATACTCTCATTCCTAACAGTGATCAAATGGTGTGAGATTAAAGAGTGATTTGACTTTTTATGCAAATGACCACTGGTTTTCTTTGGTTATCTGAGTTCTTAGACTATAGTGTGACATGTATCAAGTATAGACAACAACACAACTGACCTTTAACTCAGTTAACAGAACAAATCCAAACAGTCCTTTAGAAGACTGTTTTGATACTTTTCAAAGCAAAATACTGATTTGGACCATGCTAGGGATTACAGACTTTATATCATCATAATATAAGACTAAATAACCAAGAAACAACAGTGCTAATAACATGAAACTCAAATATGGCAACTATTCTATTTTAACTGTTACAATAAAAATTTTATAAACTACACATTAAAAAGAGCAAGTAACTGGTTTTAACACTTAATTCTACTTAACTATGATTAATGAACATGAACAAACAGAGAATTAAACTAATGAGCAAACCAAATAGTGAAATGCTAAAATAGCTTAAAAGAGCTTACAACCGATTCCAAGCGAAAAGTGAGAACAAGGCACAAAGAACAGATCCTCTGAACCTCCACGGGTTCACTAACACATTCCATCCAAAGATTCAAACTGCTTGACTTTCTTCTTCATCTCTTGTGATTTTGAATTTTGCTAATTTATTTGTATTTTTTTGAATTTTTCTCTTTTTGTAACTAAACAGAGTTTTAAGGTTAATAAAAGCCTGAATAAGCTTTCTGGAAGCTTATGTGGGCTTATTCAGTTCTTACTAACAACTAGCAACATCATTAGAATACTTTAAGATTTTAAACAAAAGTGAAATTTGCATAACATGAAAACTGAACTGAAAATTGAAATTGATTGCTTCAAAAGATGCACAATGCATTAAGATTGCTTAAAAGGTACTTGGAAACTTTAAATTACACTGGAATTTAAAATTACACTAAAACGACCTATACTAAACTAAGCTACACTACTTGTCTTCTAAACTGCACCAAGCTTGTATATAAAGCTCTTTTACTACTCACATCGACATCTCGAGTCTTTCCCACCACAATCCAACCATTGAATTCTTCAAACCATCATATCCGTCCATTTGGATTTTGGCGCCAAAATAGTCAAGAGCAGGTTTCTTCAATTAAAGAAATTTGGATTGATGTGGAGGTGGAGTTAGTAACAGGTGTAAGGGGTGAGGTGGAGTGTTGAAAAACAGGAAAAACCATCACTGGTTTCTGGTTTGGCGGTGATGTGAGGAAGATGTACAGTAGTAGTGGTTTTTGGGCGGGGTTTGACCGTTTGACCGAGTGGTTTTGGTTAATAACGGGTATTGGATTGGGCTTGTTGGGCTTGGGTGGGTTAGATGGATAATGGATTGGATTTTGGATAATAGTGAGGATCCGTTTGGTTTGTTATTAATGAAGCCCAAGGACCAAATGTGTAATTTCGCAAACTTAGAGGACTGAACATGTAACATTTCTAAAGTTATTACAAGGACTAATTATGCCACAATTGAATAGTATAAGGACCAACATTGCATAAATTTCCATTTTACAAGTCCAAGGACTAAAATTGCCAATTTTGTAACTCTAGCGACCAAACTTGTAATTTTCTCCAAAGTTATCATGAAGGACCAATATTGCCATTTATAAATAGTATAAGGTTTATTTTGATTATTTTCTTATTTTTAAAACCTTAGGTACTAATTTTGACACTTTTCAAATTTGAGGACCAAAGTTGTAATTTTGTGATTTTAAACTTCAAAGGATTATTTTGAACAACTTGTGAATCCCAAGGACCTAAAATGATATTTTACAAGTTTTGGAATGACCGGGGACTATTTTGACAAATTTTCAAACTTGGGGACTAAAGCGCCAATTATGCAAACTTGATACGTTTTCACGATTTTGATGTTTTGCATTTAAAACACATAAAACACTTGTTTGTGATATTTTATTATTTTGATGTGTTTCTAAGTGTTTTCGGATGTTTTGGCATTCTAACGGTATAAAATGATGAGTATTTAGACACTCATCAATCCCCACACTAAGATATTGCTAGTCCCTAGCAATGATTTATGAAAAGTTAATGGATTTTATCTCTTTACCAAAAGCCATTACTCGGAGTAGCCAATTGTTTCGATTCAAGTAAGAACCTTGGTACAATGATAACCAAATGATTTTGAGCAAATCATAAGTCGTGAACGGATTTGATTTGTCTTTACGAAAGCCGTACCATACGGACTAGCCAACTCTTAGATAAATTATCAATATTATATTTGGTGGTGATTACCAATTATGGCTTTCCAACCGCCTTTACCACAAGCCATAAACTTGCGGGCTAGCCAACTCTTCACTAGTTTAAAGATATGGTGAGTTGAACACCATACAATTTTGGGCAAATTGCAAGCCATAAGCGGATTTGAGATATCTTTACCAAGAGCCGTT
The DNA here is from genome assembly GCA_022545495.1 of Chrysanthemum lavandulifolium. Lineage (NCBI taxonomy): Eukaryota > Viridiplantae > Streptophyta > Magnoliopsida > Asterales > Asteraceae > Chrysanthemum > Chrysanthemum lavandulifolium. Next base: position 132,168,751 of record CM040246.1, on the reverse strand, counting down.
TGCTCTGGATTAGCCAATCCTTATGTGGGTTAGACATGGTGGATGATTACCATTTGTTGTGTTTAGTACATAGTACTTCCACTAAATAAAAATTTTTAAATTTGGCCATTTTGGGGAAAAAGGGACTAAAGGGTACATTTATGATCAAATTAGCGAATTTCCCCCACACTTAGAAATGAATATTGTCCTCAATATTCAAAGTACCACTGTATTGCGAAACTTAGAACGTAAAAGATAACATTATTAACTAAGTGTAGAAAGACAACAATTATTCTCTTTTTAATATTTACAATTTTCATTCATTTTCAAAATCTATATACAACATGGGGCATCTCCCCACACTTAGGTGGTACACACGGGTGAAAACCCATGTTTAGCTCTTGTTTTTATTACCGAGTCGCTAGCTTGACTCGACCCCGAATTAATTTGTTCATGGGGAAGTAAAGTGGAAGAGACAATCTCCATCGGACTTTCATTCAAGATGTTTATATAAACATTGAAGTACGTGAAAGTTCCACACCGATGAGATATACATAGAACCGGCTCAAAAATGATAAATGAAAATGCCGGGGTCAAAGATAATGTCTTCATTCCCGAAGGAGTGAAGAACAGGAGAAGCCACGGGATAGGTGAAGAAAAGAAAGAAAATCATGATGAAAATCATGACTATCTCATTTTCATCCATTGGAGAATTCATGATTTCTGGATCATGAATTTCATCATTTAAGCTCATTTGATCAAGACATATTCTGGGCGGGAGGGATGGGATTTTGATATCAAGCAAGTTCTCATGGTTGAGAACATTTCCCTCCAGAACACAAAGATCATTTATGTCTAGATCAAAATGGAAGATATCATACTCGGTAGAGATATGATATGATTGAGTTCAAGGAGAACTCCTCAAAGAGAATCATTCACATGAAGTGAATTTGTGAACCCTTGTTTGATTATGGCCTCATCACTATCCTCGTCAAAGATTGGATTGTTAGAAATCCAAGTGAATTGATTCAATTCAAATAGAGGATTGGTGAAAGTAGTTTTGAATGTTTCGGGAACAAGGTGATTAACATTCTCTATTGGATTGTTAGGGTGAGAAGTGAGTGAGCGATCATTATAAAGGAGATTTTCAATTTCTCCTCGGTTGGCTTTGAAATCAAAGAGATCATCATCACTTTCCGATGAAAGTGGAATGATGTGAGTGAGTTCATCGATGAACTCCTCAAAAGAGGATCAACATCACAATGTGAAAGTGATGCCTCAACATTCTCAATGTCTCCATAAGATTTACAATCATCGCTAAAATCGGAGAAAGTCTCAAAATGATCTTTTGAACACTCAAGAGGGAAGGATATCACACATATGGTCAAAGTTCCATGTGACTCTCTCGGGATTGGGACAAGGTCCTCAACACTAGACTTTATGAATTCGTCCGATTCCTTTTCGTGAACAGTGTCAAGATGCTCGTCCCCGTGTTCGAGAGTGAGTGTGAACCTCGGGTGTGATAGCGAGTTGTATGAGAATGAATCTCAATCTTTGGAATATCCATCGATGAATCGATGAATCTTCAAGTGTATCATCATCATCACTATCATCGGGAATAAAGCGAAATTGAGAGCTAGATCCGGCGCTTTTTCTTTTGCAATCAATTCCCTAATAGACTTTTCAAAAGCAATTTGGGAATTTATTTTAGCAACACGCTCTTGACTAGCAATTCTTCCATGGATTTCTCATGTGAATTTGGAATGACGGGACATTGTGGGAGTGGATTTGTCAAACCGAAGGTTGACATTGATAATCATCATGAGGACCCCACAATATACACAAGAAAAAGCGGGGACATTATGAATCTTTGTCTTACTCGACTCCTCGGTTCTTTTCACCGACTCCGAAGCTCTAGATAAGTGTCTTGTTGAGTTTCTTTGAGGAGTTTGAGTCATTTGGCCTTGTGGAGGTTGGTCGTGATATGGATAGTCGTAATTGTTACAAGGAAATGGATTCCTGTTTGACAATCGAGCTAAAATGGGGACCTCCACAGTTCTCAACAATGATGAAGCTGTTGAGCTGGATTGGTGAATCATATGGATATTGGTCATATCCAAAGTTCGAGCATCACCGAAAACTGTTCATAGACAAGCGTGTTTCGGATTGACACTCAAATCCTTGGTGAGGACCTCCACAAAATTCACAGCAGAAGATTGTTGATTATATGAAGATATGTCGGTGTGGTGGGTAATTAGAAAAATTTGAGGGTCGTTAAATGAGTTCGTATTAGGATCATAATCAAATGAATTCCTCGAACCACAAAACAAACAACTCCGTTCGAATATCATTACCACACTTGTACACACGTACACAATGACATGGTGAACCATAAAGAGGCTCACCACAACCGACACAAGGAATAAACGATTCTATTTGAGAGTTATGAGAAGGAATCGGTTCATTCAAAGAATCATCAAAACCAACATGGTGATCGAATGACTATTAAGATTCAAAGAACATTTTGAAAAATCCGGAGGTGGGACAAGTGGTGTGCTCGAGAGCTAGCAATTTCCACTACTTCGTTATGGTCTCCGGTTACGGTTCTTGAGAAATGTGAAGTTTAGGCAAGTCATTCTTACTAGTCACCGGTCTAAATTACGCATGTTTGCTTTTAACCGTAAATCGTGAAAGTGTAGGATCAATTTTAGGCGACTTAGGAGCAATCGAGGATTAGATCTTTGGATAACCGTAGGTTGGACGTGTTAGCACCTCCATTATCGGATGAAAGTACCGGTCCTTTGTCACCTTTGGTTTCTCGTTCTATTTCCTACGAGAATCAATGGATCTTCACGAACAACACGAATTCTTGACATTTGTGATAAAATAGGAAGTTTTCAACTTGTTCCAGTTCGTCGTAGTCGAGAGATTCCATGAGAATAGAAGAAGTTAGAATCAAATGGATGGAGGGTAAAGGAATAAAGAATCAAAAAGGGTAAGAGGGTAAAGATGAATATTTTGGGTTTTTGAAAAACATGCCATAAAAACAAAGAATGAAAATATTTTTGGGTTTTGTTAACACTTTAGGAAAAGTGTTAATGAACTTTGTGATTTTGAAAACTTTACTGAAACTTTTTACAAACCGTGGTATATGTGCAAGTGCAGATGCGAAATGCTTAAAACACGCTTCTGACCTCCCGCAATGGCGCCAAAATTTGATATGTGCTAAGCAGTCAAGTCTAATCACACAAGCTAACCACTTGTGAATGGCTAACCGTAATGAGACTTAAAACCGCTTAAACACAAATTCAATTTAAGATCGAGGGAATATAGGAATTCACGGTCGTTAAGTCCCACGGAGGATGAATTGGTGTTTAAACAACTCGAGATGATAGAATGATCACTAATGATAGTGATCGATAAGGATTTCGATGGATAATTACCTAAAGAAAAGATTTACAAATTAAAGTGACTTAAATGCAAATTAAAAGATTAAAAGTTAAAATCTATTAAATAAACGCTATCACTATTTTTATAGATCGATGAGCGTTTATTTTATAAAACAAAATAACTTAAATAAACTATTTTAATCAAAGCGTAAACTTAAATTACTTAAAACGTTATTTAAAAGCGAAAGCAGCGTTATGTATTTAAAATGGTATTTGGGCGCAAAATAAAACGTAAATTTTATGAAATAAAAGGCCTATAAGTGTAAAACTAATTTTCTTACTTACTATTTGATAAAAGAAAATTTTAGAAAAAAGATTTATATTTTTTAGATTATTATTTTATTTATTATGATTTAAATACTATAAAACACTAATTAAATGTTTAAAAATACTAAAACTTATTATAAAAATCTCAACTTTTTACAGAAAATACTTAATATTAATACAGACTTAATAAAAATAAGAAACTGGAAAAAGCTACTTTGGATAAGCTAGAAATAAGCTAAAAAGCTCGAATAAGCTTAAATGATAAAGCGATATAAAGGATTAGTTTTGTAAGAAAATAACGAGAAAGTCCCAAGGCGCAATGGTTACAGTACCCCACTATCACCCATATAAGGGAGAGGTCTCGGGTTCGACCCACCTCTCCCTTTTGCAAAACATTTTTTTTCGAATTTCTTTTACAAACACATTAAGCACCTTTAAATAAGCAATTTATTCAACTGTGACTTTTGTGACAACCACTAATAAGCTCTGTAACGACTTATTAATCTCAACATTTATAAAGAAAGAAAATGAGCTTATTTGGGATTTTAAGCTCAAATAAGCTCAACAGATTGAAAACAAAGATCAAATAAGAAGCAATAAGCTAAAGCTACTTAATTTAAGCTAAAAGGAACAAAGAAACATCTTGAAAAGCTCTAATAAGCTAATAAGCACAATAACTTAATCTATGAAACAAGCGGACTTGCGAGATGTTCAAGGCTAAAATAAGTGAGAGCATAAGCTCAAAAGCTCAAAGCAAACCTTAAGGCAACAAGTCAACTGGTGGCCTACTCAAAAGCCAAAGCTCACACTATGGGGTGCCTTGAGGAGCTTATGAGGGCTTATGAAAAGAGACCGATTAGCGCTTATGCGATTAACACCAAAATGGGACAAAGTTTAAGCTTGATGCGGGCTTATCTAACAAGTCGCAAAGTGAAAACTAAAGCTTGGGACTTTAAAAGGGCTAGGTCAGCTACACAAAAAGCTAAAAGTCACAAGGTAAGGCCAACTAACAAGCTATCTGTGAGCTTATCAAGATGGACTGCACAACTGTACACAGAGCACCATGTTGACTTTTTAAGAAATGATCTAAGTTGACTAAACTGAATTTTAACTTAAATCTACTAACTGATTAGGTAATATTAAGCTAAAGTGAGATTAAATTATGCTAAGTTAACAAGTTATGAACTCTTGTGGTGAGTTTGATACTCTCATTCCTAACAAGGATCAAATGGTGTGAGATTAAAGAGTGATTTGACTTTTATGCAAATGACCACCGGTTTTCTTTGGTTATCCGAGTTCTTAGACTATAGTGTGACATGTATCAAGTATAGACAACAACACAATGACCTTTAACTCGATTAATCGAACAAATCCAAACAGTCCTTTAGAAGACCTGTTTTGATACTTTTCAAAGCAAAATCTTGATTTGGACCATGCTAGGGATTCTGGACTTTATATCATCATAATATAAGACTAAATAACCAAGAAACAACAGTGCTAATAACATGAAACTCAAATATGGCAACTATTCTATTTTAACTGTTACAATAAAAATTTTATAAACTACACATTAAAAAGAGCAAGTAACTGGTTTTAACACTTAATTCTACTTAACTATGATTAATGAACATGAACAAACAGAGAATTAAACTAATGAGCAAACCAAATAGTGAAATGCTAAAATAGCTTAAAAGAGCTTACAAGCGATTCCAAGCGAAAAGTGAGAACAAGGCACAAAGAACAGATCCTCTGAAACCTCCACAGTTCACTAACACATTCCATCCAAAGATTCAAACTGCTTGACTTTCTTCTTCATCTCTTGTGATTTTTGAATTTTGCTAATTTATTTGTATTTTTGGAATTTTCTCTTTTGTAACTAAATGAGTTTTAAGGTTAATAAAAGCTCAATAAGCTTTACGGAAGCTTATGTGGGCTTATTCGATTCTTACTAACAACTAGCAACATCATTAGAATACTTTAAGATTTTAAACAAAAGTGAAATTTGCATAACATGAAAACCGAATCGAAAATTGAAATTGATTGCTTCAAAAGATGCACAATGCATTAAGATTGCTTAAAAGGTACTTGGAAACTTTAAATTACATGGAATTTAAAATTACACTAAACGACCTATACTAAACTAAGCTACACTACTTGTCTTCTAAACTGCACCAAGCTTGTATATAAAGCTCTTTTACTACTCTGTCGACATCTCTGAGTCTTTCCCACCACAATCCAACCATTGAATTCTTCAAAACCATCATATCCGTCCATTTGGATTTTGGCGCCAAAATAGTCAAGAGCAGGTTTCTTCAATTAAAGAAATTTGGATTGATGTGGAGGTGGAGTTAGTAACAGGTGTAAGGGGTGAGGTGGAGTGTTGAAAAACAGGAAAAACCATCACTGGTTTCTGGTTTGGCGGGGATGTGAGGAAGATGTACAGTAGTAGTGGTTTTTGGGCGGGGTTTGACCGTTTGACCGAGTGGTTTTGGTTAATAACGGGTATTGGATTGGGCTTGTTGGGCTTGGGTGGGTTAGATGGATAATGGATTGGATTTTGGATAATAGTGAGGATCCGTTTGGTTTGTTATTAATACAAGCCCAAGGACCAAATGTGTAATTCTGCAAACTTAGAGGACTGAACATGTAACATTTCTAAAGTTATTACAAGGACTAATTATGCCACAATTGAATAGTATAAGGACCAACATTGCATAAATTTCCATTTTACAAGTCCAAGGACTAAAATTGCCAATTTTGTAACTCTAGCGACCAAACTTGTAATTTTTCTCCAAAGTTATCATGAAGGACCAATATTGCCATTTATAAATAGTATAAGGTTTATTTTGATTATTTTCTTATTTTTTAAAACCTTAGGTACTAATTTTGACACTTTTCAAATTTGAGGGACCAAAGTTGTAATTTTGTGATTTTAAACTTCAAAGGATTATTTTGAACAACTTGTGAATCCCAAGGACCTAAAATGATATTTTACAAGTTTTGGAATGACCAGGGACTGTTTTTGACAAATTTTCAAACTTGGGGACTAAAGCGCCAATTATGCAAACTTGATCGTTTTCACCGATTTTGATGTTTTGCATTTAAAACACATAAAACACTTGTTTGTGATATTTTTATTATTTTGATGTGTTTCTAAGTGTTTTCAGATGTTTTTGGTATTCTAACAGTATAAAAATGATGAGTATTTAGACACTCATCAGGGCCACTTACCAACGTCTTGTAGATAAAGCCTTCAATAAACAAATAGGCAGAAATCTCGAAGCATACGTTGACGACATGGTTATCAAAAGCAAGACGGAGGAGGACCTACTCCTCGATGTACAGAAACCTTTGACCGACTTGGCGATTAACATGAAGTTGTATCCTAAGAAATGCTCCTTGATGTCGAAGAGGACAATTCCTAGGACATTTGATCACTAAGCGGGGATAAAGGCTAATCCTCAAGGTCAAGGCTATTTCGGATCTCCAAGCCCCTAAGTGTCTAAAAGATGTGCGAGCACGAATGGGAAGTCGGCGACTTTAAGCGGTTTTGTCGAAGGGGGTGACGGTCCCTACCATTTTCTAAACACTCGAGGATGCGTGGATAAGAAAACTTTTAGTGGATTCGGGATCTTTGAAGCTTCCTTTCGAAGATGAAGGAGTTCATCGAAATCCTTCCAACACTTACACCCCAATCAAAGGCGAATTGTTGTTCATGTACTTAGCATCCTCGATGGAGAGTATTAGCGCGGTCCTTATTGCGAGCGAGACAAATCACGGATCCCATTTACTTTGTCAACAGAGTCCTATAGGGGCGAGATCAACTATCCAACATTGGAGAAGTTAATACTAGCCCTAATCTACTCGGCAAGGAGGCTCGGCGCTATTTTCGAACCCATCCAATCACGGTCTTAACCAACAAGCCACTCAAGCAGATCTTGTCGAAACCCGAAAAGTGCGGAGGGTGGCTAAATAAACTATTGAACGGGAGAGCACGAAATAGAATTCAAGGGACGAAACTCTATTAAAGGACAAATTCATGAGACTTCTTGGCGAAACACCTTCCGAGCCCCGACGTGAAAAGAGGAGCCCAAAACCAACCTCACTCAAGTGCAGTGGACCGAAGCTTTACAGACGGAGCATCCAACTCGATGGTTCCGGAGCGAGTCTAATGTTGGTCGACCGGCGGGAAGGAGCATACATATGCTCTTCGTTTTGAGTTGAAGCCACAAACAATGAAGCGGAGTATGAGCGTTGCTAGCGAGCCTCCGACTGGCTAAAGATATGGAGGTCAATGCTCTTGCTGTTTTCGTAGACTCCCAATTGGTAGCAAACCAAGTGACAGGCTCCTATGAAGCAAGGCAGCCCGTCATCAAATAGTACTTGGAAAAAACAAAAGAGATGCTGGAAAGCTTTGACACCTACACCATTCAGCATGTTCGTAGGAATCAGAACAAGAAGGCAGATGCACTAAGCAAGCAGCTTCCATGGCCTTCGCTCATCTCACCAAAGAAGTACTTGTCGAAGTCCTACCTGAAAGATCCATCGTTCGCAAGGAAGTTGCAGATGTGGTTCACGAATAAGGAGAGACGTGGATGACTCCAATCAGGGAATATTTGATAAGCGGTCTTCTCCCTGAAGATCCCAAGCTAGCAAGGAAGATTAGGTTTAAGTCCCGACAAGACGGGCTAATAGGGAAACCCTATAGAAGGTCATTTTATCACCTTGGTTAAGATGTGTGGGACCCAAGCGTGCTACGAGAATTATCTCAAAGTCCACGAAGGATCCTGCGGCCTCCATGCAGACCCCGCTCATTGTCTCGAAGATAATGAAATTGGGCTATTATTGGCCTTGATGCATAGGGATGCGGCAAATCATTCTCAAATGTGAAGCTTGTCGATACACTCAAGCGTTCCAAAGATGCCAAGGCGGGATATGACAAGTGTGACATCCGCATGGCCCTTCTCTCGGTGGGGCATCGATATCGTGGGACCTATGCCTATAGCTCACGGAGGAGTCAAATTCTTCTTGGTGGCAATCGATTACTTTACTAAGTGGGTGGAAGCTAAACCCTTAGCCTCCGTCACGGGAGAGACAGATCGAGAAGTTTGTATGGGAGCACATTGTGTGCGATTCGGAGTGCCCATATAATCATATCGACAACGGAAGCGTTCGCGAAGGAGTTTTCTATGACTTCATCAAGGGCTCAACATAAAGCGGTCTTGGACATCCGTCTACCATCCACAAGGTAATGTATGGTGGAGGTTACAAGCAGAGACATCGTCAAAGGGATCGAGAAAGGCCGGGACGAACTCATCATGGATGGGTGGATGAGCTCCCTCAAGTATTATGGGCTCACGGGGCGCACCTAAGTCAAGCAATGGTGAAACCCCTTGACCCTAACATACGGAATGAGCGGTCATCCCTCGAGCTAAGTGTACACACGGAGCGTGTGGCTATGTATGATGCCTCCCAAAATGACGAAACAATCGGGAAAACCTCGATCCGCTAGAAGAAAAAGAGAAATAGCCTCCATCCGAGAAGCCATACACAAACATAAGATCGAAGGCTACTATAACAAAAGGTTCGGACCTTCCACTTTCAAGCACAGGAATATGTGCTACGCCTCAGCAGTGCAAGCAAAGCGAGTACCGGAAAGGCGGGACCAACTTGGGAAGGACCCTACATGGTAGCCGAGGCCTCAACAACAGAGCCTACAAGCGCCACTATTCTCGGAGAACCCATCGACGGGACATGGAGCAGTGCAGAACCTTCAAAAGTTCTATGTTTAAGAAGTACTTTTACTTTTTCTTGTAATTAGAAGCTTCTCAAGGGAAAGCAAACATTATTGGTAGTTGTCTTAGTTTTCATTTCAAGAATGATGTAATCCTCCCTACCAATTCAATGATAAATAAGACATTTCCCACAAATCTCTTGCTTCGTTTCTTAAACACAAAGATTTGTTCAGCCAAGTCGTTAATGAGTTTCAATGTCAAATAAAATGGCTAAAGGTGTAATGCACGCTGATGACGTACCCTCCGATCAGGTCGAAGGACCCCTTCGACCTCGATCGAAATGCATTACGAAGACCCAAGTCTTTCTTCATAAGTCATTGGTGGCGTAAAACCATTCATCATTGACATGGTTACCGGTTGGAATCCGCCACCGAAGGCCTATGCCTTCGGTGTCTTCCTTGAAGATGCCAAGACAAATAAGAACCTTGACTTGGTCTTCCCCACGTTCCCACTATGTCCTTAGCTTCCCGCCAAGTCCGAGATAGTGGGGATGAAGCCCTAGCGGTTACCATAAATCGGGGCGCCCCCATGATCTCCTAAACGTGTGCTAACACTCTCCAACTGTTTTCATCATCTATAAATAGATTGGACGAGTCATTTCAATGGTATGTTCACTCGACACGATTTCACATACATCATACTATCCATAACTCATATCACATACTTATTCACACGCCGGAGGTGGTTCGCAGGCCCAACCCTGCGCAATCACTTAACGAAGTATCTACTATTTCTTATTGCAGATTGACTACAAGTTTGGCGTAAGCATATCACCCTCATACCCTTGATCACCAACGAAGGCCCGGTCGTCATTTAATTATTGTACAATCGGTGGCGCCATCCGTGGGACCCGCTACTATTGGTCTCGTTATTCCAAACTTACACCCAATCAATCACTCACTAGTTTTACGGCATGACTCAAGGAGAGAAGATACACCCTCCCGGGTTTCTCGACCTTGACACCAATCCCGATCAACGACCCTAACAACCTTCCCAATATAATCGCATCCACTTTTACCACACGATCTCACCCTCGAAATAACCCCAACAACCATGCTTCAACCTCGGCTAACCCCGAACCGTAATTAGTCCAATGTTTGTCGAAGCTAACATCAAGCATTGGAATCCTTACTAAGAGCTCGAAGGAGGCAAGCTAGAAATTAGGAGATGCGTAGGGGTTAGAATACTCAGCGATGAGTATGATGAAGAGTTGGAAATGGAGGCCGCCCTTGGCTCACAGGGCTACTCGCTCGGTGCTAAGGATAGGGTCTCGGCGATCGAAGGCCTAGTGGAAGGTCGGTTGTTTTGAAGGCGTTAGGAAAGGGCTCCAACTAGACGGGAAGGCACGATAGAAGGCTCCAATGGAAGGAGTCACCAAAGGGATGCTACGGAGGTTAATTTGCCACCACTTTTGGCGGCTCATCGTGGAAGAACTGCTGGGGTTCCGTTGCGACCTTCTCACGCTTCCGGCGTGAAAGCAATCCATCTCAAATAAATAGGGGAGGAAATCTTCCTCCCATGGTATGTACCTCCTTTCGGACTCAATCTTACCCTCAAGGGGTTTATCCCCACCTAATGGCGTGCTAGTAACCCCAATTTCACTCAACCATACGGAAGCATGCCCTACGGAACCTATGGTATACCCTTCGTGCCACAGTAGGAAGTCACCCACCTTATATACCTCCGCTACCCTCAATATGTTAACAAAACCACATTGGAATACCTCCCAATCATAACCCGTATAATGCTCGCCCCTACCTATATGCCGCCTTATAATCGCCTTTATTCGAGCCCATGGGCTCCACAACACCCTTCGTAAGATGGATATAAGACTACCCTTTACGATGGGTTGAAAATGCCCGCATATTGGTACCTACGATGGGAAAGGGATCCGAATAACTTGTTGCACTTGTTTGAAGGGCAATTAGAATGCGTGTGGGTTATGCACGTCGCTTGTCATATGTTTACATACACCCTACGAGACTCCGTCAGATATGGTGGAACGGCAAAACCGGGTAGCATTGTGAATTTGGATGATCTCAAGGCCAAGTTCGATCACATTTCACCAATGAAAAGGTTTACAAGAACACACCGACGATGCACAACATCAAGCGAGAGGAGAATGAGAGCACCGTGGCTTTCATCACCGAGATACATTGACGACACGTTACAAATAATGGGTTTGCACGAAGACCAACGCATTTCGGGTTTTGTGCATGGTCTACTAAATGTAAGTCCGGTGAATTCCTCTCCACTGATCTTCCCGCAACTTACAAGGGTTTAGTGGAGAAGGCTTACACCGGATCGAAGCAAAGAAGTATCTACCAACGGAGACCCTCCCATCTTTCAAAGAATGCCGACCATGAACATGATTGGCTCGGGAAGGTCCGCGATCGGTGGATGACGAGCCAAACGATATAATGGGTTTCTTCTCACGGTATAAGGCAATGGATCGGTGAACCTTTCTCATCGTATTGAAAGTATGGGTTTAACAATGCAAAGTATCCGGGAGGGATAATGGTAGTCCGGATATAAAAGAACTTGCCTTTCCAGGTTCCTTATGTTCGTAAAGGTCTATCTATCAATATGGGCACATCCTTTCACCCTCTTGGCCAAGGTCAACCAATCTCCTCCGGTATAGATTCAAAAACCCTAAGCACGGTCAAGGATGGTTCAAACCCATAAGCTTTGCACATAACAATGTATGTTGTAAGCTTGGCTAGCCAAAAGGTTGAACCTAGAAATGTGTACTTCATAATCTGGAGGAATTCTAAGATCAAAGGATGCAAAGGTATCCTAAGGTTGGAAGTGGTGAAAGCATGGGTATCTGAGCCTACATAATTTTCGGGGCATCAAATATCCCTTGATTTTTACTCGGTAGCATTATTTTATGTTCCTTTGGAATGGGATAATCGGTGAGGAACGCTTTAAGCTCCTCCACGGTTAGTGTCGACCTTGTTGTTTTATCACAAATTTTTATTGGTAGACATGCTACCTTCTAAAGAACACAAAATGTATTTGAAATACTGAGAAGAAGGAGCGCTTTACCTTGTTTGGTCGAAGGCTTGATCGGAAGAAGTTTTAGTTGGTGAAAAACTTTGGGCGAGAGTTAAACTTTGTTAGGTTTTCTTGTTTTTGCATTTTATATACCCTACAACGTTGCATCTCACCGCACGCGTGTCGGACTTATCCCTTTCCTACCGGATTTCAAATCATTTTAAATTTTGAAAGGATGTTTACTTTTACCGAGGAAACAGGGTAGTTAGGATTAATCTTGCATTTAATGCGGTCAATAATTACAAGACTTTTCATCTTCGTTCATTTTGTGACGAAGAGGAGGTTTCGTTTTATTTACGAGTCGAAGCAATATTTCTTGTTCGTACATATCACTTTCGACCGGGGCTTGATGGCGTACCCTCGATAAGGTCGAAGGACCCCTTCGACCTCGATCGAAATTGCATTACGAAGACCCAAGTCTTTCTTCATAAGTCATTGGTGGCGTAAAACCATTCATCATTGACATGGTTACCGGTTGAGAATCCGCCACCAAGGCCTATGCCCTTCTGTCTTCCTGAAGATGCCAAGACAAATAAGAACCTTGACTTGGTCTTCCCCACGTTCCTACTATGTCCTTAGCTTCCCGCCAAGTCCGAGATAGTGGGGATGAAGCCTAGCGGTTACCATAAATCGGGGGCGCCCCATGATCTCCTAAACGTGCTAACACTCTCCAAGCTGTTTTCATCATCTATAAATAGATTGGACGAGTCATTTCAATGGTATGTTCACTCAACACGAGATTTCACATACATCATATTATCCATAACTCATATCACATACTTATTCACACGCCGGAGGTGGTTCGCGAGGCCCAACCCTGCGCAATCACTTAACGAAGTGTCTACTATTTCTTATTGCGATTGACTACAAGTTTGGCGCAAGCATATCACCCTCATACCCTTCGATCACCATCGAAGGCACAGTCGTCTTTAATTATTGTACAATCGGTGGCGCCATCCATGGGACCCGCTACTATTGGTCTCGTTATTCCATACTTAAACCCACCAATCACTCTCACTAGTTTTACCCTCAATATTACCGTTAGAACAATACTTTAATAAGACAAACAAGACTTTCCACGTGGGGCGGATTTTCCAAAGCAAGACTTTCATAAAAACGATTATTTTTCCAAATTCCTCTGTATAAGCTAAGCATACATAAATATCCTTCCCTCAAACAATGCACAGGACTATACTAATACTAATAGTCCTCCCCTTAAATGTAGCTCAGTAGTTAATCATGCCAATGCTTACTACCAAGTGATTAAATCTTGAAACATCAAAGCCTTTGGTGAGTAAGTCAGCTACATTATCATCCGTGTGAACCTTGACCACATTTATGAGTCCGTGCTCATAACAATCTCTGATAAAGTGATGCCTAATCTGAATGTGCTTGGTCTTGGAATGATAGACTGGATTCTTCACAATACTGAGATAGTACTCTCATTATCAATATTGATAGGAGTATTCTTGAAGTTGAACCCATAATCCAAGAGTTGATTACGCATCCACAAAACTTGTCCACAACAACTTGCAGCAGCTACATATTCACTTGAGTAGATGATGTTCTTTGCAATTGTTTGCTTTTACACCGCCATGAAACTAATCTTCTTCCAAGATATTTGCATCCACCGTGGTTGATCTTCGTCATAATTATCACCTACATAATCACTATCTCAAAAAGCCTCCAAGTGAAAAGGTGAATCGGATACCACAACCCTAACTTAGGTTGTTGTTTCAAATAACGAAAAATTCTCTTCACCGCATTCATATGAGAAATCTTTGGTGAGACTTGATATCTTGCACATAAACAAGCGCAAACATGATATCGTGCCTAGATGCGAAGATACATAAGACACCGATCATTGATCAGATAATTTGACTTCAACTGGTTGTCCATCTTCATCCTTGCCCAATGAGTTAATTGATTTAATAGGTGTAGTGATGACTTCATGTCATCAAAATTGAACTTCTTAAGTATGTCGATACATACTTGTCTTGACTTATGAAAATTCCTTCCTTTGACCGCTTAACTTGAAGTCCCAAAAGAAATTTAACTCACCCATTGAACTCATTTGAAATTCTTTACGCATAAGTCGCTCAAACTCCTTAACCATAGACATTTGGTAGCTCCAAAGATGATATCATCAACATAGACTTGAACTAACATGATATCCTTCTTGTCTCTTTTGATAAACAAATTCTTGTCAATAGCTCCCCTCCTGTAACCATGTTGTAATAAGAATGTGGAGAGCCTCTCATACCAAGCTCTAGGTGCCTGATGAAGGCCATAAAGAGCCTTAACCACCTTGTAGACTTTGTTAGGATGTTTAGGATCTTCAAAACTAGTAGGTTGTTTTACATAAACTTCTTCTGTTATAGTGCCATAGAGAAAGGCACTCTTGACATCCATCTAGTAAACTTGAAATCCCATATATGAAGCAAATGCAAGAAATATTCGAATAGCTTCAATCCTTGCTATAGGAGCAAATACTTCATCATAATCGACTCCTTCTTCTTGTCTGTAGCCTTGAGCTACTAACCTTGCCTTGTTCTTGATGACATTACCTCTTTCATCTCTCTTGACTCGAAAACCCATCGGTTCCAATAACTTTCTTCCCATCCGAAGATCACATAATACCCAAACTTCTTGAAGTTTGAATTGTAGATTCTTCTTGCATAGCTTCAACCCAACTTTCTTTTGTCAATGCTTGAGCAATATTCTTGGGTTCCTCTTGAGAAATAAAACAAGTAAGCAGACATGTTTGATGGTCCTTATGATTCGACTGCTACGCTTATAGACAAAGCTAAGTAAAGCATTATGAGGTTTAGTAAAACTCTTAGCTTTGTATCTTGTCATCACTCCGTAGTAGAAGGACCAATGATTTGATCGGTAGGATGATTCTTATGAATTCTTAATATTGGAGACTGTGGAACTCCATACGCATCATCCAAGTTAGTTAAATCGGTATCTTCATTGGAATCGAGAAAATACCTTCATCTTCAAACTCATCATCGGTTTCTTCTAAACCGGTATGGTAGGATCATCCAAATCATCTAAAGTACTATCAATCGGTGCGGTATTTTGGTCGAAAATTCGTCCAAAGTCTCGTAAGAGTATTCTTCAAGATAGTCTTTTCTTTGCTTCTTAATAAGCTCTTCTTTGTTCATCGGTGTAAGAATGTGCTAAAACATCCGAAGAAGCAACGATTAAGTTCTTCTGAATAGATTGATCCTCGGCAGATAATGAGGATTTTGGATCATCCGAACTTTGTTTTGGTGCATCGATTTTGCTTTGGACTAACAGATTTTCATCGGTCTAAGATGAACTCCATGAACAACATCTTGTAAGTCTTCTCCATCATGTACAGTTTGATTTTCTTCTCTAACGGTACATAGTTCATAGAAGGAGTTAAAACTTCAAGATCAAACATCCAATCGGGACCTTTACCTTTTGATTCTCTTGATCTTCTAAAACTCAACATGAAGACAATCTTGAACCTTCTTAGTGACTCTATTGTACACTCTAAATCCCTCATCGTTGGGACAATAACCCAATAAATATCCTTCTTCCGACTTGCCATCAAACTTTCCCAGTTATCAATTGTGTTTAAAATAGTGAGAGGGCATCCAAAAGGCTTCATAAAATGAATATTGGGTTTGTTGCCCATCAAGAACTCATAAGGTGTCTTCATACGTGGTTTTGTGACTAATACTACATTAAGTACATAGCAAGCGATTTACTTCACTTGACCCAATTGAATTGGTAGTTGTGAATGCAAGCATAGTTACGCCGCTTCAATCAAAGTCCTATTCTTCCTCTCTCGCAACACCATTACTCATTGTGGTGTTCTTGCAATCTTGAACTCCTCTTGATTCCTTTGTTAGCACAAAATTCATCCATAAGTTTGTTCTTGAATTCGGTTCCATTATCACATCTAATACCTCGACCTTGAGTCTCAATTGGTTTTCAAATGCTATTATTAGTGTTTGAATAGCATCAAAAGTATCATCATTAAATCCCAAGAAAATACCCAACTGAATCTCTGCAATCATCTCAGAACAACTAAGCGGTACTTTTCTTGTTTAAACTTGCCACGTAAACAGTCCAAACAAATCCATATGTAACAGCTCCAAAGGTTCTCTAATTGTCCTCTCCTCAAGCTTCTTGCAGGAAGCTTTATGTTGTTTACCCTTCTTACATGCCAAACAGGAGTGATCATTCTTGTAAGTCTTTGAAGGTAAACCTCTAACTAAATTGCCTTTGACCAGTTTGTTGATATACTTGAAATTGACATGGCCCAATCTTCTATGCCACTGATGTGCTTCTTCAGTTGTTGCTTTTGCCACTAAACAGGTGGCTCTTCCATAAGAGTGAAGACTCTTCATGTACAGACTATACACATCATTTGTTCTTGGTACTTTAAGAACTACCAAGTTATCATCAACAGGCTTGAATTCAGAGGAAAGAATGAGACATTCGTGTGTCGTTGAATAACACATGATGCTTTTATCACGATTTGAGAGATCGATAATAAATTGAACTTGAGCTCCTTCACATATCTAACATTCTCAAAATCTATCGTCCCGCTTTGATGGTGCCTTTCCCAAAATTCTTCCTCCATTGGGATCATTCCTAAACACAACTCTTCCTCCATTAATAGATCTAAAATCGATCAATATCCTTGTCTCTGTCATACTTCCGAGCAACCACTATCTACAATCAAATGATCTTTAAGCTCCTCTTCCGGGTTGCCTGCACAAAGATTTAGAGAGTTAGTTTCTTTTAGGAACCCAAGCCATTCTTGAGTTGTGTTCCCCTTGTGGAGTTACAAACTCAAATTCTTTGAGTATGTAATTTCTACTATTTTTCAAAACATGATCCAGAATTATCTTTTGATTTGTAGCATGTGGATTTTCAAAACTTTCTGGATTGTCAACAGAAATCTCTTTTGCAAAATCATTCTCTTTTTCTTGTATTGTAAAAACATCTTATTCACTTTTTGTTGAAAATACTGTTTGTCCCTCAGCAGTACTTTCCCTCTTAACCCATTTAGTTTTAACACTTGGTTCCTGTGATCTAGATCCCCTATGTGAATTGTAATACCTTCTAGGTTGATAGTAATGAGATCTCCTAGGATTTCTGTTCCAAGTGATATTCGTAGTACCTTGGTTTGACCGAGCGGTACTTTGAGAAGGTCTTGCTTGAAGGTCTTGGTGGTTTAGAAAAAGGTCTTCTCGGTGGGGGTACCTATGGTCCAGTGAGAAATTGCGTGATTAACCCTATTAGAACTATTCCGATGGTTTATTCTCTCTAGGTTTCGGTTGGCATACTGTTCTTTGGAAATTTCCTAAGGTATTACGAGTGATGTTCACAATCCTTGATTAAATAAGTAGGACTAAAACACACAAAACACGCTTTTCACCCATACTCCCAAAGTGACTTCTCCTATGTCTATGACCAAAACTATTGTGCCTTCTAGGTGAATGATTAAACTGTTTTGACCAAAGTTATCCCAAAAGGTTTAGCGATCTTGTTTTGAAAAGGTTTTCCTGAGGTATCGCTTGTGGAGCGATACTTTGAGTAGAAGGTACTGCTTGACTTTGAAAATTAGTTTCAACAGTTTCTTTTGGGGTTTCAGACCTAGATTAACCAATAAGCTTCTTCCTAAACTCTAGAATGTCTACACCAAAACGTGAAACATCAGGTCTTATGGGTTGATGACTACCAACTGGATGTGGAACAGCATGATAACCTTTGTCTTTCTTATACTCAGGAGGTGATTCACTAATTGAACCCTCATTACTAGATGTGTCTACATAATTAATGAGTTCATCATCACTAGTGGTTACATCCTCAAAATCACCTTCATCCTTATCACTAGATGTGTTTTCTTCTATGTTATCAAAATCCATACCAAAACCTAAGCCAGTTCTAATGTATGCTCTTCTTCTATTTTTGAACATAAGTAACATGTGATGCACTGCATTCTTTCGGGCATCAAACTTTGCTAACAAATCATCTCTCTCTTAGTTAGTTTCTCAATTTCACAATTTTACGGTTTAATTTCCATTCACATAGTTTTAACTGGTAATCCCGTTGTTCATATTTTTCACCCAAGCCATTTCATTATTTTCATGTGTTATAATTTTGGCTTCCATAGACTCTAAAGTTATTTGATAACCAGCTACCTCAGACCTAGCCTTAATACAATTATCTCTTTCAAACACAAAATTATTTAGCAATTTTTGATAGAAATCATGACAATTTGAGCATACCTCAGAGATAGGGGTTGAACTTGGTGAAGTAGCTACCATTGCAAGTAGAACATGATCATCTTCACACTCCAAGCTCCAATCAAATCCTCCATACCCATCTCCAGATTCCAAAGCAGCATGATCAACTTCCTCATCAAAAGCAATTGCTCAAATTCAATTCTTCTACCAAATCTTCAACTGCTTCTTCCATCGCTACCATACAATAAGTCACCGGTTCATCATCAAACTCTTCACTCCAACAACTCGACAAATTCTCTTGAGCAACCAAAGCCTTTGTTTCAAGAATGGGGATTTATTTCACTCGACTTTGGTTTCTCGGTCATTCTGCTTGCTTGATACTTAGCAAACCCGCACTCCTTGCAAAGTGTCCGGTCTTTTGACAATTGAAGCATTCAATTTTGGATTTGTCAAAAGTTATCCCTGCTTTGGTTTGAAATCAATGCTCTTTCCTGTTTTCTTCATGTACTTTTGATCCTTGCGTTGATCAAAGCAACTTGCCACCGATATCAATCTCTTCTAAAGCATCCTCATCAACTGGGAGAGATCTTCTTCATAAACTACAGGCAAACTAGCTTGTCGAGCAAAGAAGGAGCACACAACTTCATCCGAATGCATAGTAGTAGGTGGTGGGGTTTCTTTGAGCATAGGTGGGAGCGACATACGAGACAGTGCTGAGTCGCGGTGCTTTGAGTTGGAGAAGCGAGACTTTTAGTGGAAGTACTTGCCCTCTTTCGATGATAGAAAAGCAATCTTGTGAGACTTAGAACTTGGTTGACCATTCATCTCATGCTCATATACCTTCGATGATTATAGAGATCATCAAAGTCCATGACATCCAAACCGGTTTTCCTCACGATCATTATAGCAATTACATGCCATGTAGATGGCAAACTCATAGAAACTTGATTTGCATCTTCAACTGAAACTTCACTGGTATAGCTCCAACATATTGAGAAGATTTTGAAACCTATCATATGTTGCATCAAGACTCTCTCTTTCACCCACAAGAAAGTTTCAAACTATTGCTTCAAAGATTTCTCTGCATCTTCTTAGAAGCTTCATTCCTCCAATCTGGTCTTGAGAGCGACCCGTAGTCGCTTAGCATCTTTAGCATCATGAAATTTGAGAAGATGACCATCGGAATGGCGACAAGAGAATATTGAGTGCCTTCTCTTGATTCCTTAAGGTTGATGCGGTGGACCGCCTTAGGTGCTTTAGGTTGTCCAGGGAATGTCTCAGGTTTTGGAACTACTTCATTACCATTGACAATTACATTCCATAGAGCATGGTGCAGAATGGCAATGTCTTGCCTCATCTTCATACACCATAGATCGTATTCGCTCTTCTTGATGACAGAATCCTCATTGAGGTGATGGAAGGTGGTTGAGCAGAATGAGTCAACATCTTTAGGTTTTAGGGTTTCTTCTTAGTCGAGTTTCCACAAGCTCGATACCACTTGTTGGATCGATGTACTCTAACCAAACTAACTTAAATAGCTTGTTAAGGTTTAATAACCTCGGATAAATCCTAAGTTATTAACAAAGAAACACCGAGCAAACTCTATTAAGTATGCGAATTTACTTAACAAAGCTAAGAAGAAGAACTTTAACTTTGAACGATTTTATTAATAACTCTAACTCTGCTTATTATGCAGATCTTTAACAACTCTAATAATATCGAACTTCTCTCTAAAACTCTAAATAAAATCATGTATATCTTATGCCAATCTAGGGGTCCTTTTATAGGCTCAAGAATACCCTAGTCGGTTTACAAATTGTATCCTTGTACGTCAAGTAATCTAATATAGAATATTATAGAATTACAAGACTTTCTATAAACGAATAAAACAGTTCTTTGATCTTGCAGTACTTTGACTTCATATGCAGTACTTTGACTTTATCATTTAGCAGTACTTTGATTAATCATCAGCACTTTAACTGTTCAGCACTTTCATATCCCAACATATCTCAAAGTGCAGGTTCCCTCTAATATGTGTAAAACTCTTTTGAATATCGATGCACATATTGAGGGGGAGCGATAAAATGAAAACTTCATCCTTCTCAAAATATTTTGTACAAAGTACTTAAAATACTTGATTTGATAGGGGAAGTGATGATGATATATTTAGAAAATAGTTAATCAAAGATTGAATTTCTCATTCTTAATCTAAGATTTCAAAGTCCCCTTGCCTCCATGTGTTAAAACAACTTCAAATACTTGAAGCACATGTTGAGGGGGAGCATTTCTAAAATATCAAAAACAATTAAGGTACAAAACGCTTTGATTTTATATCACAAGTACCTTGATTGTTTTTCAAATGGTTTTCAATTGGTTTCGAGGCGAAATGATTAATACCAAAACACCGACCAATTTATTTTATGCACGAAGATATAAGGATGGTTAGGTTAGGTATTCGTTCCCACGATCCCGCCAGAGCTGGAGGGATCTACCCAGGGACAATCCACTAGATAGTGTAGAAGTCCTTAGGTATGATGAAAAACAAGAAAGTGAGAAATGGGAAGAGTGCGGACTGAGATAGAGCTAGAACTAGAATAAACCCAACAAGGTTCTAGTAATGAAGTCTCTATAAGCACTGAAGGGGTTGAAGAATGAAAAAGAAATGAATGAGAAAAGGGTGAAAAGCAATAGCCCTCCAATAATTCAACCTTAGGGCAGAAACCTGCTACTGATGGTTACTAAGGTAACACTGGTATTGAAGACAAGACATCATGGACCCAGTGACGCACTGCACTAAACTTCCCAAGCTACTCAAGTCTCTCTTAAAAGGGACTTGTTTCATTCTCACAGGGAACTTACATAATCTATCGACTTTCTCTTTGAGATAGTTGATATTGAAGAAGGAGACCCTCTCCCTAGTCTCCGGCATAGGAACCAAATGTGCACGATTGAGTTTAGAGCCACGAGATCATCAATAAATCTCATTAGGACACAATCAATGAAGGCTCACTGTTTCACACAATGTGGAAAGTGAGAACATTTTTAAGAGTCCTACGCATTATCCTTGTGGTATTGCCAGAACATCTGAGTGATATGTTAACACATTCACAATGAAGATGGAAAGCCTTTTAGAGCCAACATCAAACAATCTCTTGGTGGGTGGCATATGAGATCTATCCAATAGATCAATCATGTGACAACGGAACAGAAACGACGGAGTGATTCACATTATGAATCAATCATGGTTCAGGAAATGGATTGACGGATACCTTTGAAAAACCAGTCATTGTGCTCAAAAATTATTTTCTATAGCACATCGACTGTGCATTACATTTTCAAAATCAAAAGGTGTTTATGATGGAATATTTATTTTTCTTATAAAACCTTCGTTGTATTACAAAAATTCTTTCTATTAAGCAATACACGATTGTTTTCAAATCATTTTTAATCAATCAGTAAATCTCAATTTTCTGGTTCACTCACTCCGTGTTGTCTTCTTTGAGACGTTCCGGTTTGAGAACGGCTAGAGCAGCTGCGAAACCCTGTCAAGGAGATTCTTTGGAATTTTACCTAATCACAGGCAGTACTTGTACTGATCAACGGGGAACCGTGGGCCGTGCACCTCAATTCAACGAAAAGTGATCAAAGACACTTTTGTGCGCTTTTATTTCTAAATATTATTTGCAAGAATACCCGACGGTTGCAGCTGATCAGAATTGGGGCGTTTATCCATAGATGCATGCTCACACATCACGTTCATCTCAAAGAAATCATGATAAGTGCGTATCTTCATCAAGTGACTCTGATATTTTCACTCCATGCTTCTGCTACGCTGCTGCAAATGTCATGAATCAACAAAAGCTTCCGCAACTCTGATAAGAAGATATCATGATCCAGAATGTATGCATGTCGGTCCAAAAGTCACAACTTGACATGATGGCAACACTACAAAGGATGAGTCAGAGAATTATGGTGGCTGATGATTTGAATGTTGGCTCAAAACTCATCATCACGTGGATCAGCTAAAGACCTCCACTTGAATAAACAAAACATGCAGAAAATGAAGAATCAAAGACTACGAACTACAGAGCAAATAACTTAATCAAGAATCCAAGAACACCAAAATGTAATATCTGTTTGTAATTGATGTAATTGAGGTGACCTCCCTTAGGGGGAGATTGTTAGGATTGATAAAATCCTGTAGTTAAAGAGTCGGTCACCTCAAGTATATGTGTTCGTTAGTAAGCTCATAGTCGTAGTTATTTAGTGTTACTAAGTAGGTTGTTAAGTAACACCGTGGAGAACGGACGGGTCTTTACCCACTGTATGCCTAATCCACAGCCCGTAGGAGGAGTGTCTTGTAAGAACCTATAAATACCCTTTTCCTAGCAAGGCAAAGGGTTGGAGCTTTTGATAATATCGTTTTTCTTTGTCTCACTGAGTTCCCAACTCTCTTCCACTTTCTCTCTCTAGAACATTAAACCATTCGACCCATATTGTGTTATGAGATGTGTTTATGAAAACCAATATGTTACAGACTACGAACCAATTTGAGCTCAAGAAAAGAAATGTTGAATCATCTTCTGCACAAGAGCAAATTGAAGCGGAAGGTGAAGTATCTGCTACACAGGAGGACACTCTTCACTCCAATGATACCCAGTCAGAGAGTCTTGAATCAAAACTTCTGAAAAAGGTGCAGACAAAGACTAGTACGGGAACTGTACCTGAACCGGAACCGAAAACTTAACAAAATAATGCCAATAGACAAGGCACAGAGTTAGGCGGGAAAGAACTGTTGCAAGAAACACATTCAAATCTTCAAGAAACTCTAAAGCCAAGATCTGAAGAACATGTGCGTTTTGAAGAAGCAAACGTTTCAATGGGATCCTTATCTTCTCTAAAGAACCCTGATACGGACATTACCTATGCCGACCAATTCCTCAAGGATAGACCCTCAGATGCTGAGTCGGACAAACATAATGATGAAAAGGAAGAGGTTGAATCCATGTTTTCACTCACTATTCAGCAGGATACATCAACCGTTCTTCCTATGTCTGCACCAATATTCTCTGTGTCAACAACAGCTCCAGCAACCACACTTCCACCACCGGTACCCCTCGTATCAACCACACTTCCACCACTCGTTATCTCCCCAAAGGTCATCAATGTCAATGACCCTGCTACACCACCAACATCACCACCTCCCAGCAAAACCACTGAACAACTACTTGATGAGGCATTAAAACGAATAGATGCTCTCGTGAAGCACCACCTGCCTGAATCAGTCAAACATCTAGAACGTCGTCTGTGTAAGTTGGAGGGTTTCAATTTTAGAAATGAAGTGATCAATGCTATTGAAGCAGAGGTCAAAGACGCAGTCGAATGGGCTATGAAAGCCCCGCTACATAAGAGATTCAAAGACTTGCCCACTTTAGACATGAGAACAATCCTCCACGATAGAATGTTTGAAACAGATGAGCATAAGGAGGATGAAGTCCACAAAAGGTTATGTTGGGTTTAGTCCCAGATAGATCTTATGAGCCTTAGAGAAAGTATAGTTAACCTATGTAATCACAAGAGAACTAAAGAGAACCTTTACTAGAATTATGTTTACGCGGAATATAAAAACAATACTCAAGAAGACAATAAACACCAAAGACTTGATCCTCTATGGATCTATATTAATTCACTAATAATCTTATTCAAGAACGTACATCAACCCTAGCCGCTAGTTTCTTTTATACTACCAGAAACCCTAATTGTGCAGCTTACTCATCACGTAAAAGATATGCATTATCTATTCCTAATTTAACTCATGCATATCCCAACTAAATACTAATAATACGGAAACTACATATCCGCAGAAATAATAATAACTATCAGTGGCAACTGCACTATCCGCAGGAACCACACTATCAGTAGAAACAATAAAGCTATCAGCAGGAACCTTTATCAGTAGGAACCCACTGTTACAATAATTCCTAACAATCCTCCCCTAAACTTGAATTTGACTCTGTTAACTTTAAGTTTCCAGATAGATCTTGAATGTGCAAGAGGATTGAATATAAACAGCAACTGAAACCAGATAAGTAACTAGCAGAACGCCTATAACCACCAGAGACAACAATGAAGTCCATGAGTCCATCAACAACTCCTAGATTAGCAGCATCAGGAACTATCATCATCAGTAACCAGAGTAGATTTGATAAGCCTTTACCAAGTAGCTACTCACTCTTGGGCTAGTTGGTTCTTGAGTGGAATCATGACATCACCCTGGTGAACCAGTAACTAGTCCAATACTCAGAACATGAATCAATGATGTGTTGGAGTACCCTAATGGTTTTTGGAAAACCATCACAGCCATCAACGGATTTGATTTGTCTTTACCTGAAGTCGTTAACTCAGGACTAGTCATGGTGTTCCACTGCCTTAACCAGAAGCCATGAACATGTGGGCTAGCCAACTCTTCATCCATGAGGACATGGTGAGTTGAGCACCATACAACATATTGGCAAGTTCTCAACCTTCCAATGGATTTGAGATCTCTTTACCAGAGCTGTTTGCTCATGGAGTAGCCAATGTTTGGTGTGTGAGACCAGGGTACATTGATAACCCTCTGATTTTTTGTAAATCAGCAACTATCAACGGAGTTGAAAATACTCACTAGAGTCGTACCCTCATAGCAAGTTAACCCTTTGTCAATGAAGACATGGTTAGTTAAAAACCATATAAGAAACACAATTTTACAACAGGATCCTCAAAAATGAAAGTTAGTAAACATAACAATATATATACAAGATTTTTTTTTAATTTTTAAACAACAATTAAAAATAAGAAATAAAGAATACATATAACAACATACCAGGCTTCAAGTGGAAGTATCAGCAGAAGCAGCAATGAGTTTATCCTTAACACGTTTGATTAACTGCTGTGCATTTACCATATCATTGCCAACTAGAGCAGTAGAGAAAGTCAATTTCTTTTTCAGCATTTGCTCCAACAAAGGTACATAAAAAGGATAGTCTTGATCTGAAAACATATACACATAAACCCCAGACCAGGTCTGCACCACATGAATACTAGACAATGGATAAAATGTCCAACCATACACCTTCCACTGATTCTGATCTTCCCAAATTCGAAACCCTGCACCATCTTGATATTTGGAATCAAACAAAACTTGAAGATCACCCAACAACATTAAACCAACACCAGTTGCAGGATGAGATTCATAATGTTTTGACACCATGCCATAAAGTGCAATAAGATCTTGTTTGTCTAGAAAATTAAGGATCTCAGTAAGAAAAGTAAAATTTCTGGCAGATCCATCATGTCGATACACAGAGTTACATTCACCCAAACCACCAAGACCAGTAGGTGTGAGTTCCCATCTCACAAATTTAGACCAAACTACTAGCTCCTCATCAAAATCATCCTCCACAAAATCCATGATAAATGAACTCTCAGGGGCTTGAAGATCCAGAGAACCACCCTTCTTTCTGGCTATACTCTTCTGTCTTCTTCCAGAAGTGGAAGAAGGAGAAGAAGTAGCAGAAACATCAACATTTGGGACCTCAAGAGAAGCAACCTTCTCCTTGTCAGGTGGAACCACTGGTGGATTTTGGGTAGAAGCAGGAATGGACACTTTCTCTGTCTCATCAGTAGACTGAACCTTTCCTCTATCAGCAGAATTAACTTGTACAATATTAGGATTAACTGATGTTGTACCCACTGGTGTCTTAGCAGAAAACTTTGTTGAGTGTGCATAAGGAGTATGTTGAGCTGTATCCACTGGTGTCTCTTCCGCATCAACTAAAGCATTATCAGAAGTACCAGCAGTCTTTAATCTCTTAGGATCAGGACTTTCCAGAAGAGATTGAGAGCGTTTCACCCTGGTATAAGGATTGAGACCATCATTCTCCAACCTTGTGAGAAATGTGTTATACTCTTTGACCAACTGATCATCTGGCAGAGATTTCACAAAAGCCATAGACCAACCAGTATCGTAGACAGCAGAACTTGTATTCTTCACAAATTCTCTTATATGTTTCCTCTGTTCAGCCTGAGAAAGAGGTCTATCCCTTTTAGCTTTAGCCTTGCGCTCTGCATCAGCCTTCCTTTTCTGTCTAACCAAATCAAGTATATCCCCAACATAATTCTCAGAATCAAATGCGTCACCCAATATAGATTGTGCAAGAGATGGATTGGTTGTGACATTATCCTCCAATTGTTTCTAAGTTGTATCTGAGAAGTGTAGAGAAAGATCATCAAGTTCTTTCTTTCTCTGTGGAGTGAGATCAGGAACTGTAAGAGACTGACTCATAAACTCTGCATCATAAGTAGCCTGAGTTTGTGCAGCAACTTCTGTATCATGCTGTGAAATCTCATGAAGTCTCAATAGCCTAGCCTGTTCAGCCTTAAATGCATCAGAGTCCATATCCTCATCTAGAACTGTACCCTTTCCCTTATCAACCTGAGAAGCAGGCATGGGCTCAACCTCAATAGAATAATCTTTTGATTTAGAGGGAATGGACATAGGAATATCAGAAGCAATAGATGAAATATCAGGCTTATCAGCAGCAACAGGCTTGTCAGGAAGATCCGATGATTCCTTATCCTCAGTCACCTTGTCAGTATAAACAGATTCAGGAGGAATGTGCACATGATCAGCAGCACCAGAAGGATCAGAAGAATCCACCATACTAGCCTTGAGGGTCATTTGACTTAGATAACTCCTCTTTCTAATCTGCCTCCTTTGAAACACTTGAACTTCTGGATCCTTTGGAGCTTGTGTCTCTCCTAATGAAACAGATGCCAAGACATGTAGTGCCTCAAGATCAATATTTGTCTTCTCATGACCCTGTTCCTCCTCAGAATCAGAAGCCACAACTCTGCTCCTCCTATTATTAAGCCTAACCTCCAAATCTGTCACCCTCTTCAACAACTTAACCAACGCACCACCAAAAGTCTGCTTGGTCTCCTTAAGCTCATCGTTGGATTCTTTAAGCTTAAGCTCCAAATCGTCAACCTTCTTGATATACCTGTTGAGTAAACTAGACATATTCATTAGTACATTAGGATCCTCAGCTCCACCAGCAGGATTACCTGTGGTATTTGGAGCTTCATTGGACCTTGGAGGAGACACATGAAAATCATCACCAAAAGTGGTGTCATCCTCAAAATAATGTCTAGGAGGACTAGCATGTTGAACAAAAGATTGGTCAGGATTGACCTTAGTCTCAACAGGAATTTGTTCATGTGACTCAGAGGCAACCACTGGCTCCTCTAGAGCAACAATCCCTGGTGATGGTGGGGCAACAGGTTGAGGTGAAGGTGGTTGTTGGTCATCAGTGGCAACTGATGCAGAGGCACCAGCAGCAACATTGACACCAGACAACATTGAGAGTAACAGGGGTCTGTGTTCTCTAGCAAAATTAGTTTTCATTGTTGCAAATAATTTAGCAGTTAATTTAGTAATGACCCTTGGAGTTTGATCAGAGGTTTCAATGCCTAATATCATTTGTAGAAATCTAGGATACATCAGAAATTTATGTTTGGTATCCTTTATATTCTTAAGCATTTCCTCAAAAATATATTTTGAAAAATTATACTTTCTACCATGGGCTAAACAGATTATAGCATTTGCAATAGAACTGAAAAGTCCCAACCCCGATTTAGGACTCGACAATCAAGGTGGTATGGACTAAAACCTCCAATTATGGCAAAACTTATTTTTATACCAAATGATTTTCCCATCAAAGGGATACCCTAGGCTAGTTAGACCAGTGATAATCTGATCTCTATTGTTCTCAAAAAGACCACCTTCATCATCAAATTGTAATTGAGTCCTAATGAGAGACCCAGTTATCACATACTCTTCTCCATCAATGGTAGCCACAATCTCCTTGGTTGAACCAGTTGGAGATCGCTCATGAGCAGTGGACCAAAATTGCTTGATAAGAGAGTCATAAACAACTGATGGAGAGAAAGTGAGAGCATACCTGATCTTGGAGTGCAGAAGAAAATCAATCATTGAGTCATACAAATCACTCCCTTTGGCATGTTCCAAGAATGCAACTTTGTTGTGATCTCCTTTGTAATCAAGTGTCGCCATTGATGCAGATTGAGAAGATGAGATGGATTCAAATTGAGAGGGAATTAAGTAATTAGGTTGTGGGATACTTCTGATTGACTATTTAAATGAGTTACCCAAAATAGTCGGACAAAATATTTGACCAATTTGACTTTAATTAACTCCCAGAATAAATTCCCAAATTTTATCAAAACTAGCAGCAATGAAAAGTCAACCAGCGGAAACCAAACAGTCAAACAGCAGAAATCTATTAACTTTTGTCCGTAGTTATCAAACCAAAGCTACCAGCAGAATCCACAGCTCATCAGTAGAAACACTCACATTACCAGCAGTAATGAAGAAGGAATCAAATCTTTGACCCATAACAGTGCCTTAACAGTCTCCAATCAGAACTTTTAACGATACAAATTCCAACCATCAATTTAAACCATAAATTCTACCGACCCAAGATTCCATTAAGCCTATAAAACCAACCCCTTGCAATATCAACCATACAAACAAACCACATAACCCTAATCAACAAAATCGATTAACAACCAACTAACCATGAACAACTCCCCAAACCATCCTATTGAGTTATCATCATCTGACAGTGAACCATCCCATGATGGATGGTTAAACTATTTTCCCCCTGGTGCATCAAACAGTGTGACATACATCTCTAGAGAGCCTCCTAGCAAGTCACCATTCGCATACACTTCTTCAGATGAGGATCTCCCCAATCCTCCTCCTCATGTGGAGTTTGAAGTATCCATTGCTGAGCTTAATGCCATGAATGAAGACACTGATGATGAGGTTAATGATCCAACCTATAGGCCACTCAATGTTGCTCCTCTTGCTGTTCTAACACCAGGCTCTTCAGCTCCAAGGCCCCAAGCCTCCACATCAAACCCTACCAAGAGAACCACTGTGATGGGTCTGGCTGCAAAGCCAGTGTGGGAATTTGTAGACAGGTGGGGAAAGGAACACCAGAGGATGCTAGAGTGGGGAAACAGGAGGCCAGAGAGGAGGCCTTGAAGATTGAAGCTGGAGTCTGGAGGAGGGTTGTGTGAAGCTAGTTATGGAGGAGTCTGAATGTAGTCATCAGTAGGAATGAGAAAGTCTTGTAACTGTACACTGCATCTTAGAATGCAATATTTTATCTATAAATAAAAGACTTTTATGCTTGAAGTTTAATCATTTGATATCTGTTCCCACTGATTGTTTGTTTGAAACTTGATCTGCAAGATGGTTAGTAGAACATAGAACATACAATACAACTATATACAACTATATACACAAAATATGCAAAAAGATACAAACTATACAACTTAAATCCTCCCCTTAAACCAAAAACCTCCCCTTAGGCACAATCCTCCCTGTGGAAAACTAGAAGGGGGGGTTGAATAGTTTGACCAATTAAAAATTCCTTTTAAACTATTTAGATCGACTTATGTCAATCTATTTGGATGTGTGTTGGATGTTGATAAACAAGCATATAAAAGTATGTAATGAAAAGATAAGAGTAAGAAGCACAAAACCACAACGCGAGTATTTATAGTGGTTCGGCTACAAGGACACCTTCCTTGCCCTACTCCACTCCCCGAGTCACCTACTCGAGAGTTCGTAAACACTACACGACACCAATATCCTTATGGCGGAGAAGCCTTCACAACGTTGCCTACTCTTTTTCCGGTACTAGGCTAACCACCGGGTTCTTTCACTCTAAGGTGAACCACTCCTACCACAATGTCGCCTACCCTTTATCCGGTACTAGGCTAGATACCGAGTTCTATTACAATGGAGGAACTACTACCCAACGACTAATCCCAAAAGAGACCAACTCCTTATTACAACATCATCAAGGATATCAATATCCTTGGATCTAATGCTAATCTATCTTGTACATCGAAACACACCATATCGAATGTACATCTAAGGCACCTTTCACTAATGCCTATAATACGGACGATCGACACCTTTCACTAATGTCTTCGTCTTGACACTTGAGACATCTTTCACTAATGTCTCCGACACTACACTTCTTAGAAGAAAGAAAAGAATCATCAACAAGAGGACTTCAGTAGTCTTGATGATGAGGAAGCATGGCAACTCATGGACTTGAGCTTGCTCGACTTCAAAGGTGGTGATCTCGCCTTTAAGAGGAACCTAGAAGATCACACAAAAACAAAACTACAAACATAGATCTCTTGGATCTGAGGTTAGAGAGTTTTAACTCAAGGGAAAGTATGTTAGAAAGGGTCAGAAACAATGAAGATATGGCTCACTATTTATAGAGGAAAAATCTCTCGTTCCTGGATCCCACGGATCCTCCCACAAGGGATCCGTCTAGCGTAAAGCTAGGGATCCGTGGGACGCTCCTCTTTACCCATGGGTATTTTGGTTATGGTTTGTGGGTCATGGGTTGATCCATGGGTCTTTAGCTAGATACAATGTATCTCTTGAGTGCAATGCACTTAGTCACATGGGTATGGGTCAATACCATGGGTTATGGATATTATCCATATATGATATAAGCATGATGTCATGCAATGGGCTATGGGTGAAGCTCCATGGGTCATGGACTTTGGGTTGTACCCAACTACATTCAATGTATTTGGTCAATGGGTTATGATACTTAAGTTTCTACCCATTTATATTACCCAATATACTACATACTAGTTATGTGTATATTTTACCCAAATACGTAAACACTATTTGTTGTACATATGTAATATTAAATCATAAAATCACTTATACTTGTTTTAGTGTTTTATGTGAAAATGTAAGTGTGTTAGAAACTATTAGTTCAAACTAATTACGTATTTTATTTGTTTCGTTAAAATGATTTTACGTTTGTTATCGACAAAACATTAGAAGATCGTAAAATATAAATAAATGTTTTTACGGCTTATTTGTATTAACACACCCCTCAAACACATCAATCAGGGGTTGATCATGCCTATATGGCCAACCAAATACTAAAACCTTGGACCATCAAAAGCTTTTGTTAACAAATCAGCTACATTTTCATCTGTATGTATTTTAACCACTTGAATAAGGTGGTTTTCATTAGCATCTCTGATAAAGTGGTGTCTAATTTCTATGTGCTTTGTTCTTTGATGAAAAACAGGATTTTTAACAATGCAAATTGTACTTTGGTTGTCTATAAAGATTTTAGTGTTCATAAAATTGAACCCATAATCCAATAATTGATTTTGAATCCAAAGTACCTGACCACAACAACTAGCAAAGAAAGAACATATTCACTTGATGAAGATATGGCCACTATGGTCTACTTCTTGCATTGCCAGGAGATTAATCTCCTTCCAAAAAACTGACAACCCCCAGTAGTAGATTTTCGATCAAAGTTGGCACCAGCATAATCACTGTCACTATAAGCTTCCAACTCAAATGGAGATTCTCTAGGATACCAAAGACCCAACTTAGGTTGACCCTTGAGGTACTTGAAAATCTTCTTGACAGCAGTCAAATTGGAAGTCAAAGGAGTGACCTGATGCCTAGAACAAGCAATGACTGCAAACATAATATCAGGACTAGAAGCAGTCAAATACATGAGTGAACCAATCATGGATCGGTAGAGATGAACATTAATAGCAGGATCTGGTTCATTATTTGACTTAGGCTTCAGTGCTTCATAAGGAGTAGTTGCAGTCCTTACTAGTTCCATATCAAACTTCTTGAGGATGTCATGCACATATTTCTCTTGATGAATAAAAATACCATCTGATTTCTGCTGCACTTGAAGGCCCAAAAAGAAAGTGAGCTCACCCATTGCACTCATCTCAAACTCACTTTTCATCAACTCCTCAAATTCCCTGCACCAAGTTTCTTTGGTAGAACCAAAGATAATGTCATCCACATATACTTGCACAAGAATGATATCCCTGGAGTTCTTCTTGATAAAGAGAGTCTTATCAATATCAACTCTCCTGTATCCATGTTTCAGCAGGAATGAAGAGATCCTAGCATACCAAGCTCTAGGTGCCTGATGAAGTCCATAGAGTGCTTTAACCACTTTGTAGACCATATCTGGATTGTGAGGGTCTACAAATCCCTTCGGCTGAGTGACATACATTTCTTCTTCAATTTCACCATATAAGAAAGCACTTTTTACATCCATCTGATAGACCATGAAGCCCATGTAGGAAGCAAATGCCAAGAAGAGTCTGATAGCTTCTACTCTAGCAACAGGAGCAAAAACCTCATCATAATCAATTCCTTCTTCTTGTCTGTGACCTTGGGCAACCAATCTAGCCTTATTCCTTACCACAATCCCCCTAGCATCCCTCTTACATTTCAGAATCCACTTTATCCCAATAGCATACTTGCCAGGAGGCAATTGAACAAGCTCCCACACATTTTGATTTAAGAACTGTTGTATTTCCTCTTGCATAGCATCTACGCAATCATCATCTGCCAAAGCTTGGGCAACACTGGTAGGTTCAACTTGAGATAGGAAACAAGCAAACAGACAATGATGATAGTCTATATGATTGTTCCTATGTTGATCCTGAATGTAACTAAGAAATGCAGATTCACCAAAATTCGTCTTCTTGACCCTGCTTCTAGTTTGCACAGATGAAGTAGGATCACCAATGATAAGAGATTGTGGATGAACTGTGTTAATCCTCTTTGTGGTATTAGGACTAACATCAATGGATGTGGCCAGATTAGTAACTGTATGACCAAAGTCATTATCATAGGAAGAAGGGCCAAAGATGCCGGTTCTTGACAAATGATGAATGCCATCCATCTCAGAGCTTGAATGTTGTGAATTGGCTAAGTCAGATGGACTTGGAAATCTGGTGGGAGAATCATCTAAACCTAAAGTATAAGCAGATGGAGTATTGGAAGGAACCGCAGGAACAACATCACTAGCAGAAGGAACAGGAACACGACCAGCAGCATCAACATCAGGAGCAACTGACCCATTACCAGAAGGATCAGCCACATTACCAGCAGGAACAGGTATACTACCAGCAGAATCAAAGTTCCTGCTGGCTTCAATAGTTTCCTGCCTTAGGATTTCCTCTGTTTCTTTGGAGAATTCATAACCAAACTTTTCAGCATCATCCTTTGCTGCATGCTCTTGGCGTTGAAGCTTCACAAGTTCTTCTCGCATATCCCGGATCACTTGAAGTTACATGAGAAGCGCCTATGTTCTTAGTACACGAAAAGTGGTTAGTAGGAAAGGAAGGAACAACTATAAGTTGTTCATCACACTCGAATCGACTCATCATCCGAGGAACCCGCAATGTTAGTTTGAGCATCTTGTGGTTCTGCAGAAGATTAGATTTATAACGAGTATAACCTAAGTGATCGCTTAAGTAGTCAAGATCAAAGTACCATTCTTGACATGCTCCCGAACATTTGGCTTGTCCTCCA
This sequence comes from Chrysanthemum lavandulifolium, assembly GCA_022545495.1. Lineage (NCBI taxonomy): Eukaryota > Viridiplantae > Streptophyta > Magnoliopsida > Asterales > Asteraceae > Chrysanthemum > Chrysanthemum lavandulifolium. The sequence goes on along the minus strand of CM040246.1, from coordinate 132,134,487 downwards.
TAAATCTCGATTCAGATGTCTCTTCAATCCTTTTGTGGAGATGTTATACACCTTATAAGCTTTACTATGAGTGAATAGCCTACTACAAATCCTCATCAGCTTTTCCTTCAAACTTGCCCAAATGATCACTGGTGTTAAGGATGGTGACATGACAACCAAAAGGCTTAAGGTGGCTAATGGTAGGAATCTTGCGGACAAAAATTCATAAGGTGTCTGTTGTGAGGATTAGTTATCAACACCTGTTCAATACATAACAAGCGGTCTTGATCGCTTGATCCGTAACATGGTAGGTAACTTAGAATCGCAAGCATAGATCATGTTGCTTCAATCGTGGTTCTATTTTTCTTTCACCACTCCATTTTGTTGTGGAGTCTGGCGGTGCTATAATCCTTTTTATCCCTTTGTAGCACAAAGCTCAATTAATTTGGCATTTTTAAACTTTGTCCCATTGTCACACCTAATGGCTTTAACCTTTTTATTCAACTGATTCTCTACCAGGGCAATAAAGTCTTGAAGAATCTGAAATGTTTCATCTTTAGTCCCCAAGAAGAATGCCCAGCAATACCTACTATAGTCATCATTAACCACAAAACAATAGTACTTGTGATCAATGCTTCTGAGAGATGTAGGGCCAAAAAGATCCATATGAAGAAGCTGAAATGGCTCAATGATAGTGCTGATAGCATTAATGGGCTTATAGGAAGCCTTGTGTTACAAGCCACACAGTTGTGCTCATTAGTAAAGACCTTGGAAGGAAGTCCATGAACTAACCCAAGTTTTGCTAGCTTTCTGATTGTTTTGAAATTAACATAAGCCATCCTTCTATGCCATTTAGTAGATTCATCCAAGGATGCTTTTGCCACCAAACAAGCTAAGTCACCTACAGGCTGAACTTCATTGAGATTGAATGTATACAGATTTTGTTTCCTTGGAACCTTCAGAACAACTTGACTGTCATCAGGTATTTGGAAATCTTTTGAGAGAACAAGACATTCAGTATCAGTGAACAACACAAATTTTTTCTTGTCACAGATTTGGGACACAGAAAATAAGTTGAAGTTTCTCAATTCTTCCACATAATACACATTCTCAAAGTCCAGCTTGGAAGTTCTAATAGTTCCCTTCCCTGTAATTTTACCATCTCCTCCTCCAAAAGTAACAGTACCTCCGTGAATAGATACAAAATCATGGAGTTTGTCTCTGTTCCCTGTCATACTCCTAGAACAACCACTATCAATAATGCCTAAATCTTTATTAGAATGAGGATCATCCTACAAGTTAAAAGATATACAACAACATTAGTATACATGGAGACCCAAGCCATCACTGAATTAGGCCTGCCTTGTGGATCATATTAGAAAGACCTGCAGATTGATGAGATCCGCTATTGTTCTTGGAACCCTTCATGAAAGATGGTCGATTGTGTGTCCAAGAGCAACCTGCTGAGGGCTTAACATCAGTAGCCCACCTTGCCCCCCTTTTATGTAATGGGTCATTATTAACAGGCCTGTATCCATTTTGAAAATAAGTACTAGTAGGTATGTATAATGGCCTATACACATTTCTTCTCCAACATGATGAAGATGGCTGTCGTGAAACTAGGTTACCGGCGAGGCGGTCTACCGGAAAGAATCGCTCTACCAGTAATTGGTTTTGTTGGTCCTCACATGTGTTCCAGAGGGAACAAACAGAGGAATGTTGGTCACATCATTCCATATAGGTCTATGTCTCTGTTGATTAGTACAAACACCCATCTGTTTCTCATAAAAATCACAATCTTTGATAAGATGAAATGTACTACCACAAACAAAACATGATTTCTTCTTAAAATGCTTGTTCTAAACAGGAATAGTCTTATCACAAACAAAATTATTCAAACTATAACCAAAATCATAATTGTTTTTAACAAAATCAACAGAACAAGAAATGTTTCTAAAATGAGCTGTCTTTGAAGAAGATTCATTAACAGTAACTCTTGGGACAGGCAAGGGCTTGGGAGAGGCAAATTTGGGCGTTGTAGACTCTTCACTTGAATCACAACTGGCATAGTCTTTAGACTGGGTCTCTGAAGTCCTATCACTGGAAGAACAAGAGACATAAGTATTAGATTCACTGCCAGTGTCAGATAAGTCATTGGACTTTTGACCATAGGTCATATGTGATTCATCTGAGTCTGAGTCTGGGTTGGGTGGCCTAACAATACCATTTATGGAAGAAGGAACTGAATGCATTTCACCTTGTTTTATATATTTAACAGGTTTTCTATATTTATCTTCTTCTTCATCAGTGAAAAGATTAAAAACACTGTATTCATCGGGGTCATACACCTCATCTAGACCAATATAGTCCTTGAAGCCTAACCTCATCTTAGTTTTAACAGACATAGAACTATTCCACCGTTTATCTAGGTTTTTAGCCTGTTCTTGCCACTGTTTATGTCTAGCCACCTCTGTATCTAAATTAGCCTGTAGACCCTCCTTTTCAGCAATGACCTTTACATATTATTTCTTATTAAATTTTAGCCTGTTTGTGGTGTTCTCTAAATCTCTTTCTAACACTTTAACTTTTTCTTCAAGAGCCAATTGATTTTGTTGGTACCAGGCCTTTTATTTTTCTAAAGATTTAACAGTTTTCTTATAGGCCTGGACCTGAATAAAATATTCTTTATAATGGCCATTAACATCATCAAATTCACTTTTAAGAGCATCATATTTAGCATTACAACCAGAAATACAATTTTGTATCTGAGAAGTGATGCCCATCAGTGCAAACTCATCAGCAATTTCAGCAACCAATCCAACCTGAGGATTTTCATCCTGAGCATCATCCACATGATTTTCCCAGTCAATCCTTGTCTCCAGAGACGACAAGGCTGTAGGTTTCACCTCCTCAGCTTCCTTGAGCTTGTATGCATTATACCTTCTTCTGTCACCTCCCTTCTTGTCTGGACATTCCCTAGCAAAGTGACCAAGTTGGTTGCATTCAAAGCACCCGATCTTCTTCTGTCAAACTGGTGATTCTCTTCCTTGTAGCCAAACTTCCTCCCGAGCCCTTCTCAAACCCGTTGACTTTCACGAAAGCATGGCCATCGCCATTTGAGATCCATCTCTCTAAATCCCATTTATCCACTTGTTCAAAATCTTCATAGGCCAACCTTTGTTGGTCTTGATTCAAGAACAAAGAGTGAAGCACATCCTCTATCACGAATTGGACTTTGATTTTCTTGTAAAAGAAGTGTGTGTTCTGGTTGCTGCTGATGAGGAAGTGGGACTCTCAGCATATGACACCATTGTGTTGGCACTAGTAGCACTAACAAAAGCTGAGTGTGTTGGAGTTGGAAAATAATATGAATCCTTGATATCAATTTCAAGGGATCTAAGCTTATTGTATAAGTCATCGAAGCTTAAGTAGTCAAGGCCTCCCTTTGCCTTGAGTGTGCGAGAAACCTGCCTGCAGGAAGAAGGTAAAGCACGAAGGAACTTGAGATTGCATTCCTCATTGTCAGGTTTGGACTTCATCTGATTCAGCTGTCTCAGGATTTTCTGAAACCTGTCATACCCCTTGTGTATGCCTTCCTCTTCAGAAATTGAGAACTCCTAAAAGTTCTGCTTGAGCATTGACTTCCTCATCTTTTTAGACTCTTCGTTACCTCCAAACCTTGCTTTTATTGCTCTCCAGATTTCTCTTGCATCATCAAGATGATAAAAGTCACTCATATGTTCATTTGGAAGAGCTTGAAGCAAGGTAGTCCTTGCCTTGGTTTCCCTTTGAAGTGCAATATGTTCTGCATTTGTTTTGGCTGGAAGAATTATCACATTCCCATCAGGATCTCTTCCAGTAGCCTTCTTACTGTTGCCTTTTAGAACAATGTTCCAGAGATGGATGTCCATGTTGGAGATATAATTTTCCATCTTCATAGCGCATATGTCATATTCGTCCTTCTTCAGATAGGGAAATTTTGCATTGGTGTTGGACATGGTGGTAACAACCTGCTGAATAGTGGACTGAGTGTTTGATGGCTCAGGTTGTTCATCATTTTCTGAATCTGAATGTTTTGAGGATGTCATTGTTATGGTTTTGAGAAAGAGAGTAAGACAGTCATCTAAGAAAGATTCTCACCAGGCTCTTATACTACTTGTTGGGTTCAGTCCTAGATAGATTTTATGAGCCTTAGAGAAAGTATAGTTAACTTGTGTAATCACAAGAGAACTAAAGAGAGCCTTTACTAGAATTATGTTTACGCGGAATATAAACACAATACTCCAGAAGACAATAAACACCAAAGACTTGATCCTCTATGTATCTATATTAATTCACTAATAATCTTATTCAAGAACATACATCAACCCTAGCCGCTAGTTTCTTTTATACTACCAGAAACCCTAATTGTGCAGCTTACTCATCATGTAAAAGATATGCATTATCTATTCCTAATTTAACTCATGCATATCCCAACTAAATACTAATAATACGGAAACTACATATCCGCAGAAATAATAATAACTATCAGTGGCAGCTGCACTATCCGTAGGAACCACACTATCAGTAGAAACAATAAAGCTATCAGCAGGAACTTTATCAGTAGGAACCCACTGTTACAATAATTCCTAACAGGTTATATGAAGCCCTTCAGGACTCAATCGATCATGATAATCACATGCAGTACTTGATAGACATAAGTGAAAGGGAGGGAAAGAAGAAAAGGAGAGTGGTGATGCTTGAATCAAAGTCTGGAGTTCCTAAACCACCACCTCCTCCTCCTCCAACTGGTGGAGCTGGATCTTCTGGTACAGGTGGATCATCAGGTGCTGCGGAAAATCATAAGGCTAATCCACCTACTTCACCTCCTAAGCCTTCAAACCAACCTGGTTCCTCAGCTGGACAAAGGTCACAGAAGACCTCAAAAACCTCGTCCTATGCTGCATGGACCACGGTTGATTCCCGGTTTACACCCACCTTCACCTCCATTCCAGAAGAGCAGGTGATGAATGAAGAATCTTATGTCGTTCAAGAATCAGATTAAGAGGATGATGATGCTTCAACAAAACACATTCCTAAGCCCTCTGATGATGAAGATTGGTGGAATGCATACATAGGGGGAAATGCATTAAGTCATCTAGGACTGCACCTATTAAAGATATGACTCAAAGCTGGTGGTCTAAGGAAAGACCCGAATCTCCTGAACCTACATGGGCCATTCCAGAATCTGACTTGATTGTTCCTGACAACAACTGGGCAAACACCATTGCTACCAACCATGAAGCACCTTTGGAAGAATCACTCCTGCATATTACTGGTGGCATGGGAAGCTTTATTAAGTGGTACTGTGAAAAGCAGAGAATCTCATCAATCAATCCAAAGGATCTTGAAGGCCCAGCTTATGAAATTGTCAAAGTTTTCCATTCTGATGCCGCTCATCTACAATACCAAATGGAAGAATGCCACAAGCTGTTGACAGATCAAGTAGATGAGAATATCAGTCGATTCAACGTCAACAACCCTCTTCCTCTTGGTGGTGAACCTGGAAATAAGACTATTCAGTCAGATTTCTTCTTCAACAGAGATCTGGATTATCTACGTGCTGGTACTCAAGGAAGAAGACCAGCCTTATCTATTTCTAAGATGAAGGATGCAACTTATTCAGATCCATGTCTTGAGCAGATGGTACCAGATCAATTTTGGACAGACATGGAATACGTGTATGACATTGCTGCCTCATATGGCATCTCTCATTGGTGGTTCAAAAAGAAGAAATTCTACATTGAAAGACATGGTGCAGAAAAGAAACGCAGAGCTATTTGTTCCAGACTGTGTATTCTAAGTGTGGTCAGCGTGGAAATCTTTCCAATATATGGATACGATTATCTGAAGAAGATCATCCTCAGAAGAGCTGATCTGAAAGACCATGTAATTGAAGAAAACGACTTTAAACATCTGTTTCCAAGTGATTTATAAGATCTGTACTTATTGAACCTCCAAGGCCACCTTGATCACCTGCCAACTTGCGAAAAGAAGTCTCTTGCTGCAGCAGTCAATCTATGGATAAGAGGATTAGTGATACGACAAATAGTGGGTGACTTTCAACTTGGCATGGAAAGCTATCAGACTCAAGTCAATCTCACCAAGCCTTAATGGGAAGCCACAGGGCATGAATACATACACGACTACTCAGTGATTGACACTCCAAGAGCAGTTGTCTTTACCGACAAATATGGATCAAGGATGCTAATGAGACTATTCGAGCTGTACAAGTTCAGTGATGGTACGCTAAAATTTGTTGAAGAAGAATTGGATTCTAGGGTCAAGGATTTTAAGCTCGAGATGAGACCGGGGAACAATACAAGGTTTTGGACGGAACATGACATAAAAAGGTGTGAAGATTTCATTGCTTCTATCGGAAAAAGGCTCAAGACTAGAAAGATATTCCGTAGCCTTGAATGTTTTGTGGAAGGAAGAGTTCGTGAAGGAAATTACAAGCTACTACAGAGAACAAAATGATGATATCCTCTCATAGTAGTTATTTTTGTTTAACTCTCATGTGTGATGTGGTGATTGTAACATGAACAATAATAACTATAATGTATATAGTAGTGATAGGTTTATGGCTTGTAGCTTCCCTCTCTGTCTTAAGAGGGAGCATTGTAGTGTTTTTTTCAGATCAAATAAAATAGGAAACATTTTTCTCCAAAAGGTTTTATACATATTTAAATCACTTGAGATCCAAAATCTCAAAGGATTTGAAATTTTTGATCGGGGGAGAAAATGTGATGTAAATATGCAATCTGATAAAATGTGATCTTCAAGTCTCAATAAATAGGCATCTCTCCCCATATGTGCTAAACCTTTTCGTACATCGAAGCACATATTGAGGGGGAGCATTTCAAAATTTATCTAAAACTATCAAGGTACTAAAGCATCATTTTTTCATAAAATACCTTGATTGAAATTTTAAATGGTTTCCTTGACTACTGTGATCGTGAAAATTGCTTCAAATCACCCCTTGTAAGCTCTAAACTATCTTCAAAAATCTTTCGATTATCGATGCACACATCAAGGGGGAGCAATCAAAAGAAAACCTCATCCTTTCCCAAAAATATTTCACTCAAAGTATTTGAAATGCTATATTTGATCGGGGAAGTGATGATGATGTTTTTAGAAAATGATTAATCAAAGATTAGATCCTTTATTCTTAATCTAAGAGTTCAAATTCATCTTGCCTCCATGTGCTAAAACAATTTCTAATACTTGAAGCACATGTTAAGGGGGAGCTTCTCTAAAAATATCAAAAACAATTAAGGTACAAAATGCTTTGATTTTATATCACAAGTACCTTCATTGATTTTCAAATGGTTTTCAATTGGTTTCGAGGCGGAATGAACAATACCAAAAGACCGACCAATTTATTTTGTGCATGGAGATATAATGATGGTTAGGTTAAGTATTCGTTCCCATGATCCCGCCAGAGCCGGAGGGATCTACCCAGGGACAACCCACTAGATAGTGTAGAAGTCCTTAGGTATGATGAAAAAAAGGAGAAAAGTGAGAATTGGGAAGAGTGCGGACTGAGACAGAGCTAGTACAAGAATAAACCCAACAAGGTTCTAGTAATGAAGTCTCGGTAAGCACTGAAGGGGTTGAAGAATGAAAAAAAATTGAATGTGAAAAGGGTGAAAAGAAATAGTCCTCCATTAATTCAACCTTAGGCGTAAACCGGTTCAATTCATATACTCTTGGTGGTTACCAAGGTAACGCCGTATTGAAGACAAGACGTCATGGACCCAAAGGACTTGCGCACTAAAACTTCCCAAGCTACTCAAGTTCCTCTTAAAAGAACTTGTTCCATTCTCACAGGGAACCTACATAATCTATCGACTTTCTCTTAGAGATTGTTGATATTAAAGAAGGAGACCCTCACCCTAGTCTCCGGCATAGGAAACCAAATATGCACTATTGAGTCTAGAGCCAAGAGATCATCAATAAATCTCGTTTGGACACAATCAATGAAGACTCACAGTTTCACACAATGTGGAATGTAAGAATATATTTTAAGGGTCCTATGCATTATCCTTGTGGTATTGCCAGAACATCCGAGTGATATGTAAAAATATTCACGATGAAGATGGAAAGCCTTCTAGAGCCAACATCAAACAAGCTCTTGGTGGGTGACATGTGAGATCTTTCCAAAAGATCAAGTTTGTGACAACTGGATAGAAATGATGGGGCGATTCACTCTTGAATCAACCTTGGTCCAGGAAATGGATTGACGAATACCTTTGAAAAAATGGTCGTTGTGCTCAAAACTCTTTCTCTAGCACATCGACTGTGCATTAAGTTTTCAAAATTAAAAGGTATTTATGATTGAAAATTGATTTTCCTTATAAAACCTTCGTTGTATTGAAAAATTCTTTCTATTAAGCAATACACGATTGTTTTTCAAATCATTTTCTTCAATCAGCGAATCTCAATTTGCTGGTTCACTCACCCCGTACTTTCTTCTTTGAGACGTTCCGGTTTGAGAACGGCTTGATTAGCTGCGAAACCCTGTCAAGGAGGTTCTTCGGAACTCTACCTGCTCACTGGCAGTACTTGTACTGATCAACGGGGAACCGTGGTTCTTGCAACCCATTCAATGAAGGTTATCAAAGACACTTTCATGCGCTTTATTGCTAATTGTTGTTTACAGGGACACCCGACGGTTGCAGCTGATCAGAATTGAGGAGCCAATCCATAGCCTCATGCTCACACATCACATTACTTCAAAAGAAATCATGATAAGTGCATATCTTCATCAACTGGCTCTGATATTTTCAAAATCCATGCTTCTGCTACACTGCGGCAAATATCATGAATCAACAAAAGCTTCCGCAACTCTGATGAAAAGATATCATGACCCATAATGTGAGCATGTCGGTCCAAAAGTCACAACTTCACATGGTGGCCATTCTACAACGGATGATCTGGAGACTATGTGTTGCCAATGATCTCAAAGAAAGCTCCTGATCACTTATCGAAGAAACACTCAAAGCCAAAGAATCACTACTACAATACAAAGTTAAAGTTTAAGAATTTTCAAAGTCTACGAGCTCGAGCATTAAAGATTATAGATAAAGTGCTAGGACTTTCAATGTAACTCTTGGGGTGACCTCCCTTAGGGGGAGATTGTTAAGATTTAGAAAATCCATGTAGAAGTGTCGGTCACCCCGACAATTGTTTAGCATATTACAGCTAGTAGACATAACGCTATATTAGTTAGTTTACTAGTAGTATAAGTAACATCGTGGAAGAAAGATGGGTCTTTACCCACTGTATGCCTGATCCACAGCCCGAAGGAGGGCGTAGTAATTTGTATAAATAGCCCTCTCCCCACAAGGGAGAGGGTTGGATGTTCATTTGCTAATCTAACCTTTCATTTGGATTTTATCTCTCTAGAACATCTCATCTTTATCTCTCTACAAACCTACTCCATTCGACCCAACTTGTGTTTACGTGTGTGATTGTGAAAACCAATATGTTACAAAATTCACATATATTTACAATCTTTACATGATAATCATTATATTTTTAAAGTTATTTGAGTAATTTGACTAGTTCTAAGCCCCCATAAGCCCTTTTCTATAGGCTTGAGCTTATAGAGGCTTATGACTTATTATATAAGCCATAAGCCTGTATAACTATGTGTGACAAACAATACTTATTTTATAAGTCAAATTAACCCCTATAAGCCCGTTACCAAATGTAGCCTTGGTATAGATTTTTTTCTCTCAGCTACTTCTCTTATTCTCTAAAATAGTATTACCCAAGAACACCACCATCACTTATGTCATCCTACCACCATCGACTTCATCCAAATTATATTTTCCTTCTGTATTATTGAAAGTCAATAATATACCATGTGGGCTTATTGATCAATTGTTATATTTTACCTGACTAACCCTCTAATAATAGTAAGTATTATGTTCATTCATTATGTCTTAACCATGTGTATTTTTCATACGCGAATGATGTTTTTGTTTCTCAAATATGGTGCCAGATATGAAGGTAGATAGCAGTTTGAAAAAAATGAAATTTTAATTAAAAAAAATAAGAAAAATAAAAAAAAAGATAAATTTTGTTGTTCCCAAAATATCACGTCTACTTATTAATCTTAGAGAGATAAAGTGGGTGTGGACACTTTATCTTAGAGAGAAACAAGAGAAAATAGAGAAAGTCTCGCAAGACATTTAGTTAACACACACCTCATAACCCATGAGGTAGGGGTATTTATACCCATATAACCGTCTAGCATCCCCTCGAAACTATACAAGTGTTGCAAGGGTGAATTACTATCATAAGTTACTACAACATTACACAACATACCCTATTCTATAACAAAAGATAAATAGAACTCTCTGCGCTAATGGTTTACACTTTGTGTGTTCCAACAATCTCCCCCTAAGGGTAGATCATGCAAGTCTTTTATTTATGGGCTTCTTGTTAGGCCAGCTTCGAGAATTGATCCTTTGCTCCATGCGTTTCCATGATACTCGAAGCTCAACCTTTCTCTGATCACTTTCACAACTCTTTCAATTAGACGATGATCCCTTGCAGTCATTACCTTCTCGTGGTTTTTTTACCTTGTTTAGTATCCTCTCATGTTTCTCCAATATCTATTGTAGTGTTCTTGTGGAGAGCTTGGCTACTTTAACAACTCTGAATAATCTTTTCTACTTCATATCGGTCACGTACACGAGACATAGTCTAAGATTGGATTTTTTGAAACAAGTCCAACTCTTGACTTTGTGAATACCAAGACAAGCCAACATTGGAGGAGTCAAGTTGATATTTCTCTGATGACTTTGTATTCATATCTGAAAGTCTTCGATATGAGCTGCTACTACGTAAGATCTCATGAATATCATTACTTAGTCTATGACGTCTTGGTCTATACCTTTCTTGTTGTAGCAGTCTCTTCTTCTCTTAATAATGTCTTCCAGATCGTGCGGATGAAGGTTGATTTAATATTATTCAGTGAAGTGATAATGTTGATTATCAGTTCGTGTGACATGATACTCAACTAATCCATGGGAGAAGTGATAATCAGCTTTGACTTCGACGTATCTCAGAATTATGTGCTTCGAGTAGACTTCTTCACGAGGCTTGCGACTGAGCTGCCTTAATTTGTAGAAACCCCTCGATCTTTCATTTACATTAATTAAACCCAGATACGCATCTCTTTTATACTTGTTAGGATCAATTTTATTCTCCACGAAGATGTTAGCAAATCTACCTTCTTCAAGAAATCTATCTAGAATCCCTTCAAACGTTGCAACTTCCTATGTTGATGGTTGGTATTTGTTTGGACAGTGAAGCATATATAAAAGATCATCATTGATGTAGGGACTAAAAGTGCGGCATCTGATCTTGGGACTCTAGGAATTCGCTTCCATAAGCGAGTGCGTTCTCTTTTTTCTGGAATAACCACTTCTTCTGGAATAACTTGTTCTTGTTCTTCTGGTTGTAGATATTCCAGGTGTTTGGAGCATTGAACACTCGAGATATCTCATGATCGATGAATCTTCTGTCCAAATCTCTTTCATTGTTTAGCTGGTAGATCAACGAGTCATAGATATCTTCGACTCTCTCAACCTCATCGTTAAAGTTTATCCTAAATCTAGCATGAATGTTCGAGAATAACTGCTCGAGTCTTGCTGTAGTATATTCTTGTTTTTCAGCCATTGGATCCTTCAACACATCGTCTAACTCATCATCATCATTGAAGTCTGAATCATCAAATCCCCTGATCCCTGAAGGTATATCCCCTTTATTATACGTCAAATCATCCCAAAAGTCATCCGTATCTACACTTTCTTTCTGATTTTCAGCCCCAACCACTTCATCTTCCATGTTCACGAATTCATATGCTTCGGTTTGTTTTTGTGAACTGGATTTGTTGTGTAATTGTTGTTGAGGTAAATGTTGTAGTTATCTCTGGTCTTTGTCTCTAAGTGCTCTTCTCCCCCTCTGGATCATCCTGATTGGGATAATCTTGTTTGCGCTTCATAGACTATGGACGACATTGGGCTTCAAACTCGACCACCTGATTTGACAGGTTATTTAGTAGCTTAACGGCCTCGATGTTATTCCTCTTCAGTGATTTTTCGAGGTCTTCGTATTGATTGTCGATGCAGGTCGCAATCGGTGGATCAACATAGGGCCCTAGTAGTCCATTGTATATGTTAGGGTGAGCTGTTTGTAGAGCATGATCATTCAAAAACCTATCCAACATTATTTCAGTGAGATGGTCCAATGATAGAGTTTTTGATGATATCGAAGATTCAGCTTGTGATTGACGTTGTCGTTGGGTTGAGAATCTTTCGTTCATATCAACTTTGAGCTTTCACATAACTTCGTGGAAGTTTTCTGTTATGAAATATGGAACTAGTTCAGCTAGGATTCTCTGAGTGAGAATTGATGTTGATTTTGTCGGGATTTGCTTCAATGGTGTTGTTGATGATGGTTGTTGTGGAGTATGAATTGTGACAGTGATTGTTGTTGTAAGTGTTGGTTGTAACGTTGTTGTTGATTTCGTTGTTGTTGTTTCTGGTGTTGTTGTTGTTGGTGCAGATGAAGTGACTTTGGTGGTGACTAGATTAGTGAGTTGGTGTAACTCATTGGACGTAGAACTACTGGTGTCATTCTTCATCTTCGTCCTAGTCTCCTTTCTATGGGTGTCATCTCCATCCCGCTTATCATCTCCATCATCGTCATCCGGACGATCATCACTAGTCCTATCCTGCAAACTATCCTCATTCTCCTTAGAAGGTTCAATTTTATCCTTTTCCATCCCCTCATCGTCTTCGCTTCCGTTTGTTTTCCTAGGTTCATCAGTTTTAGGCTCGATAATTTTATCCCTATCCTCATCTTTTTCTGACTCATCATACTTTTGGCTGCTAAGCATCTCTTTCTTTTTTCATTTATGACCTTACTTAGTGCCTGTTAGTACAAAAAGTGTGACGAGTTGTAATGGGTATAAATACAGCTTGCCGAACTGGGCCAGCAAGCTTCTAATGGGCTGATCTTGTACTAATCCAAGTAGTTTGAATAGCTTCCCTGCACAAGAAGAGTAAACCGTTAGTCTTACCGTAGGGATGGACCCCACGATTAGACTCCGGCGTGAGAGTAAGTACACATTCTTGAGAGGAAAATAAGAGTATGTATGTGTAATTATGAGAGAGAAAGTTGTACCTTGTATGGTGATTAGAGCCCCTTTTATAGGCGAGGTTTACCGCTATGGTTTCCTAGATTCTCGCATATAGTGGTTAGTCGCCGGAGCCGGACCCTTGGCGGACAAGGTTCCGTGTCAATCGCGGATGCGGACGCAAGATATCTTTAACGGCTGAAGGTTCAGGCCGCCATGTATCTCGCGTGCGTCTTGAGGTCTGGGCTATAGCCAATTTCGTCATTGGGCTTACTGTAGGTCCAGGGTTCGTAGTTATTTTTATAGTTATTGGGCCCGAGCCCAGCATGTGTATTGGGCCTAGTGGACCTGTTATACATACTATACATCACCTAGTCCCCCCAGTCTAGTATGTGCACTGCGTGCGGATATTGTCACGTGCGGTGGATGTAACTAGACTTGAGTTGACTAAGCACTTTTCCATTCCATGCGTTTTTTCTTTTTGAAATGCTTTTCTGGTGCTTTCCTCTTTTTTAGGGATTGCTATGTCATTCAGTCCCCCCTAGTCTAGCATATTTATTGCATGCAGACATTGTCGCGTGCGGTAGGTATTTGCTAGACTTTAAGCTTGACGGAGACGTTTCTTTTTCTCACACTTTTTGACGCGTCTTTCTGACACTTCCCTTTCTTTGGGAGGCGTTTCGTGCGACATGGGCGCTTGTTGACTTTTCGTTTTCTGCTTTGATTTGACTTACTGTTTCACGCGCCTCGTTTTTACTCTTGATCTGGACCGTTTATTCCGGATTTCTTTGACACGTGTCATCATCCAGTTTTAGGTTTTCCCTTAGTATAAATACTGCCCTAACTTTCAACATCCCCCTTTTTTTGAATCTTTTTTTAGAAGAAAAATTCCTTCATCCGTCCTCCCTTTATCCGTTCTCTATGAGTTTGATTGTTGACATAAAGTGTGGTACTCCTTCAGAGACGTTTGGTTCCTTCGTTATGACTTATCATATTCCTTTGGAGGTTCGTCTGGAGCTTCCTTCTCGCAGATGTATGATGCATGAGTTTCCTTCTGGGAAAATTGGTTTGTATTCCTACTTTTTTATCTTGCCAATTTTCGTCTGCCTCTGTCTGTTTTCCTTGTTGATTTGATTAGGCACTATCGTATTAATATCCCAGCTTTCGGTTCTCGGCGCGTGCAGGATTTCTCACTTTGAGATCTTGTGTCGCGCTCATGGCATTACACCAACTGTTGCTTTGTTTCGTTGCTTTTATGTTAATTCAAAGTCGAGAGGGTGGTTTTCCTTTAGTAAATGCGATGGTGTTCCCGTACTTTACACTAAGACTCTTGATTCTGTGAAGAATTGGAATGACCGATTTTTCTGGGTTGATGCCTTTGCTTGTCCAGCTTTGTTCCCGTGGCATTCTAAGAAGAACATTTTTAAAGATCTTGTTCCTCGCCCCGATGAGTACAATGCTGATCATTATGTTGTTCTTGCTGCCAACCCTTATCCCTTCCGGGCATTCCCTGAGCCCTTTCTTTGCTGGGTTGGCCTGAGCCGCTATTATGCTTTGGGTGAGGACGTGTACCCTGAGTTTCTTCATGATGATCAAACTGGTGAGTTCGTTTCGTTCTCTTTTATATATATATATATATATATATATATATATATATATATATATATATATATATATATATATATATATATATATATATATATATATATATATATATATATGTCCTCTTTTATACAGTGATGAGTTGGCCCGAGTATATCCAGTCTCCGGAACCTATAAAGATTACGATGACTACGCGTCCACATCATGAAGGGGATCCTTCTATTATGGAAGTTGTTGTTCGCCGTACAGTGCCACTTATCCCCATTGCTCCTCCCCGTTCTAAGGGTGAGTTGGAGGCTGAAGTTGATCTTCTTTTTGAGTCGGAAGGTGCTAGTGTTAATACTGGTGATGGATCATCTCTTGAGGCTACGGGTTCTGATATTGACCCTTTTTACCTCTGGTCCTTTGAAAAGAAAAGAGGGTCCTTTGCTGAGTGTCCCGGGATCTTCTAGTCCCGCCAAGAGATTTCGTTCTGACTTTCTACCGGGTCCGTCTAGTAGTAACATTCCTGTTGATGGCTTTTAGGCCTTATTGGCTAGTAGTGTCTTGGAGGCTGAGTTAGGTTATACGGCCCCCCATACTGGGCCTTTCATTACCTCTTCTATATCTACTACTCCTTAGCGTGAGGTTGGGTTTTCTGTTGGTTCTTCCCTCAGGCGTGAGCCTATTATTGGTTCTCCAGAAAGGTTGGTTATTTCTTCTGATTCTAGTACCTCTACTGCTGGCGCTGAGGTTACTTCTTTTACCAGGTCCGAAAATATTTTGGGTGTCGTTGCTACCACTGTTGCTGCAACTGTCTCGGCTGTTGTCCCCGTATTGAAGAATGTTTCTCCTTTCTTTAGTTCGTCCTCCGTGGAGGGGTCGATCGGGATCTTTGAAGATTTATTGGTCCTTCCGCTAGTCAGCCTTTGGCTGGTGATGCGCAGGTTTCTATTGGGTTTGATCCTCTGCGATCACAGGAGCGTTATCTTCCAGATTGGAAAGTGTCTAACGGATCTCTTCTTGAAAATCCCTTAGACTACGGTGAAGTTGTTGATGGAGTTGCCCCTCCGAGGCTTTTCTCTTCGCTTCATTAAATGAGTCATGACCAGTTGCTTTCAAATTTTGATGTCTTGTCGGCTCATCATTTGTGCTTTGGTTATGAGTTGCAGATGCGTACAGAGCGCTATTTGCAAGAGAAGGAGAGGTTATCCACCAGGTTTGGCCTTCAAGCTGACGTGATTCATGGGCTGGAGTCCCAATTGGCACGGGCTGAATCTGATGCTTCTGAGATGCTATCTCTTCATGGCCAAATATCATCTTTAGGAGCAGCTGACAAAGAAAATGAAGCTTTGCTTGCCAAGATTAAAGAGCTGGAGTCTTCTGTTGTTGGTAAGGATGTCAAGCTTGAGCAGTTATGGTGTGCGAACTCTGCTCTTGAATCCTGCAACACTTAACTTGTTAGACATGTTTTCTCTTTTGTTCTTTCTTCTTCTTCCTTCCACTATCCGCCTTTCTTTTTTTTATATATTACCTTCAACGTTTGTCATTTTTAGGTACAAGCTTTGGAAGGTGAATGTTCGGACCTCCGCCCTCGTTTTTTGGAACTTGTTTGTTTAAGGGAGATCTTTACGAAGGTTGCCCTGTATTTGGAAGAGAAGCTCCACCTGTGTTTTCTTACCGCTATATCGGTTCGCCGCTGGTTGTTTTTCGAAGGTTTCAAGCTTGCTGTGTCTGAGTGTTGGCGTTCACAAGGTTACCTTGATGCACTGAGTGATGCCATTAGTTGTGCTGTTGATAAAGGAATGCAAGACGGGCTTGTCGTCGGGCATTTTCATGGTTCAGCTGGTACATCTCTTTCCTGTGTTGAGGCCCTTAACCCTTCTGTTGAGGCTGATTATGAAAACGCTCTTCAAGTGCTCCGCGGTGTCCAGTTCCCTTTGTTATCCTCACTAGAGGCTCGTAAGGATTATGTTGTTGAGGATATCATGCATTTACTTCGTCCTGAGGTATCATCTGCAGACTCGTCCACCCTTAATAGGCAGTTTTACTTGGAGCAGCTGACCGTTCCTACTAAGCATTCTGGGAGTCGCTCGGTGAGTGAGTCTCCTCTTTCTGTTTCTATCAAATGTTGTTTTGACAGAGCGAAAAAAGCAAGGGAAGGTTCTCTGCATGATTCGTTGGCTCTTGTAGATACTTGGTATTCCTTGATTAGTCCTTCATCTTTGGAATCTTTAGTGGAATCAGTTCGAGTGTCTGTTTCTGAAGCATCAAACGTACTTGAGCATGGTGGCGATGCAAGTGGCCTTGGTGCGGATGTATGTGGGCAGTCTGGGACGGACCCGTTTGCGAACCCTTCCGGCCAGGTAGTTTGTTGTAATAATACTCTATGTTTCCTTATTTTGTGGCCTGCCAAAGCGCGGCACTTTTGTTTCTATAGACAGTCTATCATATGTATATTTGTTGTTTTGAAACTTTTTAGTGTTTTGCTATTTAATCTTCACACTGATGTGCCTATTATAATATTCTTTTTTGAATACTTGTGAGTTATTCACGCGATACTGGACTTGCAACATCTCTTACGTATCTTGAGTTAATTTGGAGGTTACTCAGCCTTCTGTTATTCAGAATAACGTTGTATGGGTCGTGCCCACATGTATGCGCGTCTTACTTACATATGTTAATATTTTTCTTGTTTAAAGTAAATGATCAGGAGTTTTTTTTAAAGTAAAAGCTGGTGAAGGTAGCTAAGCTTCACCTTGTTTTCATTCAATCATAAAAGCTTCACCATTCCTTAAATGGGTTGTCTCGGAATTGCTTTCCGTTGTCGGATATTATTTCTCCGGGGAGTCCGAATCTACATATGATATTTTCTCACACAAATTTTTTGATCTGGTTTCCGGTGATGGTGGCGACCGGCTTTTCTTCTATCCATTTTGTGAAGTAGTCTATTGCTACTATGAGAAATCTGACTTTCCCAGGCCCTTTCGGCAAAGGTTCTGCGATGACAATTCCCCATTTGTAGAATGGCCATGGGGAAGTGATAGGCGTTAGCTTTTCTTGCGGGTGTTTTAGAACTGGCCTGTGCACCTGACATTTTTGCACGCTTGGATTAGCTTCCGGGCATCGTCATGCATGGTGGGCCAGTAGTATCTGGTACGCAGGGCTCTGGCCACTACGGACCTTGTTCCCGTGTGCATGCTGCAAGACCCTTCATGAATTTCCCTTAACACATAGTTAGCTTGGAGGGGTCCTACGCACCGTAGCCATGGTCCAAGAAAAGATTCGATCTTCTTTCTCTCATGTTCCGGCGCTTTCGAGATTTTTCTCTCATGTTCCGGCGCTTTCGAGATTCGATCTTCTTTCTCAGATCCTTCCTCTGCATCTGCTTTCTGGATTCCGACTGTTGTGATGCTTCGCCAAAATCTAACCAAGTTTTTAGTGTTTCTCTAGCTTTAATTCTCCTTCCTGTTTCCTGAACTTTCTCTGTCACAATGGTTAGGATCTGTTCGTAGTACTTGTCGCAGTACTTTTTGATGGCTGCACTGGATGAGGGCCCATCAGACTCTTCCAGATCTATCGCATTTTTCTTTCCCGCCTTTTTCCGCACCACAGACACGGGAGCGGGTGTTGGATCATAGCGAGCTCCTTTGGTAAGCATTTTTTTATTTCGGAACACAGTTGTGTACTGGATCCCATGGATGGCGCCAACTTGTTAGTACAAAAAGTGTGACGGGTTGTAATGGGTATAAATACAGCTTGCCGAACTGGGCCAGCAAGCTTCTAATGGGCTGATCTTGTACTAATACAAGTAGTTTGAATGACTTCCCTGCACAAGAAGAGTAAACCGTTAGTCTTACCATGGGGACGGACCCAACGATTAGACTCCGGCGTGAGAGTAAGTACACATTCTTGAGAGGGAAATAAGAGTATGTTTATGTAATTATGAGAGAGAAAGTTGTACCTTGTATGGGGATTAGAGCCCCTTTTATAGGTGAGGTTTACCGCTAGGGTTTCCTAGATTCTCGTATATAGTGGTTAGTCGCCGGAGCCGGACCCTTGGCGGACAAGGTTCCATGCCAATCGCGGATGCGGACGTAAGATATCTTTAACGGCTGAAGGTTCAGCCCGCCATGTATCTCGCGTGCGTCTTGAGGTCTGGGCTATAGCCAATTTCGTCATTGGGCTTACTGTAGGTCCAGGGTTCATAGTTATTTTTATAGTTATTGGGCCTGATCCCAGCATGTGTATAGTGTGTATTGGGCCTAGTGGGCCTATTATACATACTATACATCATCAGTGCCTTTAATAGCTTTTCGCTTCTTCCTACCCATCTTAACTAGTCCTAGTTTTTCGCTAGACTCGACCTTAACCTTATGCGCTTATGGGGTAGGTCCGCTCAGTTTTGAACTTTCCATAGAAGCGTTAACTAATTCTATATACTCCTTGTATGCATATGAGTTTCTGTCAGTTTTATCTAGCAGGTCTTGTGGTATTGGCAATGGTGCATTTATTGTTAAAATTGATGTACCATATGTACCATGCATGTATGATTCATCTATTATAGGATCTTATAATCTTTTAGAGATACTAGGATGTTGCCTCATAAGATGAGCAATCATCAGCTTGATGTATCTGACAAATGGAATACACACATTCTTCCTCTTTAGTGATTTCTTGTTGGTTACATGATTGACTATGTCAACCCAGATCATCTTAGCATAGTCGAAGGGGAGCTGTTTCAAAATACCATACATGATTTGGTAAAGTGTGTTAGTGCCTCTATCCATCCATGTTTCTTTACCCGTTATACAACGGTTCAGAATTGAGAAGAGTTTTACCCATCTCGTGGGAAGATACTTTCTCTTGAATGCTGATAATCTTTTGAAATCTTCAGCATCTTTGTTGTAACCCAGCTCAATGAAGAAATCTATTAACTGCTTGGCATTCGGTGGTTCTTCAAAGTCTTCAATATTGCCGTTGTTTCCAGCTGAAAGATTTAGTGTTGTACAAAGATTATAGACGTCAGCTCAAATGTTTGTGTCTCGATGGTTGTTTGGAGAGTGTCTGGCTTGACTTCATCTAAGAGCATAACATGACGCCAGAATTGTTGTATATATATCATGGGAGCGATTGAGTCTGAAGATGATAGTGCGGGATAAATAGGGTGATGTTTGAGAATTTCTGGGATTATTTGGTGATCACATTCAAAGGATTCAAGGATGAATTGATGATTTTAGACACCAATTCTGAGGAATTCAGCAGCAGGACGAAGTTCCTCATTAGTTGGAACTTGAACATCTTGTACTTCTTCCTGCATGTTTTGAGGTTGTTCTTGTTCTTGAGCCATTTTTGTGATGTAATTTTGAAATGATATGAAAGATGTTAAGTATATGGATAAATTTAAATTTATTTATTTCACTCTGTCAGTTTTTGTATGCTCTAGCATTTCTTTTTCGAGCATATTTCTTTCATTTTCTTTTCTTATGCTTTCTTAATGTTATAGCATAAGCGCATGCCTTCTTTTCTTCTAACATGCGATTTAATTCTCTCTGTTTGTTTTTGTTTTTCCTCACCAAAAAATTGTTTTGAGTGATACTTTTTCAAAGAGTTTTGAGGTATCAATTGAACGTTGTTTCATTTTCTCATGCATAAAATATACGTTCATCTTACCGTCGTTGAATGCTTTGGGAAAAAGTATCGACTTTTGTTTCAGATTTAAGTAATCTAGTGTATACTAGATAACTTGTGTAGAAAAAAATTTTCAAAGAAAATTTAATTGCATGAGCCTGAGATTTCTTGAAAGATGAAAAAAAATTCAAACTCTCTATTACGTTGCCTAGTTAAAGCAGCCCATTATCAGCTTTTAGGTGATAACTATTCCTAATAACTATCTTGAAGATAAGAAGTTTTAGGTTAAATAAAAAACAAGTCGTCTCAAAAGAGCGTCATGTTGCGTAAGAGTGAGAGTTCCCTAACCGTGTCAAAACTTTGAATACTCTACTACGTTGCCTAGTTAAAGGAGTCCATTATCAGATTTGAGGTGATAACTATTCCTTAATAACTATCTTGAAGATGAGATACTATTAGTTAAGACATTGTCAAGTTGTCTCAAAACCATTTGAAAAACATATTGAGTGAAAAGTGATTCAAGGTTGCATGAGTTGTTTCAAAATGAGTATTCACGGCATTGGCAACCAAGAAACAATTTAAGTTTGAATCCGTCAAAATCATACATCCACATTGACATAATAAAATGTCATTCACAAAGGGTATATTTAACAAAGTGCAATCATAGAAGAGTCTAAGTAATTTAATTAAACATATGCATCTCGAATTACTTAAAAGCAATATCATGATACAATCCTAGTCTAATTAATACTAAACTAATCGTATGTAATTTGTATTCACAAATTTGAAAAATCTTCTTTTTAGAAAAAAAAAATGATATGTCTCATTTAGAATTGATTTTTGAATTTGAGAATCACACATTTGTTTTTAGAACGTGCTCAAGTTTAAAACATTAAGTTTTTAAAAGATAACTTTGTCAAAAACTTAAGTTTTTGAACAAGTAATGACTTGTTGAAAGAGTTTTTGATCAAGTTATTACTTTGTTAAAATTAAGGAAAATAAATATGAGAGTAACATTTAGGAATAAGTGTAAAACTATAGAAAGTCTCGTAGATATTTTTTAAAATTTTTGGCAGAGTAACGTTTAGGAATAAGTAGGTAACAAATTGTACTTTTAATGTTTTTTAGGAATTGGAGTTAAATGATCGACCTTTAATAGGAAGACGGATTTTGTCCCGATTAGCAAGTTACAACGTAACTTTATCAATGGTTACACTGTAACTATCATACAGTAGCAGTACACTCCATGTTTCAACCAGTTACGGCGTAATTTCCATCCATCATTACGCCGTAACATTCTTCTGTAGACGATTTTCAGGTTCAAACCAATTACAGCGTAACTCATTCTTGTGGTTATGCCGTAATTCATCGTGTAGTTCAATTTTAATTTTTAATATAAGCACAATAATCTTGTATTAGTTCTATATGAACTTTGTGGGTATGTTCGCTGTAAGCCGTCACGAGACTACACTCGTCCACTAGGGACACCAAGTGGTTTAAAAGGCTTATTGCATATGCTAAATGCAACCGTGATTCCTACGAAAATGAGTTAGGTTTTGTTTTGTTTTTTTTTTTTTTTTTCCTTTTATTTTTAGAATTATGCTTGTTGGTAAGTTATGATTTCAGGGATCGAAGTTTGCTCATGGATTCTTAACGAAGGCACGATTTTCTTCGTGAGCCTTCTCTCTTTTTAAGAGCAAATTTCAGGGAAGTTCTCGCTCCAATTCTACTTTCTCTTCAACTTTATTTAATGTTTAGTACAAAAGGGACTTTGTACATCTCAAGTGGGGGGACGGGAGTAGAATTTTTCTTGAACTTATTTGTCCTCGTTTTTCTAGTTTATTTTGAAAAATTAAGCCATTTTTAAAATGTTGACATGTTTTTCTTAACCTAACTAGATTAGACCTTAGCCGGGCACACTATAACCTTTGACATTCCAAGGTGAGATTAGCCTTATCCGTTTCCACTTATTTACACAAATCCACCAAATTATGAGTGTGACCGGTAGCTTGTAAACTTTAAAACTTGGCCTTTGCATCATTTCAAGACCATAAACAAGGTATGTCGAGTTAGCTTGAAATATATGAAATAATAAATTTGAGAAGGCAATATTTTAGGATTATCACATAAATAGCCTATATATGTATGCTTATCGATTAGTCACCTCGACTATTTGACCCTCATGTTAAACCTTTTTTGTTGCACTCACCTTTAGTGCAAGATACCTCTAGATACACCCTTTAGAGCATTTCTTTTCATTTCATACCCTTATTATATTTGTATCGTTACACCTATTCACCTTGGCCTACCGTGTAGTCTTAATTTATAGTCGGGAAGTCACTGTTTGCCCAAGTTTGAGGTTTGAGTAGAGAGGTTCGGGAATCACACTTTTGTCAAAGAATTACATTTGAAGATCATTAAAGACCCCCTATATTCTCCATATATGTTCATCTCAAGTGGGAGGATGTTATTCTTTTTATTGTAATAGTATGACTTCAAATATATATTGGCTACAATTTTTGTAGCCAATTAGCTACAATCCTCGACCAAAAATACACAAGAAATTAATCAGGGGCCTGCAAAAATAACTCAGGACCTACAAAAAAAGTCAGGGACCCACAGTTTGAAGCACAATATTGTAGCCAATTAGCTACAAAACATTGTAGCTAATATATTCTCATATATATATATATATATATATATATATATATATATATATATATATTACGTTATTAAAAGTGCAATGTATAAGCACTCTATTATGAGCTTAGTAGATATTAGCATCGAGGAGGCCACCTCGGTCACATTTGAATATTTGAGTTGGTGACGTTATTACACCGACAGTTTGAAGAACAGTTGATGTGCCCATCATGACGTCCGCTAATGACACATTTACTTGATACATTACGATCCAGTTTTTTCATCTTGAAGCTTGAACTTTGGATGGACGGTCGGCGGTGACAACTTGGTTATAGGTTAAGACTATTTGTTTTGTTATTTTTTATTTTATACCAGTTATTTCTTGTGTCTTATCCTACCCTTTATTCATGAAGCGTGTCTAGGTGATGAAGCGAGAAATCTTTGGTGTTTTGGCCATGGATTTGGTCATGTATCATTGATTTTGTCCACTTTTCCGTGACACGTTAGCAATGACATTTCACCCTTACCCTCATATTGTGTTCACCCATATTGCCTTCAAATATTGTTTAGTCCTTAACTCTAGTAGCGGAGATTTGTGTAACCGCCAAGCTTATGATAGAATACATGTTAACACTGTGCTTTGAGTGATCACCCCGAAATTGACACTTAGACTATAAGAGAGAATACGAGTGTTTGTTCCCACTTCGTGAGGTGTTCGGCTTTGATTTATTATAGCGTAAGGAATTTTTAAACTCATATCTTCCAGGTATTTGGGGGATATCTTTTTAGAAATTATTCTAATAAGGTCTACTTGAGGGCAAGTAGAGTTCAAATGGGGGATATTTGATAACATCAAATAATTCTGACTTTTAAGTGTCAATTTCCCCCGTTTATGCTCATATTTATGTCATTTATATGGACGTATACTCTTATTCCTTTATATTTTCAGGTAAAATATGAGCATTGGAGCTTAGAGACGCGGATTTGGAGATTTTCTTAAACAGTTTTACCTTAGTATGCTATCTTTGAAGAAGCTACGGCGTAACTCATATTCTCAATTATGCCGTAGCTGGGATTTCGTTACAAAGACCAACTCAACTGTAGTTACGGCGTAACTCTCAACTTAAGTTACGCCATAACCATCTAGGTCATGGAAAATTCCGCGCCTCCGTAAACTATGTCGTAACCTTCTCACATGCATTACGACGTAACCATCTTCTATTTAGAAGGTATTGAAGTTACGGCGTAACTCCTTACAAAATTACGAAGGAGCTACAATTACGGCGTAACTATTCCTTAGGTTACGCTGTAATCACCACTACGAGCTTTCTGTTTAGAAGATACTTAAGTTACGGCATAACTCTCAACTTAGGTTACACCGTAACTATGATCGGGCCTATAAATAACAAACCCTAAAATCTGTATTTTACATCATTCACTCACAACACAAAGTTAGAGAACGTGAAGAGGGTTCCAAAGGCATATCATACAAAGCATATGGAGCCATCTCCAAAGGAGGAATCACACCATATCGATAAGCTTTAGCGATTACTACTACCTTTCACTTTAATTCATGTCTTTAATCATGTTAAACACTAAATTTATTGTGTCTTTTAATATGATCGGCTAAGCACCCTTGGTGCTAGCCTAGTTATGATTTCTTGATTGTATTGTTTTTGTTTTCATGCTTCTATAATTGTTTCTAGTGTATGAATGCATAGTTCGATGGTAGTTACCCTAGCTTCGGTAGTTTTGAATTACGGTCGTATCTAATTGCTTAGGAGAATTGATCAACTGATCCCAAGTAAGTAGGTAGAGAGGCTTGGTAAAAATTGACCAAAAGACTATCAAATCCCTCTTGTGCGAATTGACCAAAGGATCACCGTTCGGAAGGATGAACTTAAGAAGTTATGGATGCGTGTCTAAGATGCTAGCGCCCAGGCACACATTGTTTCGAATCTTGCATGTAGGGTAATTAATGACTTGGCTTATGTTGCTTAAGACCCTCGACTCCCCAAAGGGTAGGCCTTTGACGTCAAGTAGGAACCTTTGTGATAGGTTATGACGAATTGACCAAATGTTGTCATAGCGACTTGAACCCCCACTTGAATCAATAGGAAGTAATTAGAAAACATAAACATTACATTATAGGATGAATAATTTTGTTAGCACACTTTCTCACCATTGTTCACAACCTCAAACTACTTTTCGCAATTTATTCTTGTTTTTAGTTTAATTAATCATTTCAATCTCAAAACCTTTTAAAACTGTGACAATTAGACTTAATAGGATCCTTATCTACATAGCTCTTGGGAACGACCTCGGCTTTACCACCTTCTATACTACGCACGATCGGGTTCACTGCACGTTAGTGCAATAGGTAGACTTAGGTAGACGAGACTTAGAAATATTAAATCCTGGTCGGAAAACCTGCATCACCAGCAAAGTCCCTGAATATCATGAACCATTAATTACTTTGTGTAAGCGCGACTACTGTGGATAAATCTATCGGACCGACGAATCCCATTTGGTTGGTCGGAAGGACAACCAAGCGCATTTTATTTGAGAACTTAGGTATTTGGTAAATACCTACTTTGGGCAACTATATTTTATCAATTTATTGATACCGTGTTAACGCTTTCGGTTTCATAAGCTTAGTGCAATAATATTTACTTTACGGCAATTGTATGTGTTACAATTGTCACCTTAAACATTGAATACTTGTGGTCCGCACTTGACTTTTACACTTACATCATTATCATGGACTAGTGTTTGAATCTATATGTTACAAGTCTTGTATGGGCGAGACTTGTAAAATGATAGATTGATATGAATTTTGCTATGAGGACTTGATTTTAACAGTTTTCTCTCCTATTTTCTGATTCACATCATGAACTTTATTTCCAAAGACTTTTTAAACAATTATTGCAACCAAGTGTTTCGGCTTTAACTCTAGTACTCCAACTCTTTCTATTTTTAGAAATATTTATCATCATGAATTTATATGTGGACCTAAGATGTTACAAGTCTTGTATGGGCATGACTTGTAATAGGATTAGGTTGGCATATACCTGCCATGCGAACTTAATTAAAATGGCTTTCATCTTATTTACTTTAAACCTATGAACTCACCAACTTTATGTTGGCACTTTTAGCATGTCTTTTATCAGGTTCGTAAGGTATACCTTTGGTTTGGAGCATTTGAGTCACATGACATGTTTTAAAGACTTGATGCATTCAGATTTACCATTTGATTGTATTTTGAAAATATTTATGTATCTTATTACATTATGACCTCTAGTTGTAACTCTGATTTCATTTATCAAATGGTAACTTTTAAAAACGTCTCATTTAAAGGTTGTTTTCTATGACTTGAACTTTGTACTATGAAGTAACACCCAGTGATATTATCTTCCACTGTGATATTTTGGAGGTGTTAAAGATTGGTATCAGAGCTCTGGTTATAGAGAACTATGTTGCATTTAGACCTAGATTATAACAATTGCATCATAACATTTCACCATAACATTCCGCTGCATTCCGCGCACATAATCACTGAACTGTCAAACATACTCATTTATTTTAAACGATCACTAAAAACTTTGTTCAGTCATTGTGATTAAACAAGCCCTAACCAACACCCATCATAATGATTATCCAGGAACATTAAATTAAGAGCAGTAATGAACCTTTGCAGCAATTAAGATGAGACCCGACAAAAAAATTTTGAGAACCCTAATCCTAAAGGATCAATCACTAAATAAAGGACCTATTAACGAGATAAAATCAAATGATTAATCCACAAAAACAAGAACGTTATAAGGTTTATAAAATCAAAGAGAAAGGGTTAAATGATCAGATATGAAAAGATAGGGTAGTAGCCAAAATCGCCCATCGTAGAGAGAGAACTTGGGTTTTTTTGTGTTGACTGGCTTAACAAGTCACTGGTTGCGGCATTGCTAATATGACATTGTTGCTTGGTTTGTATATTGTGTTCAATTAATGATACTTTTTTATATTATGAGAGTATTAAAGATTAAATTAACTACGGGTGTTGACCAATTAATATACATAATTGATACATAAATTGATTGTACCTCTAGATTAATTAGTTTTATTTGTGTAAAATTCAATATATTTAGATTATTAGCTTTCTTAGATTGTAGCATGCCTTAATATGATTGTACTTTTAAGTCAGAGAGTGTTTTAAGAATAATATAAATTAATTGTGTTGAATTGATGAATATGTGCATTAAATAGTTGAAAACATAGCTTTCTAACTTGTCATGCTTAAAAAACTATATATGAATATCTAAAAGAATTTCAGGAAACTTACAGATACTAGACGAATACCCGCGCAAAACGACAGTTTATAGCGGAAATTAATTGTCCTTGCCAAATCGTGATTCTGGTTTGATCCTTGAAATAAAACTTACGTGTTCAATCTGTAGTCATTACGAGAAAAAAGTCTATGAGTTAAAACCGAAAAATGATAAAAGTCGCCATTTAATTGATTGGCCAAGTTAACATTGTAGAAAATTTACATTTAATATAGTATTCCAACTGCGTGATTCTTTTTACTCATGTAATATGTGGAAAACTAGAAGGGGGTTGAATAGTTTTACCAATTAAAACTTCCTTTTAAAATATTTAGATCGACTTATGTCAATCTATTTGGTTGTTTATGTTGGACGTTGATAGATAGATATATAAACGTCTAATGAAAGATAAAGAGTAAGAAGCACATCACCACGACACAAGTATTTATAGTGGTTCGGCTACAAGGACACCTTCCTTGCCCTACTCTACTCCCCGAGTCACCTACTCGAGAGTTAGTAAACACTACACCAATCTCCTTATGGCGGAGAAGCCTTCACAACGTCGCTTACACCTTTTTCAGTACAAAGCTAAATACCGAGTTCTTTCACACCAAGGCGAACCACACCTAACACAACGTCGCCTACCCTTTATACGGTGCTAGGCTAACCACCGAGTTCTTTCACACCAAGGAGAACTAATCCTATCACAACGTCGCCTACCCTTTATTAGGTACTAGGCTAAGCACCTAGTTCCATTACTATGGAGGAACTACTACCCATCACAACACAACACCTAATCTCAAGGAGATCCACTCCTTGTTACAACACCATCAAGGATATCACCATCCTTGGAAATAAACAAATACTTATATGTATAACGATGCACCTCATCGATTATACGACCTAGGCATTCTTCCCTAATGCCACTTGATTTGATTCCTAGGCATCCTTCACTAATGCCTTTGACATAACGCTTGGCACCTTTCACTAATGCCTTCGTCTTGACACCTTTAGCATTCTTCACTAATGCTTTTGACACGGACGTTAAGCACCTTTCACTAATGCTTTCGTCTTGACTCTTTCGGCATCCTTCACTAATGCCTTTAACACAACATCTACGGAGGAAGAAAGAACTATCAACAAGAGAACCTCAGTTGTCTTGATGATGACGAAGCATGGCAACTCATGGACTTGAGCTTGCTCGACTTCAAGAAGTGGTGATCTCGCCTTTAAGAGGAACCTAGAGAATCACACAAAAACAAAAGACAAACTACATAGAAAGATCCCTTAGGATCAGTGGTTAGAGAGGTACAATACTTGGAGAAAGTATGTGTGTAAGTGGTGAGCCAAAAGGAAGAAATGGCTCACTATTTATAGAGGAGAAAGTTCACTTTCTTCCCGGATCCCACGGATCCCTACCACAAGGGATCCGGCTAGCGTAAAGCTAGGGATCCGTGGGACGCCCTCTTTGCCCATGGGTATTTTTGGTTATGGGTCATGGGTCATGGGTTGGGTTGATCCATGGGTTTCTTTCTAGATACAATGTATCTCTAGAATACAATGAATCTAGTTAAGTGGTTTGGACAAAACCATGGGTTGTGGATCAATACCATTTGTTAGTTTTACCCATTTTAGTATATACTTGTTTTACCCATTTTAGTATATACTTAGTTAAGTATGTTTAGCCCAATATGTAAATGTAAACACTAGTTGTTGTACATATGTATATCTAAATCATAAAATCACTTATACTTGTTTTAGTGTTTTATGTGAAAACGTAAGTGTGTTAGAAAACTATTGGCTCAAACAGTTTACGTATTTTATTTGTTTCGTTAAAATGATTTTACGTTTGTTATCGACAAAACATTAGAAGATCGTAAAATATAAATAAACGTTTTACGGCTTATTTGTATTAACAATCTCCCTTTTGTTGATGACAAAACATAAAATTATTTTAAGGAAAAACTAAAATTAAGTAAAAGTTTTGAATTGAGTTTTACTCTTTCTCCCCTTTTGTCGAAACAAAAGAGCGTCGAAAAGAAACTAACACAAAGTTTTAGGAAAAAAATATAAAAAGAAAAGATGTAAAGTGAGTAAGTGACGGGAATGGTTCTCGTCTTAACTCCCCCTTGACGAGTCCATCCCTTTGTGAGAGTGTCAAGTACATAAAAATGCTCCCCCTTGAAGATTGCAATTTTGCAATGGGGTGTCATGAAGAGTAATCCAAATAAGGATCAAGTTGCAAATGGATTTGCAATGTATGGTTTGACACAAAGCTCCCCCTAGCTTTATGGTGTCAAAATCTTCATGTGTATTTTGAAAATCTACAAAATAAAGGTTAGAAAACAAGAATATAGTGCATAATTTCCTGCACATAAAACTCAAGTTAGTAGTAATTTGTGCTTCTGGACCACGGATCCCACGGTTCCCTTTAAGGAGGGATCCGTCTAGGCCATTCTTAGGGATCCGGCTGTCTGATGACAGTTTCTTCAGAAATGAGGATATGTCAAACAATGCTAATGAAGAGGTGAAATATATGATTTAGCAAGCACAAAATAATCATGGCAAATATATATTCATTCAATAAAAACAAGAGATAATCAAGCAAATCTCCAAAACTAAGAGAATGAACTAGCCATACACATACTACTTAATACTAACTAGTTACTTAGACTTAGAACGCGACAATATGCTTGAGTCTAGGGATGAGTGGACTTGTTGATTTGATCCAACTTTGCAAGAAGATGATTAAACATGAAATGTATCTCATTTCGTGCTTCTGGAACAAGTCCTTGAGTGATTAGACAATTTGGACAATTATTGTCTTGGTTTGGAACCGGGGGGAAATGGATATTTTGAGGAGGCTCTATGTGTGATTGTGGGTCTTCATTTTGAGAAGTGGGATGAGGTTCTAAAAATGAGGGTGGTAATGGAAATTCTTCCATATGATCAAGGTTGTTCCTTGTCTCCCATGATGGACTAGTTGGTGTTGTCGGTGGTTCCTTATTTAATGAAAAGGTTGGTGAGTGAGTGGCTCTTGGTGGTGAATGATCCAATGAGTAGATGTTTGGGTGAGGAAGAGGCTCATTCAAGGAGTGTAGTCCATGCTCAAGGAATGAGGGTTTTGACGGCTTGCTAGAACTAGCCATGTTTGGTTTTGAACTAGATGATCCTTTTTCTAGTCCGAAAGGTTTGATGCTAATCCTTGCGGTTCTCTTAGCACTTGTTGGATGAGTTTGATGAGGTGGGATTCTAGCATTATTATCTCTAATGGGAGATGTTTCGGTGGATGAGATTTCATGGATCATTTGACCCTTTCTTTTGGATGATCCTATGGTTGAAGAGTTGTTGCTAAGAGCCTTAGTCATAGTGATGATGATGCTAATATAAACTTCTAGTTGCTGATTTTTTAGAGGTAAGTGAGAGTGGTGCCTTAACCCTAAGGTTGTTTGGTTTATAAAGGATAATTTGAATTAGGAAATTAAATTCTTGGCCACTTAGAGGATTAAGCATGCACTTAGGATATTGATCAGCTCTAGGAGGATAATAAATGAAGGCTAAAAGTGGTTAGATAACCAAAAGGTGACTTAAAATTGAATATGGAAGCTGATTTAGGCTTTCTGCAGCTACGGATCCGCGGATCCTCTCGGCGAGGATCCGTCTCGTTAAAGACCGTGGATCCGGTGTCGAGCAGTTCTAGGTGAAATGATTATGCTATTGTAAGGTTTATTATCAATGGATTTCGAGGTTTTGACTTAATTTTGAAGTCTTTAGTTGTTGGATATCTCAAATCCTCAACCATAATGAGTGTTGGTGCTTAATGATGGTTTTGGGTAAGAAAATTTACTTTAGGTAGTCTAACTATGTGTTTGACAAGGATACCATTTAATTTGATATGAAGAGATGGTGGTAATTAGTCCTAGAAGTCAGATGATGACCTAAGAAAATTTTACTAAAATCTTTAAAATAAAGAAAAATGAAAAACTAGTTTTGAGCCTAATTTTGAGTCAAAGGTGATTAAGATCAATTTGCTAAAATTGATGGATATACCTAACTAAGTGCTATCGATGTGATAAATAATGTGTGAGTGTTGGAGCGGAATTATGGTGAGTTTTGATGAGTTGATAAATCAAAACACTTTGAAATATATCCTAGGTAAGCCATGGATGAGTGTGAGGCTTTCAACTATTTGAGGAAGACTTAGTTGGCTCTAGTATCTTATGTTTGACTAGTGTGAGGTGATCTAGTAAGCTATTTTGATGTAAGCAAGTCCATATTGCTTATCGAGGTCACGGATCCCGCGGTTCCCTTCGGGAGGATCCGGCTAGTTCAATGTTGGGATCCGCCTACTGCAGATCAGAAGGCTTTCAGCAAATGTGCAACTTTGCACTTTTTAGTAAATGCTTCTCCTAGTTGTTTCTATAGGGACTAAATGCAAGAACACAACAAATATAATGTATAGCAAAGTAGGAAGAGCTAAAGTTCCTAGAATGAGTGACGACGACCACTCAAGGGGTCGTAAAATCTCATTCTTCAAATTCCTAAGTTAGAATTGTTTAGTGCCAAGATATGGCGATACCTACATACTACAAGCATAGTTTAAAGTGTTACAAACCATTGTTTGAAATTGTTCATCACAAATTTAGGTCCTATGACCTTACCTCTCTTCTCCTCCCCATCCCGTCTTCACCCGTCCTCCACTCTTTATCATACCATTTCTACCTCTTTTTCTTCAAGAAATTGGCAAAGCACTTGAAGATTCCCTTGGTTTGTTGCCATTCGGGTGATGCACCAGGAACGTCCGGCAATTGGTTGATATACTCCAAGGGGTCGAGTTCGGTATTTCCGAGTGGGTTGCTACTTCCTTCACCTTCTCTTTGCCTCTCCCTTTCTTCCGAGGAATCCGTGGGTGGGTGAGGCCTTTTGCCATCTACCATAAACCTTGTGGTTCTTCCCTCGGTCAATGATACCATAACCTTGTTGCAAAAGCTATGGTCATAGGTTTGTGGAGAAGGATCTAATGCAAAGATGAATTTAGCAAGACGGGTTAGGAGCATTGCATACGGGAGCACCATCTTGTCCATGCTTCTTACACTTGCCATTCTCTTGATCATGTAGTAGGCAAGTTAAAGCGAGTCTCGGTCACTAGGCAATAGATCATGAAGCTTAGACATGCATTGGGGTGATCCTTGTTTCCTACTAGGCACACCACGTTCTCCCTTATCACATCTTCCCATTTCTTATACAACCCGTACATCTCGAAGAGCTCCATTTGGAAAGGATCCCTATAGATCACTTTGGACTTCCTAGTAACCCTTGATGGGGATGCTCTTGGCATAAACACGGTGTCCCTCACCGTGGTTGCTTCCGGGATTATCGTGTGATAAATTTCGTGATGATCAACCATAGAGTGTATCTCCTCCAACGACCACTCATTAGAATACATGCAAACACCATCATATGGAACCCCTATTATTCTTCCAAACTCCTCAAGCGAAAGAGTGTACTCATGTCCATTTATGGTGAATTCAATTGAGATGGACCCATCATCATTTCTAATTATACCCATTGTCTTGTAGAACTCAAGCACAAAGACCGGGCAAATTTGCTCGTTTATATCCAATAAACAATCAAACCCAATAGTTCCAAAAACTTCCCTTATGTCGGTATTTGCAAGAAATGATGGATCAACAACTCTACCTTCGTGAAAGAGTCTCTTTTCAAGCATCTTAAAGGCTTTCCTATCGTCCGGACTTAGTCCATCTTTCCTATGGTACATGGGTATGTAGTGAGCGGTGTCTTGGTAATCTTGTTGCTTGTTGCTTGGCATGATTGTTCCTAAACAATATAACCACAATGTGGTGTTAATTGTGAATAGTAACCTAGAGGGTTTGATCACAATTTTGCTCTCATCATCTTTGTTGAATTCAAGAAATGTGTTTAATTTGTATTAACAATGTTAATTCTTTGATTTAGATTATCTTAGAAAACAATGTGGTGACAAATTATGATAAACCCATTTGAACCCAACTCTTAAAGATGAAGAAATTGTAATCCTAGAAATCAAGGAATTAAATTAACAATGTAGTGAAGATTATACTTACACAAGTGATTGTTAAGCTTGAGAGGAATGATCAAATTTCTCCTTTGAACAATGAGTGAGTTCTTGTTCGTGAGTCTTTGAGGTGAATATAATTGTGGAACATCCACAGTGATCATTTTTAACTTAAGTTGTCTTCATTGCACGGATCCCGCGATCCTCTCATTTGGGATCCGGCTAGTGTAAACGCAGGATCCGGATGACAAAAAAATCACTCAAACATTCCTTGATAACTTTGGTTTGGGAGTTCTAAAACGCCTAGTGTTTTGATGTTAAGGCTCTAAAACTTGTGATTTGAGGTTTTGAAGATTTAATACGATTCCTATTAGACGTGGTTCCCTTTTTAAGAATTAGTAATAATTCATGGGAAGCTTTTCAAACATTATAATAAAATCCCATTTTATCATAATATAAGAACTTTCACATGGATATTTATTGACATAGATGAAGTGTCAATAAACCCTTTGTGATGAATAATGATTGAGGTTATCGAATAACCAAGATATCATTATTACGAGTTGGTAGCGTAGTCTATACAAATTAGTCGAAGAATACTATTCTTGATGATGACTATAATATAGATAACTACTTAAGTAATTACTAATAGATATAAATCATGCGACTAAGATTTTAACAATAATAAAAAGTAAATTATTAGCGATCATACCTTTGCTAAATATTCTTTTTACGAAAAGAAGTATTTAGATGAAATGCTTTGTGATCTTCTTGGAATCTCCAGATTCATGTTGTGAGAAAGACAATACTAAACATTCTTTTTGCGAAAAGAAATATTTAGATAGATTCTTCATGATCTTCTTGGTAACCCTTAATCCAAGTATGGAGAATACTTAACAAGGAAAATGTTAGAACATTCTATCATTGTCCAACAATAAACATTATAATGATTTTTAAAACATGACTTGAAAAAAAATCCTTCTTTGTAGTTTTCAAACATACACGGATCGTATCAAGTTTTTAAAGTACAACATACTCTAACAAACTTGGTAACGAAGCTCTGATGCCAATTGTGGAAAACTAGAAGGGGGTTGAATAGTTTTACCAATTAAAACTTCGTTTTAAAATATTTAGATCGACTTATGTCAATCTATTTGGTTGTTTATGTTGGACGTTGATAGATAGATATATAAACGTGTAATGAAAGATAAAGAGTAAGAAGCACATCACCACGACACAAGTATTTATAGTGGTTCGGCTACAAGGACACCTTCCTTGCCTACTCCACTCCCGAGTCACCTACTCGAGAGTTCGTAAACACTACACCAATCTCCTTATGGCGGAGAAGCCTTCACAACGTCGCTTACACCTTTTCCGGTACAAAGCTAAATACCGAGTTCTTTCACACCAAGGCGAACCACACCTAACACAACGTCGCCTACCCTTTATACGGTGCTAGGCTAACCACCGAGTTCTTTCACACCAAGGAGAACTAATCCTATCACAACGTCGCCTACCCTTTATTAGGTACTAGGCTAAGCACCTAGTTCCATTACTATGGAGGAACTACTACCCATCACAACACAACACCTAATCTCAAGGAGATCCACCCTTGTTACAACACCATCAAGGATATCACCATCCTTGGAAATAAACAAATACTTATATGTATAACGATGCACCTCATCGATTATACGACCTAGGCATTCTTCCCTAATGCCACTTGATTTGATTCCTAGGCATCCTTCACTAATGCCTTTGACATAACGCTTGGCACCTTTCACTAATGCCTTCGTCTTGACACCTTTAGCATTCTTCACTAATGCTTTTGACACGGACGTTAAGCACCTTTCACTAATGCTTTCGTCTTGACTCTTTCGGCATCCTTCACTAATGCCTTCAACACAACATCTACGGAGGAAGAAAGAACTATCAACAAGAGAACCTCAGTTGTCTTGATGATGACGAAGCATGGCAACTCATGGACTTGAGCTTGCTCGACTTCAAGAAGTGGTGATCTCGCCTTTAAGAGGAACCTAGAGAATCACACAAAAACAAAAGACAAACTACATAGAAAGATCCCTTAGGATCAGTGGTTAGAGAGGTACAATACTTGGAGAAGTATGTGTGAAAAGTGGTGAGCCAAAAGGAAGAAATGGCTCACTATTTATAGAGGAGAAAGTTCATCGTTCCCGGATCCCACGGATCCCTACCACAAGGATCCGCTAGCGTAAAGCTAGGGATCCGTGGGACGCCCTCTTTGCCCATGGGTATTTTGGTTATGGGTCATGGGTCATGGGTTATGGGTTGATCCATGGGTTTCTTTCTAGATACAATGTATCTCTAGAATACAATGAACCTAGTTAAGTGGTTTGGACAAAACCATGGGTTATGGGTCAATACCATTTGTTAGTTTTACCATTTTAGTTATATACTTGTTTTTACCCATTTTAGTATATACTTGTTTTTACCCATTTTAGTATATACTTAGTTAAGTATGTAAAACACTAGTTGTTGTACATATGTATATCTAAATCATAAAATCACTTATACTTGTTTTAGTGTTTTATGTGAAAACGTAAAAATGTGTTAGAAAACTATTGGCTCAAACAGCTTTATGTATTTTATTTGTTTCGTTAAAATGATTTTACGTTTGTTATCGACAAAACATTAGAAGATCGTAAAATATAAATAAACGTTTTACGGCTTATTTGTATTAACATCTTAGAATATAGATATGTGATTATTTTCAAAAAGAAAAATTAATGAAGAAGTTAAAACATTTAATGTGGACAAAAAATATTATGTGCATTCAATTGATTAATTACTAGTATGATATTAATGCATTGTCAAAGGCTATAAATTAACAATATGATCCCAAAATTAACAAAGAAAAACAAAGCATAGGTACTCTATTTGCTCATCAAGTATTAGAAGAGTAAGAAAAAAAGTAGAAGAAATTTCGACAACTACCTTAAATCATGAGTAGTCAGATGATTTTTGTCATATTTTGCTTGTTTGGTAATAATATATTTTCTTTTTTCGTTCGTTTTAAAGTACTTTTTTTACTTTTTACATTTTTATTTGTGAATGAGTAACTGCATAAGAATGCTAATATTTTCATATACTATGGGTTAACCTACATTTTTTTTAGTTTTGCTAATTTGATTTCGCGTTAATCTTTAAAGTGTTTTTTTGGCATTTTTTTAATGGCCAGTTTCAGCGTTTTTGCGACATTCTTTTTGTGTATTGTTATCTCCTAATCTCCTAAATTTTTAATATCTATGACTTTATCGATAGTTAGAAATATACATGTGTTAACTTAAAAATTATATGTTTGCGTACAGTTAGTCAACAAACATACATGTTGAAGGCGCGAGATGTTGATCAAAAGGATATGATGGCAAACCCAAAAGACTGTCAGAAGATAGAAAACTGGGTATGCAGCCCTGAATGCCCTGACAGTTGTTGTAACGCAGGATGTAAGAGGTCGTTTGGTAGTACCGTCACAGGAAAATGCGAGGGAATTAAGTGTCAATGCATTTTTTGTTGACTCAATTGATTGAGACTAAACCTATAATTCTTGTTTGTTTAAACAATAAATGTTGCTAGTTTGGATTTATTCATTCGTGTTCTGACTTTCATTATTGTGTGTTTTTCTCTCATCACTAAATTAAATGTCCACATTTCTATTCTGTGAGGTCTCAAAATAATGTCCACTTTGTGTTTTAATCAATCAAAAATGATTTTAGTCGATAGAGATGATTTTTGATTGATTAAGAGTATGGTTAATGAGGAGAGTTTTTTTACATACAAAAGTTTTCTCACATACCAAGGACTCATCTCCACCCCCATCTAAAAAAAAATCAATGGTTGATATTAAAATCATTTTATTATTTCACATAATTTTTATAATTTAAATATTTTTAAACGTTAATCGTTAGCGAAAATAATTACACCGTTAGACGAAGATTTAATTATCTTTCATAGACGCAAGACTTTGATATCTTTCGAAAAAGAAAAGAAAGTCATTTTTTCACGCTTTTTTTTTTTTTTTTTTCGAATCGATATTTGCATGAAAATATCACATGTGATTAAACACTAATTTGAATATCACATGTGATATTTAGTGTTAAATCATATAAGATATGTAATTCACATGTTATATTAGTGTTAAGTCACATATGATATATTATCATATGTGATTTAACACCAATATCACATGTGATTTTAAATTTATCATATGTGATTTAAAACTAATATCACATGTGATATTCAAATTTATGGATTTAACACTAATATCATATGTGATATTCAAATTAGTGTTTAATCACATCGATTTTTTTCATACCAATTTCAGTAACGAAAAAAAAACAAAAAAATATATATATATATATAAAATAGGTGAAAAACACGATTTTTTTTTTTTGTCAAAAGTATAAATCAAAGTGCATATCTATAGAAGGATAATTAAATGCTTGTCGTAATAGCATATTTATTTCGCGTAACGATTAACGGTTTGAAAGATATTAATATTTGAAAAAAAATAAATAAATAAAAAATGAAAATGAGTTTTTTAAAATTTTTGTGATTAATCTCATCCATTAGATCAATTAAAAATGGATGGTGGAGATTGATCTCTTAGTATGTAAAAGATCTTTTGTCTTCAAATGATCTTAAATCATAGTTAATAAGATAAAACTTTGTGCAATATGAAAGTAGACATTTATTTTAAGACGAAGAGAATATCTTTTATCCGACTTAACTAATTATAGATCTTGTACACGCACGAAGTTTAGACATTAATCAAATTTTCAATATAAAGTTATATTTATAGTTAGCCGTATTAGTTTTGACATTTGCACGCAAGGGTTATTTATTAGGGTTATCAAAATAATAAATTTCAAAAATTCATTTCTTAAACTTTAGTGAGGAAGTTGATTTAGAGTTGTCGAACTACAATGTTAAGTTCACAAAATTAAAATCTTTTCTCAAGTCTTAAAATTGATTGTAAATTTTATTTGTCAATAAAAAATAGGGCTAATTACTTAAAAAAATATCTAACTTGCTAATTTTTATTATTGTGTTATTGAACATTTTTTTTATTGTCTGTACTGAACTTTCAAATTTTAATCATTGCGTGTATTTTGTGACAATTTTATCCTTCTTTTTAAATTTCAAAAGATAAAACGGTCATTTTACATAACTGGATAGTCACAAAATACACATAATGATAAAAATTTGAAAGTTCAATACGCATAACGAGAAAAAAAATATTCAATACACACAAAAATAAAAAATGTGAAGTTAGATGTTTTTTTTTTTAAGTAATTAGCTCTAAAAAATAATGTTGTTTTGCGTTTAACCCACAATTTTTTTATAAATTACTCTCAGGGGCCGTTTGGTTCGAAGGAATTCGATGTAATCTGTTGTAATTGTAATATGAATTACATTACAATCCTGTTTGGTTGGCAGGATGGATGGAATTGTAATTCAGATTACATTACATCGGGTGTTTGGTTTGCAACGTAATGTAATTGAATTACAACCAATTACGTCCAGTGATGTAATTCAGATTACATAGCAAACTTGATGGAATGTGTTGTAATTCAGATTTTTACGAGTTAAATATCAGTATTTATCTTTCATCGTTATTATTATTATATTATTTAATTTAAAAATAAATAATAATTATAATAATTATTTTTATACTATATATAAATATCTAAATAAATAATTAATTTTTTAATAATTATTTTATATTAAATTTATGATTTTATTTACTATTTTATTTAAAAAGTATTCTTATTATTATTATTATTATTATTATTATTATTATTATTATTATTATTATTATTATTATTAAATACTATTATTATTATTATTATTATTATTATTATTATTATTATTATTAATAAGTAATATTATTTATTATTATTATTATAATATTATTAAGTAATATTGTTTATTATTATTATTATTATAATTATTATAATTATTATTATTATTATTTTTTATTATTATTATTATATTTATTATTTAGTATTATTTTACTATTATCATTATTATTATTATTATTTTATTAATTATTATTATTATAATATTATAATTGTATCAATATTATTATTATTATTATATTTATTATTTAATAATAATAATAATAATAATATTATTATTATTATTATTATAATAATAATAATAATAATAATTAATATAATAATAATAATAATAATAATAATAATAATATTATTATTATTATTTATTATTATTATTATTTATTATTTATTTTAATATTATTATTATTAATTATTAAGTATCATATTTTATTATTACTATTTATTATATTATTATTAATTATTATTATACTATTATTAATTATTATTATTATTATTTTAATTATTATTATTTTATTATTATAATAATAATTATTATTATTTTATTTTATTATTATTATTATTATTATTATTATTATTATTATTATTATTATTATTTTATTATTATATTTTTATTATTAATATTCTTTTTATTACTATATTATTATTATTATTATTATTATTATTATTTATTTTATTATTATTATTATTTTATTATTATTATTATTACTATTTATTATTATTATTATCGTTATTAAATTAGCTTTTAAGTTTTATAAAAAATTGAATTACATTACGTTCTGAGTCAACCAAACACATTAATGATTTCATCAATTACAATTCTGAACACATTACAATTACAACACATTCCAATTCTTTAAATTACAATTACATCAAATTACAATTCCTTCCAAAGATTACAATATCTTCAAAAACATTCTGTGAACCAAACGCCCCCTCATAGTCCCATTCTTTTTAATTTTGTTTTCATAAAAATTAGACACGTGTTATAAGCTTGCAAATGAACTTGAGTCAAGTTTGACCAATTCAGTGTCAAAATTTGATTTTATTAACTCAATTAGGTGGTCACATGATAAAATCGAGTTTTCTTACTGGTAAACTTTGATTTTTCTCAAGGATTTTTTTCCTTCCGTAATGACCTTGAAATGATGTATTCCTATACTATATAAAAAAAGAGGTGATTTGCACATTTTTAAAAATGATTGAAAGACTCAATGTTGAGTGTTTGAACATTTATACTTTTACATTATTTTTTGTTATGTTTATCTTATAAGGGTATAAATGTCCAAACACTCAAAATTTGAGTGTCCTAATTATTTTTAAGAGTGTGCAAATCACCTCTCATATAAAAAGTATTAAGAAGCTTGGTACAAAAATCTGTTGTAAATAAGAGTGGAAATAAATATGGGGATCATGTAAATATTTTCTTATATGAGATACAGTATGTTTGGATTTGATAATCAGCATATTTCATATGAGCACAAGCCTTTTAAATAAGGGGTTAGTGTATGGGTTACTTCTTTTATATAGCTAGTGCTTAAACATAATAATGCAAATGTCTGATTACGCTATCCAGTTTTTATTACGCTGTCCAGTTTGATGTGTACGTGCTCATAATTATCTAAATCGATCATGAGTCATGCCTCATGGTCATTTCTGTTTAATGGCATTAAACTATTTTCTTTCTTCAACTGCCTTGATCTTGTTACATTGAGCCATTTTGAAGATGAATCATACACACGTACGCAATAGTACATTGATAAAACACTTCATAGGGCATAAGCTAAAACTGACAAGCATGAAGCAGTATATTTTTTGGGCTACTCACATTAATCATTATGTCAGTTTTCGCAGACGCCTTATGATCCGTGGAAAATCCCAGTTATCGGTTAAAAAATATATATATAAGCAAAAACGTCTCTTTGCTCAATTTTATAGCCAAATATGGCTGTGTAAGGTATTCTATTTGTTTATAAATGACTTTGGTTCGATCCTATATAAAAGAATTCGAAAGTATAGTGGTTACAGTAATAGATTAGTTACTTTATGACTTACTGAATATTCTGATTTGCGTCTTGATTATAAAGAGAAGGGTTTAAGCTATTAAATAGCCACGTATTTTCTCAAATGTTTTGATATATTCATATTTTTTTCAACCCTACAGGTAGTGTATTTTCTTTTTACGTGTCGATATAGATTGTATTTTCTCCAATCTACGTGGCTTGCCCAAATCACTGGTTTGTGTGGCGTGGCTTGCCAAGTCATATAGCTTTGCTACGTGGCTTGCCTACATGGAAAAAAAAAAAAAAAATTAATTTCGAAAAAATTAATTTTTTTTCAAAAATTTACGTTCGAAAAAAAAAAAACCTTTACGTTTTTCAAATAATAGTTTAATGGGTTAGTCCTCCGTTAATAATAGTTTTCACCGTTTTGTCGTTTTGTCGTTTCGTTCGTTTTTATCCGTTTCCCCGTTTTTTCGTTTTCGTCCGTTTTCATTCGTTTTTAAAGTTTTTGTCCGTTTTCTTACGTTTTATCGGTTTTCATCCGTTTTCTTACAATATTCTTAGATTTTTGTCCGTTTTCTTACGTTTTGCTGTTTCAATCGATTTTATCGGTTTTCATCTGCTTTTTTCTTTTTAGATTTTCTTACATTTTCTTAGATTTTTGTCCGTTATTCTTACGTTTTGTCCGTTTTAAATGCGATTTTATCGGTTTTCATCTGCTTTTTCTTTTTTAGATTTTCTTACATTTTGTCCGTTTTCTTTCGTTTTTGTACTAATGTACGAAAAGCGGAAAACCGATAAAATGTACGAAAAACAGCAAAACGTAAGAAAACGGACAAAATCTAAGAATAATGTAAGAAAACGGACAAAACGGATGAAACCGATATAAACGTAAGAAAGCGGACAAAACATAAGAAAACGGATAAAATGTAAAAAACGGACAAAACTTTAAAAACGAATGAAAACGGACGAAAACGAAAAAGGGGGAAGCGGATAAAAACGAACAAAACGATAAAACGACAAAACGGTGAAAACTATTATTAACTTATGACTAACTATAAACTATTATTCAAAAAACGTAAAGGTTTTTTTTTTCTCGATTTAAAAACGTAAAGGTTTTTTTTTTTTTTTTAAACGTAAATTTTTTTTTCGAAATTAAAATTTTAATTTTTTTTTTTTTTCGTAGTAGTATACGACATGGCAGCACGCCACACAAACCCAGTGACTTGGCAAGCCACGTGTTGGAGAAAGACATGCACTATATCGACACAAAAAAAATACACTACCTAACCAAAGGGTTGAAAAAAATCTGATGCAATATCGAAACATTTGAAAAATACGCGGTATTTAATAAACTTTAAACCCTAAAGAGAAAAGGCTCTTATCTTCAGTACCCCACCACCCAGCCCCGTGTCCAACATCAACTTCTAGTGTCACCACCATTTTAATATAATCGGATACCAAAATGAAATTATCATATGCTAGTACTTATAGACATTCCAAATTTGAAGGGTTTGTGGTTAGGTAAATCGTCAAAACATGTTAGGAAAAATATTAATATGGTGTTTCGGAACAAACAACGTTAAAAATTAAGCTGAATAAACTTTCAGGGACTTTCCACACGTTTCATTTTGGCTAATCCTTTCCGGTTAGCTATTCGTCACAACTGGACGTAGAACATTAACAAAATCTGTTGGTCATGGTCAGTTGTTGGAAACGGAGTTCTGAAATTAAGAAACAAACTGAATATTGTTGAAAGTCAAAACCAATATAGAAGGCTCAAACCATGCCAGATACTAGATCAAAATGGGTTACTTTGGATAAAAGGTCAATTTCAAGTCATGGTCTCTTTTGGAAAGCCAAAGTTTGGTCCTGACCGGTTAGATTTCAAACATGATATGGACAATTGAATGGCACAGGACCAACAGTACTATATACATAAGTTTACTTACTAGCTAGCTAGAACAATTTCTGCAACCTTGTGCTTTCATGGTTTAAAGCTTGTAATCTGGAAATTGCATACTTTTCAGTACCAATTAAACTAAACAAAATCTAGACATGTCAAGAACATTCTTATTAAGCCATATCATATATAAATATTATATACGGAGTATATATATATGCTTCATCATATATATGGAGTACTGATTAACTAACAAACTAGACGAGAGCTTGTAGTCAAAACACTGTTAGTCATGAGCATCTTAACACAAGAACCCTGAATTCCACTCAAATCTTACATATAATTAATCAATATACATGATGAAAATAAATGAATGAAAACATTTTT
This sequence comes from Chrysanthemum lavandulifolium, assembly GCA_022545495.1. Taxonomy (NCBI): domain Eukaryota; kingdom Viridiplantae; phylum Streptophyta; class Magnoliopsida; order Asterales; family Asteraceae; genus Chrysanthemum; species Chrysanthemum lavandulifolium. The sequence continues at coordinate 132,090,897 of CM040246.1, read as the reverse complement.
CTAAAACATGCAGAGCAACTCAGAATTCCATACATAATAATGATACGTTTATTTGTTTAGTCAATCATCATTCCGAGTAGAAGCACAATTTATAAGTTGCATTCGAACTTTGTATCTTATCCGTATAGAATACTAGTTTACCATTATGCTGATAGATAAAAAGATTTTATACATTTCAGAAAGAAAGAGTTATACATGCATAGAGAAAAGGAGGAATTATCAAGTATGTATATGAATACCAATAGTCACAACCAAAATAGTATATATACAAAAATACAAAATAGCATGGATTAGAACCGCTATGGCGCTGGTGTACATGTTCCCAAACTCTATCACCCTCGTGCGTGCTGGCATCTGGAATAGCAACCCCGGCGACAATAATATAAACATAGTCACTGCTACAACGGCTGGCCCCAAATCTATATGCGTCATATTGATCATATCTAACTCACTAATCAAACCACTAGCAAATAAGTTGAAGTGAGTTATATATATATGTAGTTTAATTACTTAGCGAGGAAGGGAAATAAGGGGCATGTTTTATGGAGGGTGGTGGGGGACATTAGCTAACCTTTATAATCTAAATTGCAACCTCCTTTTTCATCATCAAATTGCAATAAGAGAAGAAACTGTTGGAATTTTATACTCATAACAATTATACATAAAACAAATAACATCATCAAAGCAAGCGCGTTCACATGATGAAGAAATTTTATACTCATAACAATTAATATAGAATAATATATGTAAGTAATTAACCGAATAAGAAAACGCGTACCTTTTAGCAATTCAAGTAAACCAAACAAACTTTGAACTAGAACAAAACCCAAAACCCTAACTTTAGGGTTTAACAATTCGACCACCACAAGAAATCGACCACCAAGATCACAAGCTCAAACGTGCTTGTTCTTCGTTCTTGTACACACGTACTAATAGCGATTTGATGTGGAGAAGCTAGTTCCTTGAATCACAAATAAACCAAACACTTTATCTTTGAGTTAGACAAAATCGAAAACCCTTGGGGTTGGGAGTTTCGACCGGCCACACAAAGAGGAGAGGAGAAGGAGAAGAAATTAGGTTATTGGTGATCCAAGATTAGGTTATGAATGAATACAATGAATTGTATTTATAGGTAACATATCTTGGTGACCAAGTTTGTGTGGGATTGGGTTTTGGAAACCCCCACCGATCGGCCTATTCAATCCCAAAGGGATTCTAGAACTTTCCCGACATCTAATTTCATTCTTAGTCCTTCTAGTTAATATTTAACGACCGTTAACCAAACCTCGTTAATTATTTAACTATCGTTATGTTTTATTTAGTGATTAATAATTAATAACAATAACGTTTTATTTATATTAATTATGTACATCAATTCTCATACGTAATGTGTGCAATCCGAAGTCTCGAGTTCGAATCCGGACATACTATTATTTAAATATCCATTAAAACCTTTCGGCTCCCACTGGATATTACTAAATATAGTAATGACATTGGTTAGTCTAGCTTTCACACGCCAATGCCCCGGATCGAATCGAGCATGGTCTCTGGAAAAACCATTTAATGATTCATCATTTTACTTATCCTTTTGTTACTAATACTACATTAACTATGAATATGGATCAAGTCATTTCATAAGTTAATATTCATTTCTCGTTGTATATGATTGAACAAGATTACCAAATCATCGAGCGTATTCGGATAGATCTTGGGTATGGCCATACAAACATCTTGTCAACCCTACGAGGGCCCAAATATAGTATTATGCTTTGAAACAAATTCAAAGGAACAAATTCTCTTGACTACAAACATAACTCATGAATTTTGCAACACTTAGAAAATAGCCCTTATAACTACCGATTCACGGATAGCGTTAGACTATCTTACACAAATGCACTACATTCATATCGGTTATCCGGTATCTCAAGTCCGAGGATAAACACTTCATGATATACTTAATGATAAAATCCAAAAGTATCATCATGTAAAGTTGGGATGAGTCCTATATTCAATTCATTGAATATCATGTGAATCTGGTATGTCCCACGCATCAATATACTTTAAAAGTATATTCTACCAAAACTCAGTTTGTCTTAATTCAATGACATTCCCACATCATTGATCGACAACGGACTATTTAGAATAACATAAGTTACTCACGGATTAAACATGCAAATATAGGATATAATATTAAGAAAATGAAAAATAAACATAAACAACTATTTTATTTCATTAAAGTAATATTTGTTCATAACATCCTTTATCCAAATACTAATCACGGATCTGCATGAAACTACTAGCTAAGCGAAGTCCTATCCCATCGACATGGTCGATAAGTTTATCTTTTGGCAAAGGCTTCGTAAAGGGATCGACTAGATTTTCATCTGTATGAACTTTGAGTAGATTGATTTCACCTATGTCGACTTGTTCTCGAACATAGTGATATCGACGAGGAAAATGTCTGGCGCCTTCATGACTCCGGGCTCATTGGCAAATGTTATTGCGCGAGTTGTCACAATACACATTTAAAGGTAATTCGATTGAGGCATTACTCCGAGTCCGAAATGAATTTCCTAATCAACGACTTCCATCGCGACACGAAGCGACTATGTACTCGACACGTAATAGACATCGCAACCGTTGTTTGCTTCTTGCTCTTCCAGTCAATTGCTCCTCCATTAATGACAAAGACATAACCCGTCGAGACTTCGTATCATCTTTATCGGTTTGGAATGACGCATCGCAAAACACACAGTAACATCAAGTTACGCATCTGGATTTCCTCCATACACTAGAAACATTTCTTTAGTAGCCCTTAGATACTTAAGAATGTTCTTAACGACTGCCGATGTTTCACACAGGTTACTGTTGATACCGATTGGTAATGTTACGTGCAAGCGCCACATCGGGCCTTGTACATCTCACGGCATACATGATAGATCCTACAACCAAGCATAAGGAACTTTCCTCATGTATTCCACCTCGGCAGTGTTGGCGCGCATAGTTTATTACTTAAGCCATGTTCAACTTGCATCGGCAAATATCCCTTCTTGGAATTTTGCATACTAAATCTCTTGATATTTTATCAATGTAAGCACTTTGGCTTAGTCCAATTAACCGCCTTGATCTATCTCTGTAGATCTTGATTCCCGAGAATAAATCTTGCTTCCCTAAGTCCTTCATAGAAAAGCACTCTCAAGATAAGACTTTACATCTTGCATACTTGGAATGTCTTTTCCCATGATCAATATGTCATCGACATATAAGACAAGGAAAATAACATTACTCCCACTAGCTTTGTGATACACACATGGCTCATCAAGATTTTGAGTGAAACCAAATTTCTTGATTTCTTCATCAAACTTCTTGTTCCATTGCCTTGATGCTTGCTTCAACCCATAAATGGATCTTTGAAGTTTGCATACACGCTTTCGAAACTTTGGATTCACAAACCCTTGAGTGCGCCATATAGATGTCCTCATCTAGGCGACCGTTTAAGAAGGCGGTTTGACATCCATTTGCCATATCTCATAGTCATAGTGCGCAACTATGGCTATAAGAATCTAATAGCTCTAATGTGCGCTCAGGGAGAAAATGTCTCCTCGTAGTCTACCCCATAGGTTTGAGTATAACCTTGAGCTACAAGGCGAGCTTTATAGGTGTGTGCATTGCCATCCATGTCGGTCTTTATCTTAAAGAGCCACTTACTTCCAACTACCTTAGCATTTGGAGGTAAGTCAACCTCTATCCGAACTTCGTTGTCTTTCATGGATTGCATTTCCCATTCATTGCAACTCGCCATTTTTCCTTTTCGGGACTCATCATGGCGACTTTATAGTTAGCGAGTTCACCAAGATCCCCAACATATTTTCCTCGGCTTCTACGTTGAGACATAGGCGCTCAGTGCACGCGTAGTCCTTGCGGATCTCGAATGGGAACCACTTCAATCTCGGTGGAACGCCCGGACTTTCGGGTTCTACTTGAGGTTGGCTAGTGTTTTCGAAGGTGTTGTATCTTCTTGATCATCTTCCGGATCATATACTCTCCCACTGAATTCATGAGATATGAGATCCTTTTCAAGAAAGTCTCCATACCTAGCAACAATTACTTTGTTTTCGGTGGAAAGTAGAAGTAGTAACCCATCGTTTCCTTTGGGTATCCTACGAAGACACACTTAACGGATCTTTGTTGCGACTTATCGGTGAGTCACGTTTAACAAACGCCTCACAACCCCGGACCTTTAAGTAAGACAAGTTGGGAGGTTTCCCATACCACACTTCATAAGGAGTCTTATCAACCTTCTTAGTTGGAACCATATTCAATATCACGAACAATGGTTTCAAAGCATAATCCCAAAAGGATAAGGGAAGAGTAGTAAGATTAAACATCGATCGCACCATGTCTAGCAATGTACGATTCCTTCTCTCGGATACACCATTTTGTTGTGGAGTATATGGAGATGTGAGTTCTTGGACAATACCACACTCGACTAGATAATCTTTAAACTCTTGGCTTAAATATTCACCACCTCTATCGGATCGAAGAGCTTTAATCTTCTTTCCTAGTTGCGGTTCTACTTCACTCTTAAAAACCTTAAATGTTTCAAAGACTTCATGTTTATGTTTAAGTAAATAAACATAACCATAACGATGAAATCATCGATAAAGGTTAAGAAGTAGCTAGCACCCTTTCTTGACACATGTCTTAGTGGTCCACATACGTCGGTATGTATCACACCAAGAAGATCGAAGCCCTTTCTAAACTATTTGTAAAGGTTTCTTGGTCATCTTCCCGGATATGCAAGATTCGCATTTATCAAATGATTCATCATTGATGTCTTGCAAAAGCCCATCGTGTTGCAATTTGTTGCATGCGTTTCTTGCCTATATGAGCAAGTCTACAATGCCAAAGAAATGAAGAATCCAAATCACTTTTGATTCTTTTATTATTGATGCTAAAGACGAATTATTTTTATCAACAACATTATCATGCAAATCAATTTCAAACACACCATTCTTTGGAATAACATTAAAGTAAAAACATCATTTAAAGAAACGAAATTCCATAATCGGTAAATGTATGAGCGAAACCAATATCTTTTAACAAGGAAAGCGAAGCGACACCCCAACAATGGAAGGTGCGTAATGACAATCGTTTAATGACGATACTAAACCCGAAGGTAAAACTAAATCAAACGTGCCTATAGCTTCAACGATTGCATGTGCTCCATTACCCACGTGCGGTATTGCGTCCATAGGCAAGCTTCCTTGCTCCTCTAAGTCCTGCGATGTATTACATATGTGAATACCACATCCGATTATCATATACCGAGAATTTATTTTATGAGGAAAAGCAAATAATTCTATCATCAAAAGAGTACACAATCGGCCACGGTGCGATATTTTATACCTCTTATTGCGCAACTCATCAAGGTACAATGGACAATTCCTCTTCCGGTGTCCAACCTCGGTGCGATGATGACAAGCTGATCCTTCTTGATTCTCACGCTTTTGGGAGGGTACTTCTTGGGTTCTTGCGATAAGTCATAACTTGTTTTCCTTATCGACTTTACCCTTACCTTTCCCTTTCTTGTTCGCTAGCGGCTTATTAGGCTTAGAAATTCTACCCTTACGGATGGTCAAACCGCGGTGTAGAGGCCTTCTTGGGCAAACCTTTTTCGTAATCAATGAGCATTGCATGTACCTCATTGTTGTCTTCCCGTGCAATGCATATTATAATTCGCACGAAACCATCAAATTCCTTGTTAAGGGATCATTGATCGAGCCAATTTGTATGTCATTAGGGTAGACATAGTTCAAACGCCCAACCGGTCCATGTAACTCATCATTTCCAGACGGTGGGCGCTTACGGTTTCCCATCTCCTTGCTTGCAACTATGAAGAGCATCAATCAAGTCATACTGACTCTGATCACGGGCTTTTCAAACAACCTTTGCAATTCTTCCGGCATGAGATTAGGAAGTAATTCTCAAATTGCTTTTGCAAGCTTGAGTTCATACTCCCGAGCATAATGCGAGCGACCTCATTATACTTGTCATACTCAGTTGCCATGCGGCTCGTGCTTGATGATAGCATCATTGCGAGTTCGGGAGGACAAGGCGTAGTCAAATAATTGAGTCTTTTGGCAACCCTCAAGACAATTACGAGTTGCGATACCAATCATTGAAATTCGCTACGGTCAATTTCTCTCGATCAAACATAGATTTGAGCAGCGAGGCTAGTCACGATGAGATTCGACTTGAGCCATTTCTCGAAATAAAAGTTCAAAAGTTAGTACTTTCGATAAGTAAACATTCAAGAAAATAAAATACCCTTTGGTCAATATTCATATTAACCATAGTATTTTCCTTGAATTTTGGATCCTCATTATCATAGTTCCACCACATCGGTTGATGCGCTAGTGGTGAAAGTATAGAATAGTAATCGTTGAAAAGCGATAATTGACAAACAAGTTTTCAATTCCAAAATTATGGGATTTACAATTTTGCCAAAACAATTAATGCAAAGCGTAAGCATGTTTCATCCCATCTTATGCCTTAAGTTATAGGTCTCACTAACTAACTTAATTAAGTTGTCTAATTTAGAAGCGCAAATCATAAAGTCGAGGTCTCACACAACAAAATAATTCACCTCGTTATTGTAATCTAGATCAAGGTCTCACATAACTAAATTACAACTTCAAGTGTTTCATATCATTAGATGGCATAAACTTAAATTTTAAAGGGTACAATTTTGATGTGTAATCAAAACTTATGTATAAAGAAGCATGCATACAACTTTATAACATAAAATTTTGAAAAACTTACTAAAAGATTTTAATTGCTAAGATTGAATTCTACAAAGTTTTAATCGATGCGTTGAGAAACTTACAACTTTGCACTAAGATGCTTCGTACATAGAATGGTTATACTAGGTAGCTCCAATCGAGCATACGAGGCGAGAGGACCGGTGTGCGAAGCATAACCTTAGACATCCATTCGGTGAGACTATGCTCACTTCTTAAATACCCTTTATAGTTTGTTCTAGTGGGTGAGCCGTTCTAACCATTTAGTACAATCGCATCGATCGATTAAAAGTTCAAGAATAATTCTTAGAACAAATCAATTTCGCCATTATTTAGTCCATTTAATTTTCTATTCATAAAAACCCTTTTGCTTACTAACATGTCAAACAATATATAAACAAAAAGCATTTTAATAAAAATTAAACACACTCAAATAATATAAACATATAACTAAACAATTTAACATATGTAAAACAATTAGCCACATGCATAATTATTTCAATAAACTCTAATAACAATTCTAGGCGTAAATAAATGCATACATTAACTAGGACTTTCATCTCGCGAAGATGAGCCACATACATCGACAAGTCGATTGCGTAAGCAAAGTTAATAGTATACCAATTAGCACATAACAATTTTATTAGTTATAATTGAGGTCTTCCCCAATTCAATAATTATTAAATAAATAAAACATGTGTGTATCACTTAACAATTAATCAATATACAATAAACAATACTCCATGGCAAAACATGCATGTTCCACCATGGATTCCGCATAACAATTATCACCCAAGATACGCATATTACATGGCACATAACAATTATTCATTAATTAACCACATAAAATAAGCATGCAATCCTAGGGTTTCTACAAGTTTTACAAAATTAAAACCTAATTAAATAAATATTAGGGTAATCGACCCATATATATAAAAATTAGGGTTTCGAATTCAAAACCCTAGAAACCATAAAAAGCATGCATATAATCATAAAGATTCAATTTTATGTGTTTCGGTAATTAATTACATCATATTAACGGCTCGTGATGCCACTGTTGGAATTTTATACTCATAACAATTATACATAAAACAAATACATCATCAAAGCATGCAGCGGAAGACAATAGGAATAATATATGTAAGTAATTAACCGAATAAGAAAACGCGTACCTTTTAGCAATTCAAGTAAACCAAACAAACTTTGAACTAGAACAAAACCCAAAACCCTAACTTTAGGGTTTAACAATTCGACCACCACAATAAATCGACCACCAAGATCACAAGCTCAAACGTGCTTGTTCTTCGTTCTTGTACACACGTACTAATAGCGATTTGATGTGGAGAAGCTAGTTCCTTGAATCACTAATAAACCAAACACTTTATCTTTGAGTTAGACAAAATCGAAATCCCTTGGGGTTGGGAGTTTCGACCGGCCACACAAAGAGGAGAGGAGAAGGAGAAGAAATTAGGTTATTGGTGATCCAAGATTAGGTTATGAATGAATACAATGAATTGTATTTATAGGTAACATATCTTGGTGACCAAGTTTGTGTGGGATTGGGTTTGGAAATCCCCCACCGATCGGCCTATTCATCCCAAGGGGATTCTAGAACTTTCCCGACATCTAATTTCATTCTTAGTCCTTCTAGTTAATATTTAACCACCGTTAACCAAACCTCGTTAATTATTTAACTATCGTTATGTTTTATTTAGTGATTAATAATTAATAACAATAACGTTTTATTTATATTAATTATGTACATCAATTCTCATACGTAATGTGTGCAATCCCGAAGTCTCGAGTTCGAATCCGGACATACTATTATTTAAATATCCATTAAAACCTTTCACTACTTCATATTAAACACATGAAATACAAATTTAGTTGTATTCCATATGACCATATCAGTTCACAAGAGAGTGATAGATGATCATAAATGGTATATGTACGTAGTTGAAGTCGTTTATACATGGTGTTTCTAGCAAAACTATATTGTTTGTGCATCAAAGTAATATACAAGTGGTCCAAAATATATATAAGCACTCGCTTATTCTTATAAACTAAGAAAGTTGATCCGTGCAATGCACTTAATTGTATATAAGTTGTTGTTGATTGATTTGGTGGCTCATTGTGTTATCGGGAATTCCGATTAAATATATTATGTAACTTTGCTTATTGAAGTTTTGAAAGAGTTTCGAGTCTTTAAAAATTCACATTCGTCGCTTGAATCTTAGCTTTTAATATGTTAAATAACAGCTTATAAAATGAAACATTACATCTTTAATATTAACATCTATTTGCATAAACTTAACATTCTAAACTTATAAAAGAGTTCAAAATAGTTGATATGTTTACATTTTTTTCATGAAGCTCTAACTTTAACTTATTAAATAATAATTTATAATAAGTATTTAAATCATAAAAAGTTACATTTGTTATACGAAGCTCAAACGTTTATTATTATATTTATATGTATTAGTAAACTTTTATTACTGTATGGGAATATATTAGCTGTAATTTATTGTAGCCAATTAATTTCTGATTTTATCTTATATAATGTGAGTCACGATTCTTTTGTGGATCATGATTCTTGTCATGGGTCCCTCATTTATTCTTTAGTGTATTTTTATGAAGGAGTGTGGATTAATTAATTACAAAATTGTAGTGTTTATCCCTTACTATATACTATTTATTTATTTGTGAAAAAAGCTATAATCATTAATACTTATATATGAGCGGGGTAACCCGCGAGTTACTGCGGGAGTACTTGGTAATGAGTCAAAATGACTCATCCGTATTGGCTTATCGATATTGTCACTTTTTTTTGTTTTCGTGTGTATCGTTTGTTGTTGTTTAGGCGGCTTAAATATTGACTTCGATAAAGTTATGCGTATTTATATTCAGTTTTACTGAAAAAATTACTTCGAGAAGAATGGCGCAAGTTTCATAATTTTTTGAGTCCGTTTGGTATGTCGAATGAGTCCCGGAGCATGTTTACTAAAAGTTTTGCTACTTGTCTCTTCTAATCCCTCCACCCTATTTTTAATAATAACCTTTGAGTTTTTATTGTACACATTTGATCCCTCCAATTTTTATAAAACAAATTTCTTAATCATAATATTCCTCCCACTCTCTCACTAAAAACACACCCCCTAAACCCTAAACCCTAAACCCTAAACCCACACACACTCTCTCTCTGACTTCGCCGGCCACCCCTCTACCTCCGGCAATCACCGTCATCGCCGGCCACCACCGTCGCCGAAAAATTTTCCGGCGAGGTCTTTTTTCTTCCAAATCGTTAGATCGGCTGACCTAATTTCTTTCTGGAGCTTCTCGGCATGTGACTCGTCCCGTACCACCACTCACGCGCCACCCACGACCACTGTCACCCGACCGTCGCCACATTCATCCCCCTCTTTTTCTCTCGACGGTAACATCACTCACGCGCTCCCCGTCCCCTTATTTTTAATTTTAATCGAAACCCTAATTCTATTTTTTTTAATAAAACCGATTTTATTTATAAAACTTTTAAAAACTATTAAAACTTGTATGGATCTAAAAGTTTAGCTGCGACTCGTTTGACTCGGGCGAGTTAATCCGTTTCCTTCTATTTTCTTTATTTTTACTAACTATTTTAACTTATTTTGTAGCATTTGGTGTTGTTTGGACTCGTTTTGGGTTGGTTGTTGTCGGCAGCCGCGTAACTCGTGGCCAAGGCGTGAGTCAGGCGAGCCGTGGGTAGGATTAGGATGTAGATTTGTTGGTGTTGTGATGTTTGGATATGTTTATGTTGTATATTCGGATTTGGGTTGTAGTTTATAGTTGTAAATTTTAGATAGGCAGCGAGAGAGATAGAGGGTAGGTGAGATGGTTACCGACATAGATAGAAGGTGTTTGTGTTTTATGTTTGTGGTTTGTAGATTCTCTGGAATTTTCTAGGAAGAAACCAAAGACAACCAAAGAAAATGTGCGTGTACTGTTCATGCGTGTACTGTTCATGCTCTCCTACAATAATAACTTACATGGCCACTCACGTGCTGCCAGATAAGCAAATTGTCCCTAATACCACTCAACCAACCAATAGAAAAAAAGATTAGCAAGGTAAATGACTTGCTTTGGTTAACCCACAAAATGCCTTTTAGTATATAGATATAATGTGATATGAAACTTTTATTGTTTAGTTTTTATTTGTATGTAAACAAAATGTATTACAATCATTAATACTTATATTTGTGATAGGAAACTCATATTGTTAGTTTTTATTTGTCTGTAAATAAACAAATTATAATCATTAATACTTATATTTGTGTTATAAAACTTTTATTGTTTAGTTTTTATTTGTTTATAAATAAATAAAATACAACTATTAATACTCTGCATTAATAACATGAAACTCAATTTTATATAGATATAAAATAGATAGATAGATATAAATATATATACCACACGCATCTTAATTTGTTCATTTAGAAGAACTTTTTTTTTTTTTTTTGAACATCATTTAGAAGAACTGGTTCAACAATTTTTCATTTTTACCAGTAATATATAACACGTTCTACCTAATCAACAATTCACACTAACACATAAAACGTCATTGTAATATGAAGTATAAATAATCGTATCATGTTGCACGTACACTCAACCTCAAAAGAAACCTTTTAAGAATGACATGTACTAAGCTATATCTTTATGTATTATGCAACCTTTCTATTTATTTATATAGCTTTGCTAATTCTTAACATCCTTTTTAGTTATTTATCTAGCCTTATCCTTCTTAAAGTTATAATCATAACTATGATATACAATGATCACTACAGTTCCTATGCTTTTCTAACTATATGCCAAATAAATATGGATTTTATTACATAACCTTTTTAATATAAAAAACACTATGATAAAGTATATATATATTATTGGTTATCTATCTATCAAATGTAACCTTTTTTTTTTTTTTTCCTCCTATCTACCAGGCATATATATACATAAGCAATATAAAACATAGTTTTTATTTATTTATTTTATTTTATTATTTTTTTTTTCCCTATATACCAGGCCATATACATAAGCAATATAAAATATAGTGTTTTTTTTTTTCTTTTTTTTCAATCTACATACCAGGCCATATACATAAGCAAATATAAAGTCTAGTCTTGTGAGATATACCTTTGACTTGTAACAGTGACAATATTAAAATATTGTTATCTGTAACTTTTTTTTGAAATATTGTTATCTCTAACTTACGTGAAAGGAAATTGAGAAAGGTCTAGCATGTTTATCAAAAAGACAGATAAAATAACTTTTTGGTCCAGCACTAAAATTTGAACAAGTTTGAAATGTCTATTCGATTCGTGTCATGCGAAAACAACAATTAATCATGTCAACATTTTAAAATTAAAAATTTTTACTTGGTTTGAGTGTGTATGCTAATGGTTCAAACTTCATATATTAATAGATAAAAACTCAAAAAATATGATTATTTAAAAATATAAAAGGATTAGTTTTTTAGGCTAAAAATTTTGGTAATTTTTTGTTAACAATAACCAACTTTCTCATAATATATACGCCACAAACTATCTCGCATGTTCTAAACAAAATTTGAACTCGCAACAAATTAATTAAAAGAAATCACACATTAAAAAAGGTGCCATTGAAACACAACTTTTTGATATTCAACTCTTATAAAACTAAATAAAGTTGTGAATGTGTTATTATTATTATTATTATTATTATTATTATTATTATTATTATTTTATAAAAACTAAAACTTTATTAGAAACCAAAAGGATTTACAAAAAATTTGTGGAAAGCCGAAACACTAGTTGGGCTCCCACTCCTTTCTGGATACAAAAACTTAGTCTATGAAAAATAAAGGCACCACTCTTGACATTATTTGAGTGGCTAATAGCAATGGTCTTGATGCGTGAAAGTGTATCCAGCGCCTCTACATCCAGTTCCCCAAATGTTGAAAAAACGAATGGTATGAACTTGTAACCGTTGTCTTCGCATATAGACATATATTTCTTTCTCTTCTTCTCCACTGCATTATGCAAGGCTGCCCCCGGAGCCCACGCAAACGAATCAATACCAGCAAAAGGAGAGATTCCAGTCACATCCAAGCATGCATCCTTACCTTGGATCCAATTGAATAATAGCAAGTCTGCTGGGCGTAGCTCTTTCCCAACCCTTGAGAGAAACCCCAATGGAGCCTCCTTCCGCACCATGATCCCCACCTTGGAACATATATCAACAAGGACATCACGAACCAGGTTATGCCTGAACTTCACACCCACTTCACTGGAACAGTGAACTGCATGATCTCCCCATTGGTCCATACGATGCACATTACAGCTCGGGCAAGGGCTACCTTCAGAAAACATAGGTATAGAAAACCTATAACACAACACCGAACGGAATTGGCGATGGTTCATCCTCTGGCCTAACCCATCAATAGGAATTGTGAATAGGAAATCTTGTGCATGTGGAGCGCGGATGCTACTGAGAATAGCCACTTGTCTTGGACTTAACGAATACTTGAAGACAAGATCTTTCTCAATGACACCAAAATAACACTTTGCCAAGGTTTTCATCATATGAGGGGCAGGAGCGTCAAAGGTGACAGAGAGCACATCTATGTGACAAGCAATGTTGAAAGTATCAAGAGCATGTTGGAATGAAGAACCATGAGAATTAATATCAGTTTTAAACAAAATCTTGTCCTGTATGTCACTCGTTTGCATACGAGAGGCGAGGAAGGCGTACTGGATAATATCGCTCGCAGCATGGATACCAAGCCCACCCATCTTGATTGGGAGGTCCTGAGGCAGTAATAATATTCTCCAACGAAGCACGTAGCATCCGATCAAACTGAACTTGGCCCTCTTGTAAATACAAAGGGGAGCATGTCCTCAAAGCATAAGATAATTTCGCAACCCCGGCACAATTGCGAAGAAGGAGAAGCTCACATTGGGGATCATTAAGTTTGAGAATTGCCTCCATTAACGAGATAGTTTTAGCGACCCTTTTCAGAGCCAGGTCCTGACAAAATCTCTCATCCAAACTAACTGAACCACCAAGCAGTTTGACCCCATTAGCCGGCCGAGACATATTAATAGGAAAAACACCATCCCCCTGCTTCTAGGATCCTCCATAGGCCAGAAGAGTTCGGTCTTGTCAACATTCAAAAACAACCCCCGAGCTGGACCCTCCACCATAATAATGTCCAACGCCTTGGCAACCACGAGGGTATCTCCAACAAGAGTACCATCATCAAGATACTAAGCCTGAAGGGTAAGCTCACAAGATTGATTAATAGTCTGGACCAAGGGGTTCAAAGCGAGAGCAAACAATAAGGGGCCAAGCGGATCCCCTTGTTGGACCCCTTGACGAGACCAAAGGATGGAGTCATCATAATAAAGTCTAGCCGGCCTGGCATAGCAAAACTCAACCCAAGGAGCAATAGAAGGACAACGCATCCTAGTCTCCTGAAGCAAGACACTCCTATCGACCAGATTGAAAGCAGTCTTAAAATCCACCAACAGAATAGAAAGCCCAACTTCGTGACCCTTAGACTCAATAAGCCTATTTACAGAATGGAGAACAGCCTCACAACCGCCAGGAACGCCGACACCAAATTGAAAATCCTGTAAATAAGCATTCATAGAGTTGCCAGTTGAAGAAGAAGCGGCCTTAGAAACAAGCCTGCGCCACACCGTACCGACAGCAATAGGGCGTATGCCTCCACCCGGCTTGACCAAGGGAGTCAAGGGGGCACTAGCAATAAACTCCCCTAATATGGCAGGGCACTTTCCACAAAGGAACAGGTTGACAACACCAGTGATTGAACCTAGCAGATCATCAGCGATGGCAGAAGCAGCCCCTCTCAAAATATCCATTAAATGTTGTGCTCTAAGCCCATCCCGACCACAAGAATTCCCTTTTGGAAAGCTGCGGATCCTATTCAACACCAAGTCCTTATGCACAATAAGAGCATCTTCCCCTAAAGGAGAAAATGACAAAATTAGAGATGGGGCATAGGGGTGTTTGGCCTCTAACTCAAGCAAGGTGTCAGGTGTAGATGGGGCGACACCAGAGGACGTAAGCACCTTAATAGCAGCCGTGAAGTGCCCATCCCCTAGTTTACGCTTGCATTGAACCAAGTTACCAACATCCTGATCTTTGGGTTTCTCCACCTTGCCGAGGGATGAAGTGGCCCCAGCTACACGTTCCATCACCAGCCTCATCCTGTCTGCAGGATCCCTCCAACGGAGAATATCCCAAGAGATACATTCAAATTGACCCCGCTCTCGCTCACCAGAACGTCGTTGAGCTCTATTAGTGGGCACGAAGGTAGTCAACACCACACACGACAGGATAAGGAGTTGCACCCACACCGACAAATCCCCCGGGCATGCAAGGACCTTTTCTAGTGCATTAAGAAAGATCTTAGCAAACCCGAGACGTAGTCTAGGGGGAATACATTTAACCGTATGCAACTTCTTCAAGAAAACCCGACCAATGAGGTTCATGTCAAAACAATCTGACTCAACAGCCTGTGACGGTGTCAAAAGGTCGGCCACTACACCAACATCATCAACAGTATTAGCTTATACAACGACGGCGCCATTAACTGCATCCAATACGGGTCTAGGAGGCTCAGGAATGCCATAAATTGCGACTTCATTGAAACTAGGCGCAAGAACCACTTCCCCATCAAAATGCTTACAATTCTTACTAAAAGTGTGGGTGCAAAAACACACCCCACACAACCAAACACCCACCTCATGAAGAGCCTGATAAAGTGCAGAAAATAAAGAGAAATCTCTTGCAACCCGATCTTTGTGCGAAGCCTTCAAAACATCCATTTTAAAATGACGAGTATTCAAATGGTCAATAAAATATTTCTTAGAGAGCCCTTTACCATTGCCACCACTACACCCTTCACAGCCTTGTAAAGGACAAGAAATTCGAGGCCCAACACGGTTAGCCATGAAAAACAATCTAAACCGCAAAAAAAACCTTTTCATTTTTTATTTTTTATTATTATTTTTTTTGGTGTTGGTTCAAAACGCAAAAAGGAAATCCAATCCTAAAATAAAAACGCAAGATCACCCATAGATACAAACCGCATATAAGGCCCAAAACGCACAACCAAACACCTCCACAAGGCCCAAAACGCAAGACTATCCCTAAAGCCCAAACCGCAAGACCTCCCCTAAAAAAACAAAACGCAACTATCCCTAAAAAGAACAAAACGCAATCTCTGAAAAGGACAAACCGCACCTACAAGAAACAAACAAATCTCTATCCTTGCCAACCAAAACTCAACCCTTCCTAAAAACGCGAAACCGCACCCTACTCCAACCAACAGACAAGACCAAGTCAAAACGCACATCAGAAGCCAACAGACAAACTAGTGCTGCGGTCCCACAGGGTCAAAACGCAGGAAAGAAACCTCGAGATGGGGCACAATCCAAGGAAAGGAATGAAAACCCACACTGAAGGAGGGCTACACCCAGAAACAAAATTATAAACCCAGAAGAAAGAAAAACAAAAGAGGAACTGTAAACAAAATTATAAACCAAAAAGAAAGAAAAACGAAAGAGGAACTATAAACAAAAAGAAAAACGAAATAGGGGACGAAGAAGCAACCAAGACGGTTGGATCAAAGGGGAAGAAAGAGGAATGAGCAAGGGTCAGGAGATCAGGAAGATCACCCGATCGCCTGCGATCGCCCATACAAAAACGTATTATTATCATTATTATTATTTTATCCTTTCGCACAAAAACATCCATGTTATTATTATTAGCAGGGTACTCGCGCGTTGCGGAGGCGATTACTCTGAATCAAAAATTTTGACCAGTAATATTTTTCGATTACATGTCTTCGTGAGAATAACTTTACGCATGGCAAGAATTTTAGGGAATAAATTTATCCCACACTATTGCATATTAAAAATGTCAGAGTACTTGTGCATCATGATGCAATGAGGATACGGAAACGGTAGTCTGTAGTATTATGAGGTTGTGATGATTGGCGATGAAAGATACTTGCTAGTCAGTAGATGTTATGTAATGTTCGTCACAATGTTATATAACGTGTATACATAGAGAAGTATAAATTAGTTCGTGCAATATATGATCAGGAAATCTGCATATGACGTTGCTTAACAAAATATAAATTACGGTATTCAAAACTTACACACTTTCATACATATAACCATCTGAAAATATTCGTACTTTAACATGTATGATTCTTTTTAATCACATATATTAGCAAAATGATCACGACTTCACTAAAATTTTACTTATATACATACATAGATGATAAATGTTATGTGTATACGCAATTCTCATATTTTTTAAATGTTCATAAGCAAATAAAAAATTGGCATTAAAATTACATTAATGAATATTTTAAATAATTATGTGTAGGAACTATTGTTTATCGTATTATACATAACCTTAAACATTTATACATATTGCATTTTAATTTGTATTTCTTAGAAAATGAATTAAAGCATATTAGGAGAAAAGTTGTTCTTCCATTATATATAGTGAAAATTACTAATTTAGTAATTTTAAATACTTTCCATTTTAGTATCTTCGTTCAAGCATATATATTTTACCAACTCCATTTTCATTTTTTTTTCCTCGCAACTTCTAATAATGCTAACAACTAAAATTAAAAACCTAAAAATTAGAGATTTGTTAATTGGCATTAAAGTGGAAAACGAAATCCTTTATTTAAGTCAAATATTACAATATTAATGCACTCGTCGTTTTTCAACAATCATACCAAATGAAACCGAACAAATACATTGTTTACTTCTTTTGAAACATCTAGCTACTTTAAAATAAACCACTGAAAGATAGTATGCTAAGAAAACATACAATATGTTTTGAAGAACTCAAACTGGAAAATACAGTGACAAACCGATGAGGTTAAACATAAGGAAAATAAAGTTGAAGGTACCCTTTATAATTTGGGTGAAGTCCATAAATATGTAACGTACTATATCCAGGTTACCAATGTAGGTAACGCACCTCATATTGTTCCATTGCAAGCAAATAACTTTCAAAATAATTGACAAGTATGTAATTTGTTAACCTTAGATTTCTAACCATGGTATAAAAATTGCACCATTAGTCCTCAATAGATAATGCCAGTTAAAAGTTTTGCGTTGTTGGTCCTTAATACATAACTTTAGTTAACTTACCACCACCACCACCACCAATCACCACCACCACTCACCACCGCCATCCACCGCCACCACCAATCACCACCGCCACTCATCACCACCACCGCCACCTCCAATCACCACCGCCAACCACCGCTACCTCCAATCACCACCGCCAACCACCGCCACCACCACCACCAATCAGCACCGCCACTCACCACCATCACCCACCACCACTACCCACCACCACCACTTACCACCACCAATCACCACCGCCACCCACTTCCACCACTATCCACCTACCCACCACCACCACCACCACTTACCACTACCACCAATCACCACCGCCACATACCACCACCCACCACTGCCATCACAAATCACTACCACCGCTCACCGCCGCCACCCACTTCCACCACCACCACCCACTACCGTCACTCACTCACCACTACTAATCACCACCGCCACTCACCGGCGCCACTAACTGCCATCACCGCCACCAGCAATCACCACCGCCACTCACCACCACCACCCACAACCACCACCTCCAATAACCACCACCACTTACCACTGCCACCCACTGCCACCACCACTTACCACCACCAACACCAATCATCACAACCACTCACCAACGCCACCCACTAATTGCATCACCACTCACCACCACCACCATCACTCACCACCGTCACCCTCAAGTGGTGGTGGTGGCAGTGGTGAGTGGTTATGGTGATTGGTGTTGGTGATGGTAACTGGTGGTAGGTGGTGGTGGCAGTGGGTAGCGGCAGTGAGTGGTGGTGGTCGTGGTGGAAGTGGGTGACGACAGTGAGTGGTGGTGGTGATTGGTGATGTCAATGGTGGGTGGTTGTGTGTGGCAGTGGTGATTGGTGGTAGTGGTAAGTGGTGGTGGTGGTGGGTAGGTGGGTGGTGGTGGATGTGGGTGGTGGCGGTGAGTGGTGGTGGTGATTGGTGGTGGTAAGTGGTGGCGGTGGTGGTGGTGGGTTGTGGTGGTGGGTGGCGGTGTTGATTGGTGGTGGTGGTGGTGGCAGTGGGTGGCGATGGTGATTGGTGGTGGCGGCGGCGGAGGTGGGTAGTGGTGGTGATTGGCGGTGGTGATTGGTGGTGGTGATGGTGGCAGTGGGTGGCGGTGGTGATTTGTGGTGGTGGTGGTGGTGGTAAGTTAACTGAGGTTACGTATTAAGGACTGTATGATATTGGAAATCATAACACAAGGTCGAATTTGTAGTTAGGCCGAATTTAGAGAGATAAAGTGGGATATTCTAGTGAGAGAAAGTTTTGTTGTATGATTAAGAGTGAAAGAACATCCAACCCTTTCCCATGGATGGGAAAGGGTATATACACAAGACATAATACGCCCCTACTTGGGCTGTGGAATGGGCTGACAATGGGTAAAGACCCGACCCGACTCCATGGGTGATATGCTAACTAAACTAATACTACTAAGCCTACGAGCTAACCTATGCTAGACATAACTTGGGGTGACCGAGTCTTTCATATAGATTTTCATAATCCTAACAATCTCCCACTAAGGGAGGTTACCCCGAAAATTACAATTTGAATCCTAGCATTCTATTACATGACTTTAGTTTCCTAGCTCGTAGTCTATGATTCTTCAAAGTCTGCAATATTTGTACTTTAAGTAGTGATCTTTTGATGAATGTTCCTTTATATTTGGAGATCTTTGAGCTTTCATCGAGATCATCAGCCATCGTAAATCTCCAATTCATCCTTTGTAGTATAGTCTCTATGTGATGTTGTGACTTTCGGACTGACATGCTCACACTTTTCTGGATCATGATATTTTTCATCAGAATTGTGGAAGCAGTATTGTACGTCTTTCAATTATCATGATTTCTTTGATTGTGAGTGTGAAGTGCGAGCATGTGGTTATGAATTGACATCTCATTGGCCATCAGCTGCAACCGTTGGGAATTCTTGCAAACAACAGTTAGCAGTAAACAAACGAAAGTGTCTTTTTTCACTATTGTTGAATAGGGTTGCAAGAACCACGGTTCCCCGTTGATCAGTATAAATACTGCCTGTGATCAGGTAGAATTCCGAAGAATCTCCTTGACAGGGTTTCGCAGCTGTACTAGCCGTTCTCAAACCGGAGCATCTTAAAGTAGACAACACGGAGTGAGTGAACCAGCGAATTGGGATTCACTGATTAATGAGAAATTGATTTGAAAAACAGTCGCCTATTGCTGGATAAAGAGTTTTTGCAATACGACAAAAGTATTATGAGCAACATCAATTTTCAATCAAAAATATTTTTGTTTGAAAAATTTATGCACAGTCGATGTGCTCGAAAACAATTGTTGAACACATCGAAGGGTTTTTTCAAAAGCATCCGTCAATTCATTTACTGGAACAAGGTTGGTTCAAATGCGAATTGCCCCATCGTTGCTTTCCAGTTATCACAAGTTTGATGCATGCAGGATCTCACATGTCACCCACCAAGAGCTTGTTTGATGTGGGCTCAAGAAGGATTTCCATCTTCATTGTGAATACTTTACGTATCACTTGGATGTTCTGGCAATACCACAAGGATAATGCGTAGGACTCTTAATGTATATTTTCTTACTTTCACGGTGTATGAAACAACAAGCACATTGGAAGTGTGTCCTAATGAGATTTATGGATGATCTCTTGGCTCTAGACTCAATAGTGCGCTTTGGTTTTTGTATGCGGAGACTAGGGAGGGGTCTCTTGCTTCAATATCTACCATTCGCTAAGAGAAAGGTCGATAGATTACACCGGTTCCCCGTAAGAATGAAACAAGTCCTTTTAAGAGAACTTGAGTGGCTAGAAGGTTTAGTGCAGTGCGTCGCTGGGTCCATGACCTCTTGTCTTCAAAACCGGTGTTACCTTGGTAACAGTAGCATATGAATTGAGCCCGGTTTCTGCCCTAAGGTTGAATACTGGAGGGCTATTTTTTTCACCCTTTATCTTTATATTTCTTTTTCATTCTTCAACCCCTTCAACACTTACCGAGACTTCATCACTAGAACCTTGTTAGGTTTGTTCCAGTACTAGCTCCATCTCAGTCGGTACTCTTCCCTTATTCTAACGTTTCTCCTTTTTTAATCATACCTAAGGACTTTTACACTAACTAGTGGATTGTCCGTGGGTAGATCCCTCCGGCACTGGCGGGATCGTGGGAACGAATACCTAACCTTACCATCCTTATAACTCCAATAAAGTAAATGCAAGGTCAGTCATGTGGTATTGTTCTCTCCTCCTTAAAACCAATTGAAATTCAATCAAGGTACTTGTGATATTTGATATCAAAGCATTTGTACCTCAATTGCTTTTTATCTTTTAGAAATGCTCCCCCTCAACATGTGCACTAGTATTTGAAATTGTTTAGCACATGGAGGGAGGAGTGTCTGGTTGAGTCTTAAACAATCACATTTTTATCAGATTTAATATTTAAATCACATTCTCTCCCCCGATCACAAATTTCAAACCCTTTGAGATTTAGGATCCCAATTGATTAAAATAAGTTAGAAAATTTGGGAAAAAATGTGGTCTGATTCAATATGTACTGATAATGGAACATTATAATGCTCCCCCTCAATCTATGAGGGAGAATGTTAGTGTCAGGTATGATGAGTTTATAAATGATTTGGAGTTTAATGAGAAACTCATGAAAATTTCATATTCTGACACCTAACATTTGAATATTTATTCACTACTTATAATGTACAAAGAGAAAGAGGCTCGTTTGATGATATAAAATTTGAAAATATAAAATTTAAAATCACCCTCCCCCTCAATCGATGACCCATTTTCTATTAGAAGAGCTGTAGTCATTGATTTAGTGACAAATTTTATGAAAAATTTAAGTCCGATTGATTTTCAAAAATTTAAGACCAATTGATTTTCAAACAATATGTTTCCACCATGTGAGACACAAATACTCTCTTAAAGAATCATAGATGGAAAAATATTTGTATAGGCACAGACATCTTTTTGGTGACGTGCTTTCCTCATTTTGAAAAGCGGGTTGCATATCTGAAATAATAGCAAGCCATTTAGGCATGTTTTGAAAACTTTTTGAACTTCTGTTCGAACTTCATTTAAAGACCCGTGTCATTATTGAATGACATATCTAGGACCGTAAATGTTATCGATACCAGAAGAAATGCCTTGAAAAACAATTTTTGGAATTTTCTATTTTTCTATTTTTTATGGTTTTTGATGGTTTTATATTTTTCTGTTTACATTTTGGTATAAGATATTTACAAACTATATTATTCAATTTAAGAAGATGTTGACATGAATACCGAAATGAGGATATCAAGGCTCCTGAATAATCGTCTGAACTTGAGCCTTCTCAATTTGATGCTTAGGTAGCTTCCCCCCAAATAGACAATCTTCTTTTTGAACAGTTTCAAAGCTCTATTTTAAGCTTGCATTAGTTAAGCTTGCATTAGTTAAGTGCACAGCGGAATTTGTAGCAAACCACATCAAATATTGTTGCTTCTATTAAGAATGATCATCGTGATTATCTGTTCGGGGGTTCATCAAATAGATCAACATCTTCATCTCACCAAGTGCACTCCAATTATCTTACGTTTAACAAATCAGCCCATAATGTACACATATACCCAAAGAAAGACGAAATGATAACACCAAAGTAACAGGTTGAAGCACTGATCATCTAAACCGGCGTTGATGAGATAATTCATTAAGCTCGATCACGTGAACCTGTTGTGCGTCCCCGATGTACACATTTCTCTCCCTTGATGGTTGCGATCTCATCGGAATCAGCATAAAACTGTGTACATGAGGCATTAACCGGAAGCACTTTATCATAAATCATATCAGCTTGTGAGAAGATGTCGATAAATAATACCAAAATCCAACGGCTGACTCAAGTAACGTATCATCTCACACTTGTAATTCTTCTCATATTTCTTCCTACTGAAGGCTGAAGTAATGCATACCAAAAGTATCAAGAGACCACTTCCCCCAAGTGGTTGGAATAATACACTAAAAGCCACGAGTTAAAACACTGAGTTTCTCTGCGGTTATGACATTTGTCTTCCCGGAATAACTTCAATTAAGAAGAAGTAAAAAGTTCATCACGTGTAATCGTTGTGCGTTCAGATGTATGACTCCTTCCCCTTGCTAGTTTTGATACCTCAGAATCAGCATCACATTATACACACATATACTTGAAATCTTGTGAGGAGAACAAAATTGGCTCAAATGTATCCTGTGAGAATAAACCGTTACAGAACCTTTCTATGACCATCTCTACCAACCCTTATGTAGGCAATTTGAAGTGACCATTGATGGAGCAAACCCGATATACCAAACTTGAGGCTGAAGTAGATATCCCCGTTCTTGTGACTTAAGCTTGCACTAATGTTAGAAGAACAGTGTAGAGAATTTTTGCTCTGAGAAAATCTCTAAGTACTCAATACCCAACCAAAGTATGAGACATTAAAACCTCTTGCGTTTATCCACAACGTCATCTGCATGTGCCACTGAGTACTACAACGTAACTCCTTTAAGTGATAGTTAACTAGGTCATCAACCATCCACCCCGACTACTGGTAAATAGATAAACCAAGACTTCAACTTAAATCTTAAGCACTAGCAAGTTATCATTGAAATTCATGCATCCAACCAACCCCGACTTCAAGATAAAATAAGAACACGCCTTTGTGAAAGTCAACTGCAATCTCAAATAAGTGATACCCGATCACCTCCGTAGTCACAATTTGCGTCAAATGCCCAATAAGTGAATGAAAATACGATCTAATGTATGTCGATCCACTGAAAGACTAAACGAGCATGGTAAAGATGGAGAATGTAGATGAGAATGGTCATACACAAGAAGAATTTTTCTTCAACCAAAGATAAAGCGCACTGAAGCATATGCCTTTCTTTTCTATGAGTAGCGAGGCCTGACGTGTTGCAGGCAGATGCCATTTTGTTGACATTGAGGACCGAGGCTTGAACTGAAGTGTTCAAACGTCATTTGTCGTTGAAGAACGAGGCTTGAACTGATGTGTTCAAACCTCATTTGTCGTTGAAGAACAAGGCTTGAACTGATGTGTTCAAACGTCATATTATATGTTCATCAAAGTTGAGTTTCTTGAACCCCTAATTTATGTGATATCAGTCTTTTCGGCAACCAAACTCTGAGTCTTTCCTTAATAGGAGTTAACGATGTATCTACACTTAAGTAAAGACTACCTGCACTAACATTAAGAGTTTGTTCGCATTTATATGAGTTAGTGATATAAGCATTTAAACCATTTGAGGTTTCTCTGTCAACATTGGTTTTTTAATCAGTGAACATTTTCTTAGTAGGTATCCATCTAAGACCAACAATCTTAAAACTTCTACCTGTCGGTACCCACCTAAGACAAGATCTAGGAGTGTTTGGTTTCTCATGCAAAGTGGAAGACTTGTTGAGAGAAGACCTTTGTCCCATAGCAATCTGCCTACCAGGTTCCTGAGTATAACTCTTTGATTCTACGGGATTGTTGTTGTTTCTAGTCTTAGGGGATTGAACCTTAGCATGAGCATTCACTTCCTCCAGGAATTTTTATATACATTTATCATGAGTTGCATTAAAAACACATTTCTGACAAGTCGATCAACCAAAGTGTTTGGAGTCAGAAAAAGATCTAGAATTCTTAGAGTGATCTGCTACAAGAATCGCTTTAATCGATACGCAACTACTCTTAGAAACAGGAAAAATCCTAGTCTTTTCATGTGTGTTTTTCTTAGTATCCTCTAGGTTGTAATTCTGAACAATGTCTTTATGTCTAACATGTTCCTTTGATGTCACAAATGACACGCTCTTTGAACTAATCCTAGAAGAACTAGAAGCACTCATATGATGAGGTTTTGCGAACTGTGAAGTGAATGGTTTTAACAAAACATGTTTCGCATCAACTTGGGAGGCAAACCATGTT
Organism: Chrysanthemum lavandulifolium; assembly: GCA_022545495.1. NCBI lineage: Eukaryota > Viridiplantae > Streptophyta > Magnoliopsida > Asterales > Asteraceae > Chrysanthemum > Chrysanthemum lavandulifolium. The sequence continues at coordinate 132,065,955 of CM040246.1, read as the reverse complement.
TTTGAAAATTTTGGTCGTTCAGATCTAGACGCAGTCGGTTGTCTAACAACTGATTGGTTTCTAAGTGGTTGTACGACTGGTTTCACCAAGATTGATGGTTTTGCAAACTTAGTGTTCACACTATTTCTTGTTAATTTTCTTACCTCATTTTTTAATGCTGCAATTGTAAAACCCTTTTCCTGAAGTTGAGCTTTGAATTCATCATTTTTGGCCATCAAAGAAATTGTTTGTTCTATAGTCTTAGTTCTTGTTTCTTTGATAGAATCATACATATCTTTGTAATGCTTTTTCAAAGTCTCATTTTTCGTAAGTAATTTAGCCACACTATTTTCCAATTCGATGTTTCTTGTTGCAATTGCATCAATGTCATGTATAACCTTGGCTTCATTACTTTTCTCATGCATATTACTTTGTTTTTTCAAATTGTTGATCGTTGAGTTTTTGGCTTGTAGCTAAGCTTTCAAAATGTTTATTTCAAAAAATTCATGAAATTCAGGAAGTTCCGGATTCTTACATGGTTTGTTAGTTTGAAGACTTTCCTCCTTATGTTTCATTGCAACTTCAAGTGAAATGCAATGTTTTTCAAGTTATAAGAATATGTTTGAAAGTTCATGTAACATATTGGTTATCATAAACACATAAACACACTATGTATGGATCGAAATTGAATGAGTTTTAGAGAGAGAAAGATGGAGAGAATGGGAACTTCTAGTGAGAGAAAGTAAATGTATATTATGAGAAGCTCCACCTTCTACCTTGGGAGGTAGAAGGTATTTATAGTTTCTTACAAAAACGCCACCTACGGGCTGTGGATCAGGTATACAGTGGGTAAAGACCCGTCCGTCCTACACGGTGTTACTTAACTAACTACTTATCATAACAAAACGACTAAGACTACGAGCTTTCTAGTGCTTGCAAATACTTGAGGTGACCGAGTCTTTAACTTACGGGTTTACTAAATCCTAACAATCTACCCCTAAGGGAGGTCACCTCAATTACAAATAGATATTACATTATGAGTTCTATCATTCTATTACACGTTCTTTAAATTTGTAGCTCGTAATCTTTGATTCTTCAAAGTCCGCATGCTTTGTACTTTTAGTGGAGGTCTTTAACTGATCCATGAATTGGTGATTCTTTGAGCTTTATTAGAGATCATCAGCCACAGTAAATCTCTGAATCATCCTTTGTTGTATCGCCTCCATGTGATATTGTGACTTTTGGACCAACATGCTCACACTTTGTTGGATCATGATATGTGCATCAAAGTTGCTGAAGCATAGCTTGAGGTCTTTAGATTATCATGATTTCTTTATACGTGAGTGCGAGGTGTGAGCATATGGTTATGGATTGACTTCTCAATTTCTATCAGCTGCAACCGTCAGATGTTCATGCAAACAACAGTTAGCAATAAAACACACAAAAGTGTCTTTGTTCACTTTCGTTGAATATGGTTGCAAGAACCACGGTTCCCCATTGATCAGTATAAATACTTCCTGTGATCAGGTAGAATTCCTAAGAATCTCCTTGACAGGGTTTCGCAGCTTGATCTAGCCGTTCTCAAACCGGAGCGTCCTAAAGTAGACAACATGGAGTGAGTGAACCAGTGAATTGAGATTCACGGATTGATGAAAAATTGATTTGAAAAACAATCGCGTATTGCTTAAGAGAAAGAGTTTTGCAATACGACGAAGGTTTTATGACAAAGATCAATTTTCAATCATAAATACTTTTGTTTAGGAAATTAAAGCGCAGTCGATGTGCTAAGAGAAAAGAAGTGTAGAGCACATCGAAAGGTTTTTCAAAATTATCCGTCAATCCATTTCCTGGACCAAGGTTAATTCAAGAGTGAATCGCCCGTTTCTATCCAGTTGTCACAAGTTTGATTCTTGAAGAATCTCACATGTCACCCACCAAGAGCTTGTTTGATGTTGGCTCTAAAAGGATTTCCATCTTCATCGTGAATATTTTACATATCACTCGGATGTTCTGGCAATACCACAAGGATAATGCGTAAGACTCTCAATATATATTCTTACTTTCCACATTGTGTGAAACAACAAGTCTTCATGAACTGTGTGTCATAATGAGATTTTGTGGATGATGTCTTGGCTCTATACTCAATAGTGCATTTTGGTTTCCTATTCGGAGACTAGGGAGAGGGTCTCCTTCTTCAGTATCAACTATCTCTAGGAGAAAGTCGATAGATTATGTAGGTTTTCCGTGAGAATGAAACAAGTCCTTTTAAGAGAACTTGAGTAGCTTGGGAAGTTTAGTGCAGTGCGTCACTGGGTCCATAACGTCTTGTCTTCAATACCGACGTTACCTTAGTAACCACCAGTAGCATATGTATTGAACCCGGTTTCTTCCCTAAGGTTGAATTATTGGAGGGCTATTTCTTTTCACCCTTTCACTTTTCAATTCTTTTTCATTCTTCAACCCCTTCATTGCTAACTGAGACTTCATTACTAGAACCTAGTTGGGTTTGTTCCAGTCCTAGCTCTATCTCAGTCAACACTCTTCTCTTATTCTCACTTTTCTCGTTTTTTCATTATACCTAAGGACTTCTACACTAACTAGTAGATTGTCCCTGGGTAGATCCCTCTGGCACTGTCGGGATCATGGGAACTAATACCTAACCTTACGATCCTTATAACTCCAATACATAAAGTAAAATGGTTGGTTGTGTGGTACAGTTCTTTCCGCCTTGAAACCAAATGAAAATCATTTAAAAAAATCAATCAAGGTACTTATGATATAATATCAAAGCATTTTGTACCTCAATTGTTTTTGATCTTTCATAAATGCTCCCACTCAACATGTTCGTTGGCTTTTAAAATCATTTAGCACATGGAGGAAGGAATGCTTGTTTGAGTCTTTAAACAATTTAAACGATCACCTTTTTATCAAAAGTTTATTTTAAGACTTTCAATGATAACTTGCTCGTGCTTTGAATTTGAATTTAGGACTTTGGTGTTATCGTTTACTTCTGGTTTTAGATAAATGCTCCCCCTCAACATGTGCATAGTATACTTGAAATCGTTTGGCACATGGAGGAAGGAGTGCCGTTTATTAATTTTCTAAACCACTCACTGATAACATCAAATTAGCATGATATTTTATATATCAAATTCTTGTGTTTATGGCCTCTTTTGTATTAATATGGTACTTAATTCGTTCATATTCGTTCATAATTGCATTTCAGGATAAATGAGGCGTTGGAGCGGAAAAGATGTGTTATAAGGCCAATTATATGTTCTGAAGATAGATTACGGCGTAAGTGCACAATTTACTTACGCTGTAACTCACACTACGAGGGCCTATGAATTCTGTGTGAAGATTACGCCGTAACTCGTTAATAATGTTACGGCCTAAATATGATGCCTTGAAGGATACGGCGTAACCAACTCTTATGGTTACGTCGTAATTATTTTTATGAAGGTTACAGCGTAACACAATAAATTAGTTACGCCATAGAGATAATTTCGTAGTGGATAAGTATGTGCTGACGAAGGATTACGGCGTAACCCAATGAATTAGTTACACCGTAATTAATAACTTGGGCGCAAAGTTTGGAAGTCCAGGGATTAAAAGCGGCAAGTTAATATTTATTTTATTCACATTGAGGACTAAAGAATAAATGCAGAAGTACGAAGAGGGGCTAAAGTTGTCAAATTTATTACACATTTATATTGTGTAACTAAAGGAAAAATAAAGACAAGGATCCAAGTGAAAGGTTGCAAAAGCTCAAGGACCAAAAGTGCAAAACTCCTAAACTTATTTAGTATGATGGATGGGGATCAATTAAAAAGTGTAAAAATTAAAAAGTATGAAAAGTAATGACATAATGACACGTGGCTCCCTATCATTTTTTCATCAAGGGTAGTTTCGTACTTAATATTTAATTACCTCTGCTACTCAACCATCCCCAAAACATGACTAAAAACACCATTAAAAAAACACACACTCACCACCACCGTTACAACCACCACCGATTAACGAAGCCTCCACCATCGAATACGCCGGAAACTGTCGTTACACACCAACCACCCTCACCAGATCTCCTACCATAATACCACATCGTCATCGCGCCATCATTACCGCCAGTGGATCTGTCATAAACATCAATCTACCACCACCACAACCGTAATTATCAAAACCACCATCATTTCGTTGTACTGAGGAAAATAATGGATCATAATTAGCAAATCTAAACCAAATAGATTACTGGGAGTAGATTATAAACATTTAGAATGGATATAGACATATAGCAACCTAGCAGGTCAGAATATTATCACTAATATTAGTCTAATAAAATTCACCACTGTTTTTGCAACCATGTTCTTGACTTCGTTTTTGGACTTTTATGATAAATGCTTCTTAAAGTTTTTGAAAATTTATCTAGTTTGGTTAATAGCTAAACATACCTTTTTTTTATAAGGGAGATGGTGATGATGATAGTTTGTGAATGTCGAGGATATGGATGGAATACATGCAGCAAATCTATAAGAGTTGATCTTTGGGATAGACATTTTAATAGTCACTTTAGTAAATGATAGAAAATAGGATTGATCTTTTGTTATTTAAAGTGGGTTTATTGAAAGAAATTGAGTGTGTAGGTGAATTATGAAAGTGAAAAATGTGGGATAATTGTGTATTGCTTGGTTGTTTATAGAAGAAATATTAATGTTCATCAATTTTGTAACAAAAAAGTATCGTTCATCAATAAAAGGTGTTGTTCATCGATAAAAATAGTTTTTCATTTGTTCATCAATAAAAGTATTGTTCATCAATAAAAAATTTGTTCATCAGTTGTATAAAAGAAATCACAATGTTCATCTGTTAAAGTCATAATGTTCATCAGTTCATCAATTAGTTTTTTTTATGTTACATTATAATGTTCATCAGTTTTCTTTTATGTTATGTTATAATGTTCATCGTTACATCACTTGTTCATCGGTTTTTGGTTCATCGTTCATTAGTTAGTTTTGGTCATCGCTTAATTTTGTTCATCGATTATTTTTGATAATGTTCATCGATTCAAGTTACTATTGTTCATCGACTCATCAATTTTCTAATAAAAATACAATGTTTATCGGTTCATCTGTTATTTTGATATTGTTTATCGATTATTTTGTGATAACGTTAATCGATTATTTTTATAATGTTCAATTTTCGAAAAATAACGTTCATCGATTATTTTGATATTGTTCATCAATTATTTTTGATAACGTTCATCGATTATTTTTATAACGTTCATCGGTTTCGAAAAAATAACGTTTATCAGTTATTTTTGATATTGTTCACCAGTTATTTTTTATAACGTTCATCAATTATATTTGATAACGTTCATCAGTTATTTTTGATAACGTTCATCAGTTATTGTTAATCTTTAACATGGAATATCTCACTCATATCATATCGGATTTGAGTGATTCAAATTTCTGGGTAAAGAATGGTCAAAAACCTACAATTTTCATGATTTAAGTTTTGTAAAATTCGGCTTTTAAACTAGTCAAAATTAGAGCCGAAAATGCCAAAAATTTCAAGAAAATCAACACCCACTTAAAAAGTTGAAAAAAAAAAGTTGAGATTCATATATCATAATGCCTACCAAATTAAAGAGAATTAAAATTTTAAAAATATGGTGAAATCGGTTTTTCATAAAAGTTCATCGTTTAAAAGTTATATACGTTTGAAGTTTTGGGGTGGAATTAAAAAAACGAGTTAAAAGGACCAAAATGCCCCCTAACCGAATTTAATAAGAAAAAAGGGAAGGATTGGATGGGGACACATGGCACTCAATGATAGGCTTTCTACACTTTTTAATTTTTTTCACTTTGCAAAGGATCTCAACTCTTATACTAAATCATATGACATAGAAAAGATATCAATTAGGGTACGTTTGTGTTTGCTGTACGAAGTGACCAAAAAGGAGACGCTACAGTGAAGGTTCGAAAGGGAAAACCCTTCGGGGTTTTGCCCCGGTACTCAACTAGGGGATAGATAGCAATTATCTTGGCACGATATGTAATCATTTTCCGACTCATAATATTATTTTGGTTTCATTATTCTATTATAATTTTGATTCTAATTTAATTGTTGGTCCATCTTTATTTATTGTGTTCTAATTAATTGACTTTTAATTTATTATTAGTCGATTAATTGTTCGATGTTAATTCTTTGTTTATCTATCGTTTTATATGCTGTTTTATTAGTCATTCCATTAGAATATTTTTGTGATGTGGAAACTAGGTTCTAGCCTAGTTTTGATTCTTTTATTATTAATGTTTTTGTGTTTATTAATTGTTTCTAGTGTATGCATGCATAGTTTGTTGGTAGCCACCATAGTTTCGGTAGTTTTGAATGGCGGTCGTATCTAGTTGCTTAGGAGAATTGACCAACTGACCCTAAGTAGTTAGGTGAAGTTTGGGAGGGTAAGAATTGACCAACTGACGAACCTTCCTCGCTTATGCGAACTGACCAAATGATCACCGGTCGTTTGGATAAACTTAAGAAGTTAGGGATAAGTGTCTAAGATGCTAGCGCCCGGGCACTCATTGTTTCGAATCTTGCATGTAGCGGTACTTAATGACTTGGCTTAGGGGACTAAAAACAACTCGACTTTCAAGGGTAGAATCTTGATCTCGGGTGGAAGCATTTGCTGATAGGTCAGGATGAACTGACCAAATGCTGTCCTAGCGACTTAAACCCCCACTTGAATCAGAAATCTAGTGACTTGTAGAACCAATGTAATGCGATAGTAAATTCCGGCTCTTAATGACTGCTATTAGATTACCGAATGATCCCGGGTGATCTATCATCTTTGTGAGGATTCTAAGAATCATAGAGTAGATGAATTGACCATAGGAGTCTACCGGCTTTTGTCACGATTCATTCGTGGATGAACGCAGTTTAGAATAGCATCACTATCCTTCCCATTAGCTTTTTTACTAGAGAACCAACCCAATTGATCACGTGACACCTTAAATATTATCAATCATATCATTAAAACTTATTTATTTGACAAATTTAATTAATTAGACAACTAGGAATCAACCGTTCTTGGGACGACCTTATTCTTACCATTCCCTCACTACATGCGACTGGGTACACTGCCCATTAGTGCATTAGGTAGGCCATAGGTAGACGAGTTACTATAAATGTAAAACCTGGTGAGAATTCCTGCATCACTCACCGAGTTATCATATTATTTCAGATTTAAGTCACAAACTCTCCGCCGATCAAAAATTTCAAACCTTTTGAGATTTGGGATCCCAAGTGATTTAAATCATTTAGAAATTTTTTTAGGAAAGATGTGACTTTGTTTAAAACTTTACTGATAAGGAACAGATTTTGGAATATTAAGAATGTTAGAGTCAGGTATGATTATTTTGAGAGATCTTTAATTAAAAGAAAATTTTCATTTTGAAAGATCTTTTGATTTATAACGAAAGGTCATACACTGACTCATATCACCAAAAACTTTTATTCACCACTTTATAAAGTACAAACTGGACACAGTAACATGCTTTTTTTGTACCAATTGTATGAAAATATCTTTTTTTCGGTATTCATGTCTACATTATATTACATTGAATAATCAATTTTGAAAACACGAAGTTTGAAATCACTCTCCCCCTCAATCAGTGACCGTGGTCGTTGATTGAGTGACAAATGTTTTGACAAAATCGAGTCCAGTTAATTTTCAAAAAAATTGAGTCCGATTTATTTTCAAACAATATTATCACCATGTGAAAACAAATATTTTTCAGAAGAATCTTTAGAATGAAAAACATTTATAGAGGAACATTCGTCTTTTTGTCCAAAAATTTCTCTGATTATTGTTTTTAGGATAAGTGTTCGATATTTAAAGAAATCGATTTAGCTCAGCACTTTCCTTTCTTTAAAAGCGGGTTACAGTCTGAAATAACTGCAAGCCATGATTTTAAGCACGGATTACTGCCTGAAATGACAATAAGCCATTATTAAGTGCGGGTTACAATATTTGGTAATTGTAAACCATGTTTTTGTTTAAGGCATGTTTTGAAAAACATTTGAACTTCTGCTCGAACTTCATCTAAAACCTTGTGTCATTATTGAATGACAGTTCTAAGATCGTAGATGTTATCGATACCAGAAGACATGCCTTGGGAAAAACAATATTTTTAGTATTTTCAAATTTTCGAATTTTATGGGTTTTGTTGATTTTATATTTTCTATTTTCTTTTCTTTGGTTTTATAATTTTGTATTTTGCTTTTGAAAAAATATTTACAAAGAATAGGTGAAGAAACTCCTTTACTCCTCATCCTCTTCCTGGAGACGTTTAAGCGTTTCCGGCTGCAGACTCTTCATGCCGAGTCGTGGGAGGATAAACTCAAATCGGTCTGTTGTAAGAGCTTTTGTGAATATGTCTGCCAACTGATACTATGTCCTCACAAAGTAGAGTTCAACCACACCTTTCTCTACTTGTTCCCTGATGAAATGATGTTGAATGTCAATGTGCTTTGATCTGGAGTGTTGGACATTGTTGCAGCAGAGAGCGATGACACTTTTGTTGTCACAGTACAGAGGAATTTTGTTGAATACAAAGCCATAATCAGATAATTGGGATCTTATCCATAAGATTTGAGCACAACATGATGACATGGCAATGTATTCAGCCTCTGTAGAAGATATAGAAGTACTCATTTGCTTCTTTGATGACCAACTCACTAATTTATCACCCGAAAACTAAGCACCTCCCGACGTGCTTGACGAGTATCTTGACACCTGCATGGTCGGCATCGCATAAGTCGTTAGTGACACGGCGGTGTCCTTCGGATACCAAAGTACCATGTTAATGTTCCTTGGAGGTAGCGAAAGACCCGTTTAACCGCTTCAAGGTGCTTTTTAGTAGGCTTAGCTTGCTAGCGAGCACACATGCATACAACGAACAAAATGTCAGGTCTACTGGCAGTGAGATACATCAAGGATCCAATCATACTACGATATTTAGTTTTATCAACCGGGATCCCCGAGTGGTCCTCATCCAGTTTTGTTCGTTTCACCATGGGTGTGTCAATAGGGTCACAAGAATCAAATCCAAAATTCTTTAATATTTCATTAGCATATTTAGATTGATTAATAAAAATGCCTCCGGGATTTTGAGAAACTTGTAATCCTAAGAAAAATGACATTTGTCCCATCATTGACATTTGAAATTTAGAGCCCATCTCTTTTGAAAAACGGTCACATTCATTAGGGTCGGTCGAGGCAAAAATAATATCATCAACATATATTTGAACATGAATTAAATGTTTGCCTGACTTCCGAGTGAACAGTGTGGGATCAACAGCACCTTTGTAGAATCCATTAGCTAAAAGAAACTTTGACAAAGTATCGTACCATGCCCTTGGAGCCTTCTTCAAGCCATAGAGAGCTTTTTTTCAGACGGTAGACATAGTTAGGATGCTCGGGATCCACAAAGCCTTTGGGTTGACTAACATAGACCACTTCTCTGAGATCACCATTAAGAAAAGCAATCTTTACATCCATTTGATAAACTACCATATTCTTGATAGCCACATTAGCAAGGAAGATTCTGATAGCCTCAATTTGTGCAACCGGAGCAAATGATTCCTCAAAGTCAATACCCTCCTCTTGTCGATATCCTTTAGCCACAAGCCTCGCCTTATTCTTGAGCGTCACCATGCTCATCAAGTTTCACCTTGAAGATCCACTTGAGAGAATAATCATAGCACAATCTGGAGCTGGCACTAATTCCCATACATCAAATCGATCAAACTCATGAATTTCCTCTTGCATAGCATTAAATCAACTGTCCTCAGACATTGCAGCCTTGACATCTTTTGGTTTGATCTTTGATAGTACAGAGTTGAAGAAGCACCATAAGGCATCAGTGGCAAGTTGTTTTCTAGTAGATATCGGACGAGAAGGATTCCCAATGATGTTATCCAGTGGATGACCATGTGTCCATTTTCTGAGATGTTCATGTGGTTGTTCATAAGGTATCGAAGTGGCAGAGTTAGGATCCCCTGGTAAAGATGCCTCATGGGTTGGTTCAGGGGCAAATATATTTTCAAATGGAGCATCTTCGGGAGTAGCCAAGGGGTTATCTTCAAAAGAATTATCTACTGCATTTCCTTGATGTATAGAAGAAGATTGAGGATTCGAAGATGACGATGAATGGTCAACATATGGAGCATCTTGTGATATGGAAATAGAGACCGTTGGACCATTTGGATTGGTTGGAGCAGGAGCAGTTACAGACTGGTGGTGCGGGGTATCATCAGTTGTAGGCTCATCGTATTCATCACACATTGGATCAAATAGATTCTTCAAATCTTTTTCTAAGGGAGGTACATAAGGATCTGCAGGCATGGCATTCTGTACAAGACCCAAACTTATGGGTCCAGGTGTCAAAAGTTGATGTGCGGGTCCAGAACTAGAGTGTCCAAGAGCCATTTTCTCAATCAGCTCATCGAACGTAATTTGAATAGTTTCCATAATATTTCGGGCTCTTTTGTTGTAGATTCGGTAACCCTTCTGATCTGGTGCATAACCAACGAAAAATCCAATATCAGCCTTAACTTTCAACTTTCCCAGATCTTGACCATCATTGGTTGGATAGCACAAAGCCCCAAACACACGAAGAAATGAGAGATCCGGTTTTCTATTGTGTACTAACTCGTATGGAGTTTTACCATGAAGAGTATGTATTAGGGAACGGCTTTGAGTGTAACAAGCAGTGTCAATGGCTTCCGCCTAGAGAAACATTGGAGCATTTTGAAAATATTAGCATAGTCTTAGCAACTTCTACAAGAGTCCGATTTCGCCTTTCAACTACACCGTTCTGCTGAGGAGTGCGTTGAACACTTTTCTGATGAATGATTCCAATGCTTTCATAAAACTTACTGAGCTCCTTGTTCACAAATTCAGTTCCATTATCTGTTCAGATGATTCTAACTATTTTGTTAAGCCTAACCTGCAATTGTTTGATAAGCTTAATGACAACTTCGGGTGTTTCATCCTTAGTTCTCAAAAACTTTACCCAAGTGAACCGAGATTAGTCGTCAACAACAACTAGCACATACGTCTTCTCATTGATACTTTGTACTCTCATGGGTCCGCATAGATCCATGTGAAGGGTATGAAGAACTTCCATAATGGAATTGGCAGGTTTGGGTATGTGGGCATACTTTTTGCTTTTGCCCAATTGGCATGCAGAATAAAGATGATCTTTTTCATATTTCAACCGGGGTAAGCCTCTAACAAGGTCCTTTCTAGAAATATCATTGATAGTGCCAAAGTTCAAGTGATTGAGTCGACGGTGCCATAACCATGACTTGTTCTTAGATGCCTTTGACAACAAGCAAATAGGAGAAGACTTCATCATGTCTTCAATAGAGATGGTGTACAAGTTAGTGCCACGAGATCCTTTTAGAAGTTCAACACCATCTAATTCTCTAACGAAGCATGTGTGTTTTCTGAAGGCTACTTCGAGATCAAAATCACAAAATTGACCAACAAAGAACAAATTGTGTCCAAGTCCTTCTACATAATATACCCGGGAGATAACACTATCACCAAACACATAATCTCCATAACCCATAATTGCCCCAAAATGATCATTCCCAAATCTAACAGTCCCGATGAACTTATTCACGAAGTTCTTGAGCCGTGAGCGATCCCAATCATATGTTTTGAGCAGCCTGAATCCAAATACCAAAGGACGATTTGTACGACCTGCATTTGAAAACAGACAAATATGGATAACTAGAAGCATTGGATCCCCATGAGAATATGGTTTTCGATTGGTTAGTACAAGCAATCTGTAGACCTATCACATTTCTTGCCATGACATTATTAGTGGGAGCAGCACTAGTAGAGGCAGTGGACCTAGTCGAAGTGTGCTGACTTCCTAAAGGTATAATTCTACCAATGGGCTTCCATTTCTTAATGGACATTGATCTAGACAATGTAGGGCAAAGTTCACTAATTTTGAATTTTTGGCCTGTAGGCTTCCACTGAAAACCCACACTAATAAACCTTTTCCTGTAGGTTTCAAGATTGCTTAACTTTGTTTTGCATTATCCACTGGGGATTTAACAGAATGCCTCAAATAAGACACAACACTTCATCATGATTACCAGAAATTAAACATTTATTACATGTTTTGCAAGCGATAGCAAAATTGAATTAATTACGATATGCTTATAGCTAATACTAGAATCAACACGATTCGTTTTATTCAACTCAAACTTATTATTCCTATGGTGGTCTTCTACTCTCTTCTCTTGATCACTTTTAGCTCGCGAGGTCCTATCTTGCTTTGTATTGCCTGAAGGCTTTGACCCGCTAACCTTAGTGTCACTGCTTACTCCTGTAGAAGGAACGACGGGAATATTAGTTGGTTTCACTACTTTTTGCATTTCTGGCCTAGAAGTGTTGGGCTCTGAGACTTTAGGAGGCACATCAAAGGTAACATGCTTGACTTTAGGCATAGAAGTGGGTGCAACTATTCTATCTCGCCTAGTACTAGATTTAGGACATGTAGCAATGACATATTCTAAGAGTTCCTGAGATCGTTTGGCATACATGCAGGCATAGGCAACCGCACTATCAAGTGGTTTCTCTATTCTATCATCTTCTACAATCTCACGGAGACCCTCTAAACTATCCTTAAGGTACGAAGATATGCTTGATATGCAAGTTCATTATTCCTAAGAGGAGGGGGAATATACAACACATCAATAGCATAATTATTACAAGCAGAAACCTTTGGAACAACATATTTGCAAGTGGGAATCGGCAATTTCCCTTTCACCATACGCTTCAGATTCTCAATTTTGTTAAGCAAAGAAGTTACCTTTTCAATGTGTTTATCATGATTAACCTTGACTGAATCATATAACTCTTTGTTTTGCAATTTAACCTTTGAAATTTCAGCTTGAAAACATTCATTTTCTTTTTGCAATTTATTGATGATGTTTTGAAGTTGGAAATTCTGAGAATCTAAAGGCGGAGGTATCTGAGTGCCAACCACTTCACTCCTATTTCCCTTCAATTGGGAAATTTGAGCTTTCAACTTTCGGATCGTGTTGCAGTGAGCTTGAATCCGTTCATCACGTGAGTTTATTTCAAAATATGCATCAAACTCAGGAGCATCCGAAGATGTCTTGGCATTTGAGGTTTTGATTCTTTCTTCAAGATGTTGATATTTTAATTGTAAATCAAGATATTCAACTTCTAATTTAGAAAAATGCGTGACCATGTTATCATGATCATCCTTTTCGATTTTGTCATGCAATTTTGAATTTTCGGTCTCAAGCTCATTGACACGATCTTGGGAAACTTTAAATGCAATTGATAAATCATAAAATTGAGAAGCAGTAATGGCATAATTAGTAACAGTATAAAACACATCCTGGGCAATGCATCTAAAAATCAAATTCTCATTAAGGATGTGAATATTCTTTCTCTCAATCTCATTACTTTTAAGCTCATATGCATTAATTCTAACCTCGTTTTCCATTTCATTAAACATCTTTTTCATTTCTTTAACTTCAGTATCTAAGGCTTTTTGAATACCCTCGAATTGTTCTTTTAATTGTTTAAAGAATGGAATAACCTCTGTAAGATAACACTCTTTTGTTTGCTCAAAACCCTTTCCCTTCAGTAATACCTGTTGGTGTGATTCTCTTCTTACATGTTTTATCGAAATCAACAAATAGTTGGTAAACTACGTATATGCTAATTAAGGGTTTTCTCTGTGTAGGAAGAGTTATGGGCACTAAATGCATTGGTGTATTGGGAGGATACACTGTAGCCGCAGGAAATTTCCTAAGGGGAGGATTATGTTCAACAAGTTCTTCAGCCTTTCTCTTATCCATATCTAGCTTCCAAAACACTTGTTCAGGGGTTAATTAAGTCTGAGGTAAAAACGTGGCAAGCCAGTTTTCCTTAGTGTAATTGGGAGTTTTGACATTTAAATTATAACTCACACAATTAGGTTCCTTAAATTTCTTATCCATTTTCTCTCTAGAGGCATTTTCTAACTCTATGTCCTCTTTAGTGTTTTCTACACAAGTTGGCTTTTGTTTGGGCTTAAGAATCTTACTTACATCATAAATCACTTCTTGAGCCTTTTTTGCTTTCTTAAGATACGCAGAATTTGGGTCTTCTACAAGTCCAATACTGTGTTTATCACTTAATACTATGTGATTTGAAATCATGTGAGCAGTTTGAATGGTGTTGCCTTGTATGTACAACTTATTTTCAAGCTTGTTCTTTAAAGTCTTAAGGTTGGAAAAATCATTTAGGAGTTTTGATTCCTTTTCTTTGAATTCTTGTTTAAGCGTTTTTACATTTTCTTGAAGTTCTTGTTTTTGCTTAACAGTTTTATTAAGTTTCTCTTGTAAGGAATTTAACTCTTGTTTTAACGTTTCTTCCCTTAAATTACTTTTAGTGATCAATGTACGCATTTGGCTATCCATTTCCTGCTCACGGGTGGTCAGCTCAAATTTAGCACGATGTTCATAGATGGCAACTTGATCCTTATATATGTTTAGCTTAGTGGTATGGAATCATCAGATGCATATTCAGTGTACTCATCAAACACATATTCATCATTAATGGCAGAAGATGCACCACTTGGTACAACAAGACTTTCATCGTGCTTCACATATTGCTCATATGGGACAACATTGCTATTACCCATATCTTCAATATCTGATTCAATGAATTCTGTTGGTTGTACTTTGTTGGGAATCTTTTGCTCATCAACCATATCATATAGCTTTAGTACCTCTGATATGATAGAATCCTTGGAGGGACCAACTTGTTGAGGTGATGAGACCATTGGAGAAATATTAGCCATGAAAATAGTTTACGCCATTGGTTCATCATCAACATCAGAGTCAAAGGCATCACAGTTAGCAACCTGGAAGACATTGGGATTGTTCTATGCCAAATCATATACTGGTTGTTCATCCACGTCAGCATCATATGTTTTGGCATTCCCATCAGCAAGAAACAACAACTCCTCCTCATCCAACACTGCTCCACTGTCTTGAGCTTGCATCAGCAGCATCTTATCCCTGAAGTACTCAACATTTTGTGGACGTTTAGGTTGAGTGCAGTTCCTAGCAATATGTCCCTCTCCTCCACAATTGTAACACTTAATCGGTTTGCCTTGACCCTGAACTACAATCCTTCCTCTGTTCTAAGCACCTACATAACCAGCTCTAGCTCCACCATTCCCCCGTGCAACATTCCGTGGATTCACATTCTTCCTTCCTTACACATTCTGAACCACAACCCTTCCATCTTTCACAGTAGCTTGATTTTCTAGGTTAGATGAGGTCCTAAGTTGGTTATTGATTTGGGGAAGTGAGGTTCTGGACTGTTGAACCAATAGAGCAACTTGGTTTGCAAGGTTTTCAATCAACATGTTTGTTGGGGTAAATCCTGAGTTTGGTATGGTAATCTGATTCTAATTCTGAGAAGATGGTATGACTTGTGATGCTCGAGTGTTTAACCTCACATTAGAAACAAATGTAACTGAGTCATTTGTAGGGTTTGTTGCTGCTGTAGTAGAGTTGAATTTCTCCAAGATCAAACGCTCGTATGTAGCATGATTCTCATGTTGTAGTAAGTAGGCATACAACTGCTCATAGTTAGTGTTCCTCAATCCTTTGTTCAACTTCACAGCAGTAACAAATCTGTGCCATTCAGGGTTCATGTTGTTTACGAACTTGGAATTGAGTTGGATGTTTGGCATAGTCATATTGATATTTCTCATATCATTCACAAGTTTGTGAAACCTCACATGATACTTTGTAATGCTTTCCCCTGGGTTCATCTTGAAGTTCTCAAAGTCATCATAAAGCTGTGACTCTCGATCTTCCTTAGTCAGTTCTGAGCCAGAGAGAAGCATCTTGACATTGTCCCAAACTGCTTTGGCCTCGGTATTGTGATTAATCAGCTTGTAAATGTCCTTTGGTAAACCTTGAAGTATGATGTTTGAAGCTCTAATGTCAGCATCGTATCTTTTCTTCTCCTTATCATTGAGATCATCATAAGTCCTTGGTCTATCCATACCCAAAGTGACAGTTCCATCAGCACCAACTTCAAGTTGATCTCTGGTTGTTCCCATTTGGAATGGTCCTTCATCAATTGACTGAAGAATGTTAATACCATTCTCTTTGCCCAAGCAATACAACCTGATTCTCTGTGCCCAAGAGTCATAATCGGTTCTATCCAGCATAGGAGGGCGGGTATCGGACCCAGCAGCTTGAACGTCATCTGAAACAGTAGACATGATTACTAAGTACACGGGATTTTACTACTCTTTGATTTAACCGAGAAATAGAATCTTTCGCGGGATTTTACTAAATCAAGAGGAAACCGTAGAACTCAAATCACAAGTGTCAAATCTCAAGTGACAAATTGCAACAACCAAGTCGCAACACACTCAAATTGCAGCACCTATCAAGTCACAGAAGTACCAAAACGCAGGAACTCAAATCGCAGAAATTGACAAAACGCAGAGACAAATCGCAGCACTTGATAAAACGCAGGAACAAACGCAGCACTTTGACAAAATGCAGGAACAAAACGCAGCACTTGACAAAACACAAGATCAAAACGCAGCACTATCCAAAACGCAAGATCAAAACGCAGCACTATCCAAAATGCAAGATCAAAACGCGCTCTATCCAAAACGCAAGATCAAAACGCAGCAATATCCAAAACGCAAGTACAAAATGCATCACTATCCAAAACGCAACCTGTCAAAATGCACAACAACAAAACGCAATACACAAGTCGCAAGTCACTTTCAATAGTACAAGCACTACTTGTGCTTTTGTCATTTAGCAAACAAAACGCAGTCCGATAACAATAAAATAATCAAGTCGCAGGCCAAATTCCAACAAATCGCAGCCAGAAACAACACAAGTTGCAGCGAGTAAACATCAAAACGCAACCTGGAAACAGTCAAGTCGCAGCGATGAAACAACAAAACGCAGCCAAGAACACTGTTACCGTGAGTCAAAACGCATCCAAGAATACTTTCAAAAACCTTACTTTTTCAATCAAAGACACCACAACCAAGATGAATCAATCCTTCCAAACCCAAAACTAAACTAATATGATGATCCTAAACACAAAAGTACAACCAAAATGCAAACTTTACCACTAAATAAGATCAAAAGAGTGAAAAAGTCTCTAAACTCATTCAAACCATAAACTTATGAATAACCAATCAAGAATCCAAGAACACACAAAGTAGATGATCAAACCATGGCTCTTGATACCAATTGTAACATATTGGTTATCATAAACACACAAACACACTATGTATGGATCGAACTTGAATGAGTTTTAGAGAGAGAAAGATGGAGAGAATGGGAACTTATAGTGAGAGAAAGTAAATGTATATTATGAGAAGCTCCACCTTCTACCTTGGGAGGTAGAAGGTATTTATAGTTTTTACAATAATGCCATCTACGGGTTGTGGATCGGTATCTGATGGGTAAAGACCCGTCCGTCCTCCACGGTGTTATTTAACTAACTACTTATCATAACAAAATGACTAAGACTACGAGCTTTCTAATGCTTACAAATACTTAAGGTGACTGAGTCTTTAACTTACAAATTTACTAAATCCTAACACATTAGTAGGGACATTATGTTGAATAGTTAAATGTACCTCAGCAAATGACACTTTGTCATTTACTAGTGTAATATATGCATCTACATCATGTGCGATATGAGGCACTGAAATGCTGCTTGTATCATGCTTATCTGACTTTGTCCCACTGCATTTAATGACATATGAACTAGCATCCAATGCTTTACACGAATCAACATTAATCTCTCTTGATTGCACCTGACTTTCATTCATCTTCATGTCATACTGTGCTCTTACCCTAATGTACTTCTTAACATTACCCATGTGTTGGAGTAATGTTTCTCTGAACATGTTAACTTCAATTCCAGTGTAATTCTTAAACACTTTTCTGTCATTTGACTATCATAATCCCAAGTATATTGTGAATCGGTGAATCGATGAATGATTGAAGTTGTTTGCTGATCACCCGAAGAGCAGCCATGGATCCAATTTCATGAAATTCTTCTTTGTCAAGTTGTTGTTTGATAAGGATTTAAAACATACAATTTTAAGGGGTCATTTAAGCCCTTAATCACCCACTTTTATATCCGTCACTGCTTAATTTCGTTCCTTTTCACTTTTTAGGTCTCTTGGAAGCAAAATGCTGGAATGATGCATTTTTGGACAAAAAGGAGGGAATATGCGAAGAAAATCGCTAAGTCAAGATCAAGACACTCAAGCTACTGAAATTACACCTGACGGCGTCCCAAAAAAAGGGTGACGCCGTCCCTATTTTTGTGACGACTCAGGAGCGAATTTGCTATTTTACACCTGACGGCGTCAAGCTTTGAAGAGTAAGGGCGTCACGAAGACTTTTCTTCTCAGACGACCTAGATCGAGATTTAGACGACGTCACTGCTGAAGACTGACGGCGTCACAACCACAACGTGACGCCATCCCAATGATGACTTGGCCAAGACGAAACCCTAATGACGGCAGATCAGACGGCGTTCCACCTTTAAGGCAAAGCCGTCGCAGTTGTAAAACTATATATAGAATTCGATTTTTCAGTTTTTAAAGAGGTAGACTTGTGGAGTAAAAACCTAAAATGATTGTAGTCCGGTTTGGACAGTATTTTAGGGTTCTCATACCCTATTTTACATCGAGATAAGTTATTTATTCCCTTGATTTCATTATGTCTTCGATTGAATGTGTGTATGCTTGCATGTTTAAAATGTCCGGCTAATTTACTTGTGTGTTTGCTTAGATCTATGAAACCTAGTTATTAAATATTGATTGGTTGTCTCTTATCTTAATTGTAATTGGCTTAGGAGTGCATTAGGCCATCGTTGTGTATTTAATGCTTGAGTAATCTTTGTTGAACATTACTTTATAATTACTAGTGGAATTGTAGGCTAAACATCCAAAGAAAACCTTAGTGTTAAGTTTATGAATCCTAGAGATTTCGTAGTCATTAACCTTAAGGTTGTTTTAAAGAGTTAGGGATAAAAGCACACCCTACGACCTTAGAAAACACAACGCGTTAAGAATAAGGACGTGACAATTCAACCACCAAATAAAGATAACTAGGGAGTAATAGTATCTAGGTAGACACATCTTTAATCATCATACGAGCACACATCAATAGACATAGACTACCCATTAGTTAGATAATTAGATAATTAGAGTAATCAGTAGAAGTACCAACCCCCAAATCCAAACCCCGAGATTTTACCTTTAGTTTCTTAAAAAAATATAAAAAGATAAAAAAAAAATCTTCCTCAACCTCAATCTTAGCGTAGTAAATTTCTCACTAGCATTCCTATTCCCCTAGAGAACGATATCAATCCCCGAGGCTTACCCTAATACTACACTACATTGATTAGGTTCACTGCCTAGGTGGTTGAAAAACTTGCTCGACAAAAAGGACTTTCCTTTGACCCCAAACGCGCGTTGCACGCGTATCATTGTTCTAGTTGTTCTAAGTTCGAGAACATTGAGCCTGTGAAAGTATGTACATATTGACCGAAGAGCGACTCAAATGCTCGTTCAAATCCTCACTTGGATCCAGGTCTTTCTAAGAGAACCTTGAGGTATGAATGAGGTAGTCGGAAATATTTCATGCAACTTTCCTTTGTATTACCTTTAACAGGTAGTTGCTGGTGCAACTCTCTCTCTTGTGAATTCGAGCACAAAGATTCCAAATTAGCATTATCCGACTCTAACACGTTTATCAGTTTTACATTGTTGAGAATATTATGTTCATCGATCATGTCGTAAAATTTAAGTACCTCAGCTATGACTGAATCCAAAGTGTTTGACATGATATGAATGTGCATGAGATTTTACAATTCTATGATTTAAATCGAGAAATAGAATCTTTCGCGGGATTTTACAAAATCAAGAAGAAACCATGAGACAATGATTAATTGAATGTGTTATGATAACTCTTGGATCGGTACAATGATTAGAGATTGTGTGTTAATAGTGATGGTTGTTTGTTGGATTAGGTGATATGTTGTTTAATTGTAATTTGGTTTAAAAACTTAAAAACGTCAATAACTTTGTTCAGAGCGATTTTTGGCCTCGAATATTGACCCGAATGGACTTTACTCGATTTGGCGTGTCATTCTCCTCGTTCTTACGGTCGTTTTGATAGGTAGATCGTCAAAAACTGAGTTACAGTTCAAACATTATGGCCGTTTGAAGTTTTGTTGAAAAACTTGTCCAAATTCGTAAAGAAATTGGTCTTAGTCGTAAATATATGTTTCTTAGTCATGAAGTTTTCTTGAATATGTTTCTAAGCTTCTTTGTTGAGATTTTTTTTGGACAAAACACAGTGAAGAAGCCTAAACAAAACGCAGTCAACGCTTGAGTCAAAACGCAGTCAAGTAATGAATTGGCGGGCAGAGTATCTCCTAGACAAAACGCAAACTTTGTCTTCTAATAGAGCAAATTGCAGTAGTCAAAACACAGCAACGAAAGCGCAGTGTATTGAGCAAAACGCAATGACCAAAATGCAGCAACCCAAAACGCAGAACTCAAATCGCAATAGCAAACCGCAGAACTCAAATCGCAGTGACAAAAACGAAGAACTCAAAATGCAGTGACCAAAACTCAGAATTCAAAACGCAGTACCAAAATCGCAGCAACAAAAACGCAGACCTCAAATCGCAGAAGTCAAATCGCAGAACTCAAAACGCAGACCTCAAATCGCAAAAGTCAAACCGCAAGCACCTTTGGTCAAAATGCAACCACTAAAGGCCAAAGCACAATAGACAAAAACGTCACTATCAAATTGTAGAACTCAAAACGCAACCAAGAATTGCACTACACGAGGCAAAACGCAGTCAAGCTTTTTCACCTAAAAATCACCCTTTTGAACGTTTTTAATTGGTTTCTTTTTCACAACTTGACCCTAGAAGGTTATAACAACTTTAAAAACACTAACTTTAACACCACAAACGTAAGAATCAAAGGAAGCCAAGAATAAGACCATAAACCTTCCAAAAACCAAATTAATATTAAACCCCTCCAACTATTCAAAGGAAAACTTCTTAGCCACTCTTAAACCTCAAACTCAATTAACCCCTGAACAAGTGTTTTGGAAGTTAGATATGGATAAGAAAAAGGCCGAAGTACTTGTTGAAAATAACCCTCCCCTTAGGATATTACCTGCGGGTACGGTGTATCCTAACATCCTAAATAGCACAAAGCTTGAGAATGAACTTGAGCCATCGTTGTGTTTATTGCGTGAGTTGTAGCTTTATGATAATGGAGCATTCGGGGGAGATACTATGGTACTTGGCGATCCCGGATAGTCTAGAGAAGAGTTACAATTTATAGAACTAGGGAATTAGGCACCCCCTATGACTAACACGGAATACAACGCACCAATTAAGATGAGGATGTGACAATTCAACAGACCAATAAGATATAACTAGGGAGTAAGAACATTTAAGTAAACATGCTTTTAATTATCATAAGAACACACCAATCAATCCACAACTTTTATCCTTTTCATTAGTATAATTAGTTTTTAGTTTTAATTATTAAGTAGTTAAAATTGGTAGAAGTACCACCCCTCCACTCCTAAACCCCAAATATTTTACTTGTTTTCTAAAAAATAAAAAATAAAATAAAAAAAGCTAAAAAGAATCACCCTCAACCTCACCTTTTCGTCATACATCTCTACTAGCATCTATATTCCCCTAGAGAACGATCAACCCCCTGAGATTACCCATACTACACTGCAACGATTAAGTACACTGCCTAGAGGGTTGTAAAGCTTGCTCGTACAAAAGGAAGTATTTCGACCCCGAACCCACGCATCAAGTTTTTGGCGCCGCTGTCAGGGAATATAATAGCTAGTTAGTTTTCTATCTCGATTAGGTCTACTCGCTTGATTCCTATCAAGTGAGCATTTTTTATTTTTTCTTAGCTTTCTTGTAGTCTATCCCCCTTCTTTGTATTTTTGTTCGTAGCCTTGTCACTTTTCGACATGGAAGGTGATAATCCACCCAACAACAATCCACCACCACATCAACCACTACCACTCAATCAACCACCACTCAACCAACCACTACTTGACCCACCTAGAGGCCGTACTCTTGGTGAATACTCTAGACCGAGCCATCAAGGCAATAGGAACACCATTGAGCTTCCTCGTCAAGCTTAAACTATGGCCCTACAATCCGACACCATCCGGTTGGTGCAAAACGGATGTGCATTCCATGGACTTCGTTCCGAAGATCCTAATCAACATCTCAAGGATTTCCTTAAAATCGTTGAATCAATTGACCTTGATGCTACCACTCGGGAGACCACGCGATTGCGTCTCTTCCAATTCTTTCTACAGGACCAAGCTAGTAATTGGCTTGAGCGACTTCCTGCAGGATCCATCTCAAGTTGGGATGATCTCACCACCCGTTTCCTCGCTCAATTTTTCCCACCGGGGAGAACCACCAAGCTAAGGAATGATATCTTGATGTTCCAACAACGTCAAGGTGAAACCCTTTATGAGGCGTGGACTCGATTCAAGGACTTACTCCACAAAGTCCCTCATAATGGCATTGATCTTTGGCTCCAAGTCCAAATTTTCTATGATCATGTCAATCTCTCCACAAGGCAAACCATTGACCAAGCGGCCAATGGTAAACTTAGTGAATTAACAGCGGAAGAATCATAGGGTATTATAGAGGAACTTGCCCTCTATGACAAAAAATGTTGTAATGACCCCCGTGAGTTGCCCAAAACCGTAAAGGCAATATCCTTGCCTTCAATCGACTCACAACCTTCCAATCGTAGGATGCTCGAACTTGAAGATCAAGCAAATTCCTTATGAGTTCCTACGAAGCTCCTAAACCTTCACGCCAAGTGAACAAAATCACTTCACCTTGTGAGTTATGTAGTGGTCCCCATGACACTCGTGATTGCACAAAACTCCCCGAACAAGCTTTCGCAGACTACGCCTCCACGTGTACCAATAGAGCGGGATAGAAGTGGTACACTTTCAAACTCGAGCAAAACAACCTAGGAAATTCCTATAACCCTTCTTGGAATAATCACCCTAACTTTAGGTGGAACCAAAACTCAAACCCGCCTACAAACAACCCTTCCAACACCGGTAATCCCAACAATCTTGAAGGAATGGTATCCAACTTTATGTCATCTCAAGAAGCTCGATTGTCTAAACTTGAAGCCGATTTCAAACGACAACAATGCGAGATGACAAATAAACTCGACACCCTTTTGAAAGTTTTCAATGACCAAGTTGCGGGAGCACTCCCAGGTGACACCATCAAGAACCCAAAAGTGAATTCGATTTCATCGAATCAATGTTCTTGTTCACCAAAAGAAAGAGCATATCCATGCCCCTCACACCCGCAAGTCCACTCAGTTAACACCATCAAAACATGTTTCAAGCAAACTACCCCAAAAGACCAAAAACCTAAGTTAATAGTCCATCCAAATCTTGAAACACCAACTAATCAAGAACCCAAATCTACTCTAGAAGTGGAATTTAAGGAGCTTTACCAAGAAAAACCGGTTCTTGAAGTCTTGACTCATGTGCCTTACTATCTTGCTTTGAAACAAAAATATGAGCAAAGACTAAAATTAAAAGAACGTGGGTCTGCGTTTGTGCAAAACAAATTACCTAAGAAGTTAAATGATCCCGGCCTATTCATTCTTCCATGTAGCATTGGAAACTCCAAAGCTTTCGACACATTAGCCGATCTAGGGTCAAGCATCAAGCTTCTTCCCTTGTCCCTCCATAAAAGTCTTAACCTAGGTAAGTTAGAAACAACGGAAACTATCATAGGTTTAGCGGATGGTAGTTTTGCATATCTGGTAGGGATAATGAAGGACATGGTAGTACACATAGGACTATTGACTCTTTTAGCGGATTTCCATGTACTAGATATGACTAGTGATACCACATGTCCATTATTGGTTGGAAGAGGATTCTTAGCTATTGCTAGCGCCATAATCGATTGTAAGATGTCCAAAATAGTGGTAGGGGAAGGGAGTTCTTGGTCAATCTATGATGTTAAGAAGAATTCCTATGATAATAAGGGTGAACAAATTCCTCATGAGATCATCTTATATAGGAAACCATCTAGATATGGACATTGGACCAATAGAGATATTGTAGGCCCTCAACGAACTTTCTATCTTGAAGAAACCTTCATGAATAACACATGCGACTTAGAGCAAAAATTGGCTAGGGACATTGAGGTGAATCCATTCGAGGATACTTTAGTGTTTAGGAAGATGACCAAATTCCTAGGAGCCATGCCTATTCATCTTTGCATGAATAGATGGAAAGTTGAGAGTAGTAAGCCTAAGCATAAGTGGAATTGGGATAAGCCACCTAGTGATGGGAATGGAGAGTGGCACATTAGGATGACAATCTATGATCACAATGGTGAGAAGTTTGAAAAGCATACCGGACTAAGCGTACTAGTAGGAAATTAAAAGAGAAATTTGATCCCACCGATGTACTTAAAGATGAACTCACTCACCTAGGTACGTAGGGTATGACTTCGAGTCTAGCTACAAAACTCATAAATAAAGAAAAGCTCTTCTTCGGAGGAAACCCATGTTTAATTGTTTGCATGTTTGTTTTTCATTTTTGTTTGTGTGTTTCATATATCTCTTTCATTGTTGCTTAATTCTCATGTTCGTTTTGTGAAAATGCTTTATTTTGTTTTTAACTTCTTCTTAATTGCATATAAAGGTATTTTACAAAAAGATAAGTGTAAGGAAGATCACATATGTTTTTTAGAACTTGTATGAACATGAGAGTAACAATAATTGGAATTGTATATATTTGTGTGTTTGTTAGAGTCAAATGCTTCTATCGAGTCATAATGGATGTTTTGCAGCAATTTTTCCAGGTCTTTAAAGAAGTAATTTTTCTAGAAATTTTCCGGAAAACGCACCAGACCCTTTCTGTCAGAACAACCTGACAGCGTCGGGACTAAAGCCCGACTACGTCAGGCAATGTATAAACAGATTCAATGTTTTGTTTTCTGTCTAATTTGTATTTTTTGGAAACTTCTAATTCTTAATTTTTCCAAAAAATCTGCAAACATCCATTCCACAAGCATTATATCTTACTTGCTTTCTAGTGTAGTTTTGTTTCATATATAGTTTACACCGCTGATTTTACGCGACGTTTCATTTCATTTTCTTATAAGTGTACAGGTTATATTAGACAAGAAGAAGAAGTACATGATGGATGTACTTATTACTTGCTCATTCTTCTTGGAGGAGGATTTAACCACAACTTCATACATATCCTACCGAGCTAATCAGGGGAGTACTAGTTTCTTTCTCTTTTATTTACCTTCCTTTATCATAACTTTGATACTTTCGGAGAACATTGGGGACAATGTTCAGTTTAAGTGTAGCGGAGAATAAAACGGGGCCTTAGAAACTATTCACTCGCTTGATTTTTGTCTTGTCCTTGGTAAATTGTGTAATAAACTATGAGAAATATTTGTTAGGGTAATTTTAGTACCAAATTTAAAAAATTTTATGGCATTTACGAGTAAAACTTTAGTCTTAATAAAGCGTCTCATGGATAGGAATTATATGACTAGCACAAAAACCGTATACCACTCAAATTCCACCCCAAAAATGTGGGGTTCGTCCCTAGCTCTTTAGGAATAAAAGCATTCATCTTTAATGCTTAGTGAGTGTACCGATAGTATAATAGATTCTAGAACTTGTTTTGTAATGCATTCCAAGATCGCTAGTGAGACTACATTCGTGTAGTTAGGATTAACTAAATGATAAGAGGCATTAGCATAACCCTTGTTTTAAACATGTAATTTAATTACGTCATCGACATCGGTTGAGTAATTTTTCCCCACACCCTTGCGATGTACTCATCTTTAGTACACGATACCCCTAGTTAACTCCTCAGAGCCTATCCTTTTCGCGGTTCTCGTGATGTTTTGATTTCCGGAATATCAATGAAGAGCATTGTTTACAATCCACCCCCAAATGTTACACCCAAATCGCCTTAGCCCACCTTGTATGCACTCCTCTTTAGTGCATTATTGTAATCATTGTTCAAACCCTTAGTTCAACTATCTAGTTACTTGCATGGTTGCTAAGTCGAGTCATATCTTTTGTACACAGTTTTGGGACGATTGTGACTCATGGGTTAAAGTAGTATTTTATGGAGTAACGGGAAGGAACGATAAATTCAATTTCCCTTTGTCTACGTAATTAAGTACTTCAAGTGTTTTGATCTTTTCAAATCGGGTCAATTAGTGTTAGTGAAATAAAAACTCAAGTGTAGGATGCTCTTATAAATCCCTTTATTTTGATATTATCGTAGAGGATGGTAGAGTAAAAATGTATGAAAAAAAATCGAAAAAAGAGAGAAAAAAAAGAGTGAAGTGAAAAAAAATGAGAAAAACATACGGGCTACCATCCTACATCTATCTTTATGTTTTATGTTTTTATGTTTATGTCTTTTAATTTTATTTCAAGTTGTTATCTAGTGTTAGTGAGTCGAGTCTTGGCTTAGCAATGCCACATTTTACATGCTTGTAACATAAGATTTTTTACTTGCCACCACTAAATATCCCCTTATCCAACAAAACCCTTTATTTTCTTACCCGAAGCCTAACATTATAACCCTTTGTAAAGACCTCTTAGATAGTTATTCCTAGGTGCTTACGCCAAAGCGGTGGAGCTTTGATCAATTCTCAAGCTTATGGTAATCTATGTACTATGACATGTAGTGAGTGTTTATCTTCCATTTCCTTACATGTTATATTTCATATAAACCCGAGAGATGAGAGAATCTAAACACCAATTGTGAGGTGCTAGTGTATAATTTTCATGCTTGTTATGACTATTGTGGCGCTTGTACTTGTTGTAAACTATTTTAAACCAATGCTAAATGACCCCTAACTTATAAATTGATTGGCCAAAAGCACATTTGCTTGAGGACAAGCAAATTCCAAGTGTAGGGATATTTGATAAGGATTTAAAACATACGTTTTAAGGGGGTCATTTAAGCCCTAAATCGATACATTTTATATCCGTTACTGCTTAAAATCGTTCCTTTTCACATTTTAGGTCTTTTGGAAGCAAATTGCTGGAATTAAGCACTTTTGGACAAAAAGGAGCGAAAAGATGAATAAAACGACAAAGTCAAGAAACAAGGTTGATTTCTGCACCTGACGGCGTCCCAACCTAAAGGGCGACGCCACTAATAAAATTTCAAGCAACGGCTCAGAACTGATTTTGGTTTTACAACATGACGGCGTCATGCCTTATTTCTTTAGAGCGTCTCCCTTTGTTTTACACCAGAGGACCAAGACCCATTCTAAGAAGATGTCTTTACTGAAGCCAGACGGCGTCACACATCTCAAATGACCCCGTCCCAACGATGACTTGGCCCAAACGAAACCCTAATGACGGTAACCAGACGACGTCACCATCAAAAGGCGACGCCGTCGCATTTGTAAATCTATATATAGACTTCGATTTTTCTGCATTTAAAGTGTAATATTTTGGAGAGCAAACCCTAGTTCGTTCATAGTCCGACTTGGGCAGTATTTTAGGGTTCCAAACCCTTCTTTACACTCAAAGATAAGTTTGTTAATCCATTATATCACCATGTTTATCCTATGTTCAATTGTTTGTGTGTGTGCATGCTTATCTATCATGAGTAGCTAAATTATTATTGTGTTTGCTTAGATCTATGAAACCTAGTTGTTGATTATTGTTAGGTTGAGTAAGGAAAATTGGCTTCTCCTTTAATTGTTGTGAGCTTGAAAGTCCTAAATAGCACAAAGCTTGAGAGTGCACTTGAGCCATCGTTGTATTTATTGCGTGAGTTGTAGCTTTAGGATAATAGAGTATTTGGGGGAGATACTACGGTACTTGGCGATCCCGGATAGTTTAGAGGAGAGTTACAATTCATAGAACTAGGGAACTAGGCACCCCCTATGACTAACACGGAATACAACGCACCAATCAATATGAGGATGTGACAATTCAACCGACCAATAAGAGATAACTATGGAGTAAGAACATCTAAGTAAACAAGCTTTCAATTATCATAAGAACACACCAATCAATCCATAGCTTTTATCCTTTTCATTAGTATAATTAGTTTTAGTTTTAATTATTAAGTAGTTAAAATTGGTAGAAGTACCACCCCCCACTCCTAACCCCGAGATTTTTACTTGCTTTCTAAAAAATATAAAAAGCTAAAAAGAATCACCCTCAACCTCACCTTCTCGTCATACATCTCTACTAGCATCTCTATTCCTCTAGAGAACGATCAACCCCTGGCTTACCCATACTACATACGATACACCGCAACGATTAGAAAAGTACAACCCACGCATCATTTATCCATCGAGTGGGTTGTAAAAGCTTTTCGCTCAAAGAGATAATTGTCAAAAGGTCCCCGAGTCTTCGACCCCCATTAGAACGTGCATCTTCGCTTGGTCGTGTCATTCTTGAAGCATTGAGTTTTATCAGATATAAGCGAGCATAACGGCTTCTTCTTATACTCTGAGTTATAACAAAGTTGAAGTAAATGACTTGTAGTTTATATTTTGATACCACTTTTTGGGGATGAGGTTGTGTCATAGCCTGATTTGTCATCTTGATCTTGGTTCTTTTCTTCATCGTCTGAGCTCCACTTCAGGTAGTGATGATTCTTTCTATAGTTCTCTTAAGAAGTCTTTTGAAGATGACTCCCTTAGCATTTTTACTCAGAGATTAAATTCTACACTTAGGTTATTTTGGTGTCTCTGATTTGAGTGAGAGATTATTGGGCACATACATGCCTCAACATTGAGTCTCCTTTATACAAGTAGCCTAAGTGTTTATCAGCTGTAAGTGAGCATTATGGCTTCCTCTTACAAACTGAGTTATAAAAAAGAATAAACTAATAACATGGATAAATACAAATTCTTTGTTGTTGATGTAGCTTATTGGATACAGGTTCTTGATTGTCCTTTATGTTTGTTGTTTTCAGCACTTCTGAACCAAATCCCTGATGCTCTGGAACTTGTTTCTCCCATGTATTCCTGATGCTACACTTTGTTCAAGGATTATGTCCCTGATGCTTCTTCTGAACCAATTCCTTCATGATCAAGGACTATATCCCTGATGTTTGTTCCTATCAAACCACTTTCTCATGCATACTTGCATATTTTTTGTTTAGATTTTGGTTTCAGTGAGATAACAATAAATGCTTGCTCCCCTACAAAAACTGCAACATCAGTAGTAGTTTTTGGAATTTTGCATTTATTGTTATGATTCAAGATTAAAGGACTATGTTCTTGATGTTTGTCTATCAATGATCGAAGCTTGTTCAGTCTTCTGTAGAGGTACTTGGTCATGATATCAGAGAGGTCAATGGTGTATATGCCTACAGCTCTTCTTCATTGTCCTGATTGATATCTTGGTTTAACCACTTCTCCTTTATCCCTGGTTAATCAGGTTGATAGACTTAAATACTATCAAGAAGTAGTTTTCTCTCTGATAGCTTGTCAGAGAGTGACATACTGATACTATAACATGAGTACGAATGACACTCTCTGATTCACTGAAAATCAGTCAATGAGTTTAGACTATTTTACACTTGAATAAATATAAAAGATTATATCACATTGTGATTCATTAAACTCCCCCTATCTAATACAAAAATAGCCTAACCTAATTCAGTAGTAAGCGAGCATATGCTTCTTCTTACATACTGAAATTACATCAAAAAATTACAATAGTTAAACATACTAGTTCTATTGATGTCGCTGAAGGATATGGACTCTGAGACTTGATTTTTTAAAGTTCCACAACTTCCTTGTCTTTAGTTCAGTGTCTTCGTAGTTCAGCACCTAGTTTTGCTACCCGATTTAAATTGTCTGGGTTATAGTGCTCTGATTTTTTAGCAACCACTCTGGTTAGAGACTTTATAGGATCAGGTAGTGCTTGCTTACTACCTGATTCGTTCATTACAATCCCTTATCTGAACAAGCTGATTCACTCTTTGAAGCAAGTTCAGGTGGTGGATCAAGTTTGTTCAAAGATTTAAGGTTTAGGGACTATTTTGTTTACTGGCTAACTGATAGGAGATACTTAGGTAGATTTTACTTTTTTTCCGTCTCCTTGTGATCATATTAGCCTAGTTTTTTCCAGGCTGTAAGCGTGCTCATTGTGTGTGCTCGTCGTGCTCTTGCTTCCAAGCTGGGTTGAAACAAAGGTTAAGAAATCTATGGATTTCTATCCTTTTTTGCTTACGTCTTTAGGTAAAGTTTCTGAAAGATCAGGGATTATTGATTGGTCCCTGATTTGTACGATTTGTACCTATCCCTAAAGACGCATCCTCTTCCCATTTTGTTTCCCCCTTAATAGCCTCTGATGACCCTCTTTTTTATCTGATTATGGTTGTTACTGGGTTCAACCATGTAACATTCCTAATTGTTACCACTCTTACGGCTTGCATGAGACTAAGTCCCAATGAAGCTCTCGCCATCTATACAACCTTTGTTGATGAAGACATTTACACAGGACGTTCATGGTCCAAGTAAACCTCTTTCTGATTAAAGGTACTTGATAACATCAAATAGTCATGAATATTAAGTGTCAATTTCCCCCGATAATGCTTGTAATTTATATCATTTATATGGATTTACGCTTGTTTTCCATTGATTTCCACTTTCAGGTAAATTACGAGCATTGGAGCTAAAGAGACGCGGAATTGGAGAAATACCAAAAGATTTATCATAGTATGTCGATTTTGAAGAAGTTACTGGTAACTCATCTCTCACATTACCGTAACTAAAGCGTGACTCGGAAAACCAACTCATCGAAGGTTACGGTAACTCTCCCCAAAGGCTACGACGTAACTATATTAGGTCAAATGAGGATCCGCGCCGCTGATAACTATGCCGTAACTATTCCATCAACTACGGCGTAACCAAGTATATTGAAGAATACGGCGTAACCACTAATAAGGTTACGCCATAACTAGCAGATCTAGTGCAAAATACGAAGAAATTGAAGGTTACGGCGTAACTATTATATTAGTTACGCCGTAACCCAGATATGGTCTATAAATACCGCACGAATTCCAGCATTTCTAATCATCCCATTCCACACAAAACAATCAGAGAACGTGGGAAAAAGCTAAAGGAAGGTCCAGAGGAGCATACGGAGCTGTCTCCAAGGGAGAAATCACTCCCCTACGATAAGCATTAGCATTTTATCTTTTCTTTACTTTCAATTCATGTATTTCGTACCTTTGAATATTGAATTGATTCGTATGGTTAATATGAGTGGCTAAGCACCTCTTGGTGCTGGCCTAGTTATGATTCCTTAATTGTTTTGTCTATGTTTACATTACTTCCGCATAATTATTTCTAAGTGTATGCATGCATAGTTTATTGGTAGCTACCCTTGTTTTGGTAGTTTTGAATGGCGGTAGAGGCCAATTGCCTAGGAGATATGACCAACTGACCCTAGGTGAGCGGACTGAGATGGGAAGGGTAAGATATGACCAGCTGACAACCTTTTCTACTTGTGCGATTTGACCAACTGATCACCTACCGTTTGGATAAACTTAAGAATTAGGGGGTGAGTGTTTAAGTTGCTAACGCCCGGCACTCACTATTATAAATCTAGCATGTAGCAAGATGCTAATGACTTGGCTTAGGGACCGGGAACAATAGGACTTATGAGGGGACACCGACTTCTCCCGTGGTGGCATCTTTCTTGATAGGTTAGGCGAATTGACCAAATGTTGTCCTCTCGACTTTGACCCCACCTGAAGTAATAGGAAGTAAGTAGACGTAGACATAACTAGCTATGAGGATTAACTAGGTTAGCACCACTCTCCTCTATTGATTTATCTTTTACCTTTATTTGCTATTTTCTGCTTTAGTAGTTAATTAATTAATTCCTTATCGAAACCATTATTAAATACTGTGACACCTAGACTTAGTAATAATCAAACACACATAGCTCTTGGGACAACCTCGGTTTTACCGAATACTACACTACACACGACCGGGTACATTGTCTGTTAGTGCATTAGGGTAGACCATAGGTATAACGAGACTTTATAAATATTAAAACATGGTCAGTAAAACCTGCATCAAGTTTTTGGCGCCGCTGCCGGGGAGCTATTTTAAGATTTCACATTAAGTCTATTTTAATTTTCTTTCTTCTCTTAACGTCGGGATACAAGACTCGTAGCTCGAGGCCTTTTTGGCCACCCCATTCGATGATCCGGAGAAGAAATTTGAAGAAGGAAAGTTTACTCTCGGTTCCTATTCACAACATCTTCTCATTTTACTTAATCGCACCGACCGACAGAACCGGAGGTCATCAATGAAAATAATATCGATGACTTAACTATGGAGCAATATTTGGGCGACCAAATGAGAATCGCCAACGAAGCTTCGCGCGTAATTCTAGTCTTGAAAATACTCTATTCGGATCATATTATTCGAGAGTTACACGAACTTAAGTTTTCGGAGATGAAGATGAAGACGCTCGAGAATCACGTGAAGAAGTACTCTACTTACCCTCTTTTCAACGCCGAGGTACCCCGAGCTATTCAACACCGCAAGGATTTTTCCTATGACTCTTCTCGAACTGCGAAAAGATGGTATAACAAACTCCCTAATGAATGTAAAGGATCATGGGGTACACTAAGAAAAGAATTCGTCCAGCAATTTTGCCCTCTTTCAAAAATGGCCAAACTTCTTGGTAAAATCTATCAGTTCGTTCAAATTAGAGAAGAAACGCTTTACCAGGCATGGGAAAGATTTAATGAGCTGCTTTATCGATGTCCCACCCATGATTTGAAGAGTTTCTGAACATTGCTACAAATGGCATATGGATACAGGGTACGGACCAAGAGACAATTTTGATCATAAGGTAATGAAGACGATAGCAAGGCAAGATTACAATTATGGGGAAATTTTCGAAAAACGAAGGTTAGAAAGAGAAGTTGAGGCATGTAGGGTTGAGAAGGTTAAAAGTGTATTTGAGACCAAGACCGGGAGCAATCTTGAAAAGAATATTCTTGACCACATCAAGGAATCAAGAGAACGAGATGATAGGATTGAAAAAATGATGAAGACATTCGTGGAAAATACAGTTTCTTCTCTCAAAATTCACGAATATAGGATTAAAAGATTGGAAAAGAGTGTTAGCTCATATTCGCAAGCCATCACTGATTACCTAGCAGCCCGGGAAGAGGAAGTTGTCATCACGGTGGAAACTATCCTTGAAGAACCGACGACCTTTTCAGAAAAAGTTAAGCGACGAATCAACATGGAAAGACAGTCACTTTTGGACCAAGCTTTTCCGGTAAACTCCCCTATCAATAATTCCATTAAAACTAATCATGATGATATTCAGCATGAATTAAGTATTGATGAGACAGTTCAACTCAACGAAAGATGTTCAGCGGTTTTAAGAAATGAGTTGCCTCAAAAGGAAAAAGATCCAGGATGTTTCACTCTCCCTTGTTTGATCGGGAGTCTTGACATGTGTAACGCCCTTGCGGATCTTGGAGCGAGCATAAGCATAATGCCTCGTTCAATGTTCCTTCGTATGGGAATAGGAGACCTCAAGCCGGCCAAGATGATAATTGAGATGGCCGATCGATCCATGCAGTCACCATTAGGCATCGTTGAAAATGTGTTGGTAAAAATAAAGAAATTCCTTTTTCTGGTAGATTTTGTAATTCTCGACATTCCGGAAGACAATAGAATACCTGTCATTTTAGGTAGACCTATGCTTGCTACTGCCCATACAAAGGTAGACGTCTTTGCTGGTAAAATGACTCTTGAAGCTAATGGTGAGATAGCTACGTTCAGGCCGAATGAGATTTTGTCTATTCCTAAGAAGGTTTGTGCTGTTGACCCTGTTGGAGATTTCGGTGACACTTTGGAAAATTTTCTTAGTGACCCCCCAGATCCAGGCGAGATAGATTCGGGGAAAGATTTTGATGTTTTTGTCAACTTTGAAGAAGAAAATAACTTGGGAATTAGTTCCGATGATTTCTCAAGTGACATCGAAATGACTCATTGGCAAGATAATTCTGAAAATACTTTTTTGCAATCGGACCAACCACAGTTTTATGAGATGGGGGCACGAATCCATCATAGGAATCCCTATTATCTCAAGATTTCATGCAAGATTGGGTTCATTGATTTCCACCCATTTATCGACACAAATTCTCCAGTTAACATTATCTCTAAGGAATGCTACAATCAGGTTATGGAAAAAGAGCTTGAATACAAAGGAAACAACTTCCTCGGGATTTCAACAAACATACGTGTTTTTGTGGGAACTCACTCATTTCTAGTCGACTTTGTGGTTTTGTATGATGTTAGCGAGTTCGTGGCAGATGGGCTAACTGGGGTGATTTTCGGAAAACCCTTTAAAGAAATATCTGGGCTTGATAAAAATGAGAAGGAAGGACTGGTTTGGTTAGAAATTGGCGATGATAAAACTGTGTTCAAAATGCCAAGGACTGTTAAGAATTTTAAAAATTGGACTAAAAAACAGTTAAGCTATGCTCGGCCGCTGCTTGGTATTAGTGACGAAGATAAGGCCAAAGGTTTTGATCACCCCTACCAAAAGATCAAAAAATTTTACTTAGGGTGTTTAGAACTTGGAAAAGGCTACAAACTGGATGAGAATCTGATTAGCTGGCTTCAACGTGGAGATTGCCATATCCACGAGATGACAAATAAGCACTTCTAGCCCCGCGGCTCTGAGTCTAAATGAATGACTCATAAATAAAGAAAAGTGCTCTTCGGGAGACAACCCGAATTATCCCTTTCTTTCGTTTTATTTCCATTTCTATAGGGTTTTGTGTTTTCTAACCATTTTTGCAGGAAACGAGGAAAAGATTGTTGCTGCAGTTTGCCGATCTGATCCTAGTTACGGCGTAACTCATCTTTGTGATTACGCCGTAACCAACCTTTTGCAGCAAAATTATTAGAAGCATTACCAATTACGGCATACTACCATCTCGTGGTTACACCGTAACCACTCGCTTCTGCGACTTATGTCGGGTTTTGCCAGTTACTGGTAACTCCTCAAAGAGTTACGACGTAACCTTCCTATGCTTTAATTCTTTCAGTTTAAAACACAATAACCTTGTATTAGTATTTTAAATGAACTTTGTGGGTGTGTTCCATGTAAACCCTCACGAGACTTCACTCATCCACTTGGGACACCAAGTGGTTTAAAAGGCTTGTTGCATATGCTAAATGCAACCGTGATTCCTACGAAAGTGAGTTAGGTTTGTTTTTCATTTTTCATTTTTTCTTTTTAGAATTATGCTTGTCGGTAGTGTGATTTCGTGGATTGAAGTTTGTTCATGATGCGATATCTGAAGGCACGTCTCTTTTCGTGGGCATTCTTTCTTTATGGAGCAAATTTGAGGAAGTTCTCGCCTAATTCTAATTTTCTTCACCTTTATTTAACGCTTAGTACAAAAGGGACTTTGTACAATTCAAGTGGGGGACGGAGTAGAATTATCTCTTGAACATTATTTTGCCCTCGTTTTTCTAGTTTATTTTGAAAAATTATTTAAAATCTTGACATGTTTTTCTTAACCTAACTAGATTAGACCTTAGCCGAGCACATACAACCCTTGATACTATATGGTGAGATTAGCCTTATCCGTTTCCAATATTTTACCCCAACTCCACTAAATTATGAGTGTGCCGGTAGCTTGTAAACTTTAGAACTTGGCCTTTGCATCATTTCGAGACCATAGACGAGGTATGTTGAGTTAGCTCAATGTATTTGGACTTTTCAGTTTTAGAAGGCAATATTATAGGATTATCACCCAAATAGCCTACCATTGTGTGTCTATCGATTAGTCACCTCGACTTCTCGACCCCCATGTGAAACCCTTTTGTTGCACTCACCTTTAGTGCAAGATACCCCTAGATACACCCATCTGAGCCATTCCTTTCATTTTGTTAAACCCAATATATTGTTTCGTTACACCTATACACCTTAGCCTACCCTATAGTCTTTATTTGTGATTGGGAAGTCCTCATTTGCCTAAGTTCAAGGTTCAAGTGGAAAGGTTCGGAAATCACGCTTTCATCGTCGACATATTCCTAAAGATCATTGAAGACCCCCCGAATTCCCATTGTTCATCTCAAGTGGGGGGATATTATGTTATTATTGTTATGTTGAAAAAAAAAGTTGTTATGTTATTGTAAAGTGCAATGTAATAAGCACTATGTTATGAGCTTTATAGATTTAGTATCGAGGAGGCCACCTCGGTCACATTTGAAGATTGAAGTTGGTAATTATGCCAACAGTTGGAGAAAATGTGGTGTGCCCATCATGACGTCCTCTAATGACACATCCACCTGGTATTTCATGATCCAGTTTCTTGACTTCAAAGCTTGAACTTTGGGCGGACGGTAAGTGGTGATGACATGGTTATAGATTTAGACTACCTGTTTGATTTTTATTTTTACACCATTTATATATCCCATGTCTTATCCTACCCTTTAGTCATTAAGCGTGTCTAGGTCATTGCACGTATGTAAAAATATCAATATTAGATTCATTTTGCTTATAATGCGGAGGCCTTTTTGGCGGTATATTTTTTCTTAACGAAATCGGTAGATATTTGTCAGACATTTTCGTCCTTGTAGTTTTAAAAAAAATGATACATTTTAAAGTTATTTGATAGGTTAAGGTGCATTTTGAAAGTTTTATATAAAATAATATATATATATATATATATATATATATATATATATATATATATATATATATATATATATATATATATATATATATATATATATATATATATATATATATATATATATATATATATATATATATATATATATATATATATATATATATATATATATATAAGTTAAAATAAAAGACAAATTTCCGTAAAAGAATATATATATATATATTTTTTTAATTCTCCAAAAATTCCAAAAAACTTCCACAAGACTCGGTATGTTGGTGCATAAAACTTTTGTGAAAACTTTTTTTATAATTTTGAGTTTTGATACGTTTTTATTTTAATGCACAAAAAACGAATTTTGATGCACAAAAAAATTTTGATGCACAAAATTTTCAACTTGTTTTAGTTAGATGTGCAATGTTATTTTGATGAAAAAGTCAAAAGAAGTTGGGTGCAAAACCAATTTTTGATGCACAAAAAAGCGATTTAATGCGCAAACGTATTTTTTCATAATTTTTTCTAAAAATATCCACTTTTAGAAAAAAGTTTTTCACAAATTTTTCATGCACCATTATACCCGATATTGTGGAATTTTGGGAATTTTTCAAAACTTTTTGAAAAAAAATCTTTTATCTTTTTACGGATATTTGTCTTTTATTTGATCTTTATCCTATATATATATATATATATATATATATATATATATATATATATATATATATATATATATATATATATATAGGGTTAAAATGAAAGTTTTTATAATGAAAAAATGAGAAGGCATGTGGAAGTGACATGTGTCACCACATCACCACGCCACGTCACGTGACATGTCCCCCGCCAAAAAATTTTTCCCCAAAAAATTTTTTGGGCAAAAAATTCCGTCAAAATTTATTATCGCATCACAAGAGAAAATACCGCATCACAATTATAATTGTGATGCAAGAATTTATAACCTTAATGCACTAAAATCATGATTATGATGCAAGAATTTATAACCGTGATGCAAGAATTTATAACCTTAATGCACTAATAAGTTTTGCCGCATCTTTATTATAAGTTAATAGTTCAAATGCATCAACTATGATGCACTAAAATCAAGTTATAACCTTAAATGCACTAAAATCATGATTGTGATGCAATAACTTTATAACCGTGATGCGAAATTTATAACCTTAATGCACTAAAATCATAATTGTGACGCAAGAACTTATAACCTTAATGCACTAATAAGTCTTGGTGCATCTTTATTATAAGTTACCGCATCATAGTTAATAGTTAAGTGCATCAAATATGATGCACTAAAATCAATGTTATAACATTAATGCACTAAAATCATGATTGTGATGCAAGAATTTTATAACCGTGATGCAAGAATTTTATAATCGTGATGCAAGAATTATAACCTTAATGCACTAAAATTATGATTTGTGACGATTAACTTTATAACCGTGATGCAAGAAAAAATTGGCGGAAATTTTTGGCGGGAAAATTTGCCAAAAAACTTTTTTTGGCGGAAAAATTTTTTTCGGGAGGCGGGTGGGGTATGGTGATGTGGCATGATGATGTGGCAAGGTGACACATGTCACCTCCACACGCCTTCTCATTCTTTTCATTCTAAGAAACTTTTCATAATAACCCAAACCTATATATATATATATATATATATATATATATATATATATATATATATATATATATATATATATATATATATATATATATATATATATATATATATATATATATATATATATAGGGAGAGTTAACGTAAGATCAAACTTAAAGTTGTAAAAATAAGATCAAGTCTAAAAACTACTAAAACATTTATAAATAACAATTTTAGCAATAATACACATAATATTTTAATACAAATTAGCATTTTCAACTAATAACCAAGTGATACATGAGTTTGGATTAGTGATACACCGATACACATTACACTAATAAATATTCCATAACCCGACACACATACAAAAAGTGATACATTACACTTCTAATCAAAGTGTATCACGAGGTTTCAGAATTTTAAAAGAAATCTATCGAAAATTTAACAATTTTAGTTGTAATTAATAAAAATTTATTTTTGTTGTAAGGAGAGTGTCGTTTGTCAAACTTTAGTTGGATCTCATTTTAACAACTTTAAGATTGATCTTATTTGATCTATATATATATATATATATATATATATATATATATATATATATATATATATATATATATAAACTTCAATATTTTCTTTAAATCCAATATTTTCGATGTCAAAAGCATATTCATATTGGACTCAAGTATGTTCGCTATCGAGTGACCTTTTTGGCGGTATTTTTTTTATTCAAGAAATCGCGAGATATCTGTTAGATATTTGGTAAATAAAGTTTGGTGTATAAAAAAGTCGTAATTAATAGAAAGTGTTAATACAAATAAGCCGTAAAAACGTTTATTTATATTTTACGATCTTCTAATGTTTTGTCGATAACAAAAGTAAGATCATTTTAAGGAAACAAATAAAATACGTAAATAGTTTGAACTAATAGTTTTCTAACACACTTACGCTTTCACATAAAACACTAAAACAAGTATAAGTGATTTTATGATTTAGATACATATGTACAACAACTAGTGTTTACATATTGGGTTAAACATATACTTAAACT
Organism: Chrysanthemum lavandulifolium; assembly: GCA_022545495.1. Taxonomy (NCBI): domain Eukaryota; kingdom Viridiplantae; phylum Streptophyta; class Magnoliopsida; order Asterales; family Asteraceae; genus Chrysanthemum; species Chrysanthemum lavandulifolium. The sequence goes on along the minus strand of CM040246.1, from coordinate 132,026,437 downwards.
AAGTATACTAAATTGGGTAAATACAAGTATATATTAAATGGGTAAATACTAGCAAATGATTTTATGATTTAGATACATATGTACAACAACTAGTGTTTACATATTGGGTTAAACATATACTTAAACTAAGTATACTAAATTGAGTAAATACAAGTATATACTAAATGGGTAAATACTAGCAAATGGTTTTGACCCATAACCCATGGTTTTATATATACCACTTAACCAAGTTCATTGTATCCTTAAGATATATTGTATCTCGAAAGAAAACCATGGATCAACCCATAACCCATGACCCATGACCCATAACCAAAAATACCCATGGGCAAAGAGGATGACCACGGATCCCTAGCTTTCGCTAGCGGATCCCTTATGGTAGGGATCCGTGGGATCCGGGAAACAAGAGGATTTTTCCTCTATAAATAGTGAGCCATTTCTTCATTATATCTCACCTCTCTAACATACTTTCTCCCCGAGTTAAATCTCACTAACCTTAGATCCAAGAGATCTATGTTTGTAGTCTTGTTTTTGTGTGATCTTTTAGGTTCCTCTTAAAGGCAAGATCACCACCTTTGAAGTAGAGCAAGCTCAAGTCCATGAGTTGCCAAGCTTCCTCATCATCAAGGCTATTGAAGTCCTCTTGTTGATGATCCCTTTCTTTCTTCAAAGAAGTGTAGTGTTGAAGACATTAGTGAAAGATGCCTCAAGTGTCAAGACGAAGATATTAGTGAAGGGTATCTATCGTCTATAGGATAAGCACTTGTGGTAGGTGCTTAGAAGTCAAGACAAGAAGCATTAGTGAAAGGTGCTTAGAAGTGAAGACACAAGACATTAGTGAAAGGTGTCTTGTAGATCTAATCAAAGACATTAGTGAAAGGTGTCTTGTAGATCTAATCGAAGGCATTAGTGAAAGGTGCCTTAGATGTACATTCGATATGGTGTGTTTCGATGTACTAGATAGACTAGCATTAGATCCAAGGATATTGATGTCCTTGATGATGTTGTAAAGGAGTAGATCTCCTTTGGGATTAGTCGTTGGTGTAGTGTGGTAGTAGTTCCTCCATTGCAATGGAACTAGGTGCTTAGCCTAGTACCTAATAAAGGGTAGGCGACGTTGTGAAGGTGTAGTTCACCTAAGGTGTGAAAGAACTCGTGGTTAGCCTAGCACCGTATAAAGGGTAGGCGACGTTGTGTTAGGTGTGGTTCGCCTTGGTGTGAAAGAACTCGGTATTTAGCTTTGTACCGAAAAAGGTTAAGCGACGCCAGTGAAGGCTTCTCCGCCATAAGGAGATTGGTGTAGTGTTTACAAACTCTCGAGTAGGTGACTCGGGAGTGGAGTAGGGCAAGGAAGGTGTCCTTGTAGCCGAACCACTATAAATACTCGCGTTGTGGTTTTGTGCTTCTTACTCTTATCTTTTCATTACATATCTTTATATGCTTGTTTATCAACATCCAACACACACAACCAAATAGATTGACATAAGTCGATCTAAATAGTTTAAAAGGAAGTTTTAATTGGTAAACTATTCAACCCCTTCTAGTTTTCCACAATTGGCATCGAGCTTCGTTACCAAGTCTCTTGAAGTATATTGTACTTTAAAAACTTGATACGATCCATAGTTAATTGAAAACTACAAAGAAGGTTTTCATAAAACAAACACCATGTTTTTCAAAAACTATATGTTTGGATGTTGATTTGATAACAACATTTTGTTTATATATCTTTTCATTTAATTGCACTAATCTTCGTTATGATGTTGATTAGTTAAAGCTCATACTCACCAAGCTTTAGGAGACGCTTGGTAACAAGAATACCTTCCTTAAGAAGGTATCTTAAACGCAAAGGAGCAGGAATCGTCTAAGTGACATTTGTCATTTGTAAAGACATTCCTAAGTGCATTCGAGGTATGACTTTCTACTTATATCTAAATGATATTAGCTTAGTATATAAGTGTTATTTGTTAGGCATTTATTTGAGTAGATTTTTGTGTTTACACATGATTTACATGTAGCTTCATTAGGAAGCCTTTTGTTCACATACGTGTTACATTACTCGTATATATAACTTATGTTTTATTTCTTCTTAAATCCAATAATAAAACAAAACACGAATTTCAAAATTCCTCCTTCCCTATTAATAATCCCACTCGACGCCCACTTTATTCAATCCTCACTTTTTCAAATTTTCCAATTTCAAAAATTCCCTCTCATTTAAAAACTTCATCTTCCTCCTCATTTCATTTCATCCGAAACCAAGAAGATCCGTCATCAACATGGTTTACATCGCACTCGTGCTCATCGCCCTAACACTCATCGCACTTGTGTTCCCTATGATGAAGTTCACATACGGAGACATTTACTTTGTGTTGTTGATCTATATTGGGGTTATATACCCAATCCTTTGTATCATCCTAAGTATTGAAATGCAATATTATTAATAATCTAGTTTATCTATATTATTCTTATCATAATGTGTTTATCATTTCTTTTGTTTTATATGTGTTATATTCTTTCGTGATACATTAGAAGTCATGTATGCTGCTAAAAGAAAATGTAGGATAAAACATATTTCGTGGTATAAAACGTAAAAACCTATGTTTTTATAAAATCTTCACATTACTGATTCACGGATCTCGGAAGATATACTAGCGGATCTCTTTTGTAAAGGAACCGTGGGATCCGTCCTCATCGAAAAGCAGTTTTCATGCAAGATTAAAACCACTATCTTTCTAAAAGTAATAATCCACTAGAATTTCGAAACCATGAGTTAGTTAAGTGTTAAATACCATTGTTAATAAAATCTAGTAAAAACGTTAGATAATCATTAAGTGACTACAAGCATCACTTTCTTTTAACCCATCATCTCTATAGGTTTCGCTATGTCGCATGTATATGAGTTTGATTTTTCATTCTCAAGCATTTATACTCCGAACATCTCTCTTGAGCCCAACACCCCGGCAATCATGTCCGTGGTTTTAATAATCTCGAAACCCGTCGCTTCCATGAAGGACGACAGACACCTTCTACAATTCAAGAAGGTATCAATACCTCCTTCCGAACCATAGGATTGGAATGTCTTCGAAATTAACGAGAAAATATGTCCAAGGTTTGTATTGGAATTCTTTCGTCAAGTCGAACTCGTTCGTAACGAGGATCGTTCTTTATCTCTTTGGTTTTATATCAAAACCAAAAGTTCACTTTAACCCTTGGGTATTTTGCTCACATCCTCCAAATTCCAAATCATGGACAATGTGCCTTCACCAAGATTGGTCTCTTGATTCTCTCCTCAACTTTCGTGAAGAAAAACAAATCCATATTGCTCTCACATACCTTCCCGAAGACTTGATTCGCATAATATGCAAACCTCATCACCCAATCCTAACATTATCCATACACGGGATATTCGAGAAGAGTACAAGCCTCTTGCTCTCATCCCACGTGAAAATGTTTGAGTCTTAGGGAAATCGAGAAATCCTTCCCGCTTGTTGTGCTCACATGTTGTCTCGCTTGCTAACACAACAACCATACAATCTCGCCTACTTCTTCGCAAGGCGAATTGCAAATCTTCAAAGCTCCAAGAACAAACTCATTCCATATGGAATGTTCTTGACGCCTCTACCATAATGTTATGCACTACCATCCTCAATTTCAAAGTCCGTTGTGCGTGCTTGTGAACAAAATGATGGAACCATTGAACATTTCCTCATGAAGACGTTCTTCATTCCTGAATCCGCCAACACACACCAACCATTTGATGATCCATCTAGCGAAAACACTCAAGGAACTTAGTAGTATTTCAAATAGGATCAATCCTTTTCTATTTCGTGCTTTATCAATGTAATCCTATTTTCTTCATATAAAACATTTTACATTTGATATCTTAAGTATTAGAATTCATTTTAGACTATCCTTGAGATATAATGCATTGTCAAGATCATTGCATACCTTTAGTAAAGGTTCTGCTGAGCAGATGGACGGATCCCAAATGTTGTACTAAACGGATCCCTACATCTAGGGAACCGTGGGATCCGGCAAAACAGAAAATGCAATTGCAAGCATTGTATGTCAAACACATCCTTTAGAACACCTCACACTAAGCTAAACATAGTGTCTTAAGATAGATTAAGACTTTATCATGATAGGTTGACCTTTCCTACTCATTCCAACTCACATAGATCACACTCTAAGACTTTGTTAGATCTACCATTTCAATCCATTACTCTTCCGCTCTCAAAACTCACACTTCATTTTTTACTTGATCCCTCACAACTAGGTTAGAAATCCTTCGATTATGACAATATTGATCATTAATCAACCTCACCTCAAAATTGATCAAAGTTGATCAAATCCTAGTTTTTCCCATCTCAAAACCATTAGGATATTTTCCAAAACACAATCCTAAGTCACCACCTGATCTCTAGGATCATTTAGCTTCAATTAACACTCTCATCTTTAGTGTCATCCTTGCTCACTCATTGGTACTCATGAAAGTTCCAAATCCTTCCATAAAAGACAATCATTAGCTACATCACTCACCACATTCAAGTACTTAAGCACCCCTTCATTTAAGACACTTAGGAAGACTGAAACACTCAAGATATTATAGGTCTTAGATCTTAGAAACATTATTTCCACTTTTTCATAGCTACTGATAGCCGGATCCCTAGGATTAGCCTATACGGATCCCTCTGAGAAAGGAACCGTGGGATCCGGATGACAGTATAGGTCAAATCTTGCTAAAACAATCATTTCAACTCATCTTCCTAACTCAAACACTCTATCTTATCTTAAATGAGTTCCTAGATCAGTCCAACCTCTGAAGTTGACTCTTGTGCATGTCAATCATCACATTCCAATGAATCCTAGTGGCTTAAAGCTTAAATGCACTTGCCAAATCTTTTAGTTTATAAACCACCTTGTTAGGACCTCCATAGTCATCACTCTCACTCTAACTTTCAGCTCTTGAAACCATTCCATCATGAGAAAAACCCCAAGTAGTAACTTATCCACCAAAGAACCACCCATGAAAAAGGCTCGTGTTATACACGAAATCTCCTCAACCGAATCATCTCCCGTCAAACCAACAAATGATAGAATCCTTCATCATCCAATCAAACCAATTCCTAAAAGGATAATACCCACAAAACTACCTATGCCTAACACCACCATACCTCTTAGGCCAAACAATATCATCTCCACTAAACCATCACCATTAGTTCCTAGAAATATTTCATTTACTTCACCACTATCATCACCACACCTCTACAATTTAGAGGACTTGCCTCCTAGGCCGTCTCATCCTCTTCCGCCGACAACATTATCCTCATTAGGAGGAATAATGGTTCAAAATCAAGGTGTTGAGTCAACACTTGTTCCGGCTCCCTCTTCGTCGTCTCCATCATATAATCCTATATGGATTATGATAAATCATCAAAGTCAACCACCTGACCATATGGAAATTGACACTTCCTTACCATCACCATCATTCTTGGTCGAGGCATTCTCAAATGCACCTCCACCAATCGCTCCATCGTTTGAAGCTCCGCAAACCGCTTCACTTGATCCTTCGCATCAAGCCATTTTATTTCCTCCACCACCACTACCTAGCCATGATAAAGATTGCTATCATTGTCAACATGTTGAAAGTTTGATACATGAAGTACGAGAAGACCAACGTTTCATGTTCTATCATCTCCTCGAACGTTTCGACGAGATCAAACGTAAACAAAACTTGAGCTAGAAGATTTTAGTGGTGTCCTAGCATCAAGCGTTAGATAGTCTAGAAATTCTAGTCATGTATTGTCTATTTTCTTATTTTTGAGTCATGTATATCATAACTCTTGTTTTATTAAATGGAATTACATGCTACTCGTTATTTTTCCGAGAATATGTATTCATATCTCATTTATGTGATAACATTACGTGTTATATCACCTTTGCGCTTTTAGTCATCGGCCAGACGGATCCTCAAGATGCTTAGACGGATCCCTACTAGGAGGGAACCGTGGGATCCGTGAAGTCGAAAGTTTTGTTTTCTAACTTAAATCACATTTGCGTGAAATTGTGAATTATACTTGTTTTCTAACCCTTGTTTGCGCTATTCAATTAACACATAAAGAATTTGACATCCTAAAGCTAGGGAGCTTGGTGTCAAACGATATGTTGCAAAATTACTTGCAACCTTTGATTTAAATTTCATAACTTCCGCTGCAAAATATTGCAATAATCTAGGGGAGCACACCGTCACATTGACGTAATCTTTGCATAAGTTAGTTGCAAATGAACTAGATTAGAATTAGTTTCATGACGCCTTACTTAGGGATGGACTCGTCAAGGGGAGTAACGACGAGATCCTTTCCCGATACTTGCTCTCTATTTTTATCCTTCTTCTTTCCTTTCACATGTTTTTTCTTAAAAACAATGTGTTGCTTTTTTCAAACACTTTTGTTTCGACAAAAGGGAAGAAGAAAGTAAAACTACAAATTCAAACTTTTACAATTTTAGCTTTTCCTTAAAATAATCTTATGTTTTGTCATCAACAAAAGGGGAGATTGTTAATACAAATAAGCCGTAAAACGTTTATTTATATTTTACGATCTTCTAATGTTTTGTCGATAACAAAAGTAAGATCATTTTAAGGAAACAAATAAAATATGTAAATGGTTTGAACTAATAGTTTTCTAACACACTTACGCTTTCACATAAAACACTAAAACAAGTATAAGTGATTTTATGATTTAGATACATATGTACAACAACTAGTGTTTACATATTGGGTTAAACATATACTTAAACTAAGTATACTAAATTGGGTAAATACAAGTATATACTAAATGGGTAAATACTAGCAAATGATTTTATGATTTAGTTACACATGTACAACAACTAGTGTTTACATATTGGGTTAAACATATACTTAAACTAAGTATACTAAATTGGGTAAATACAAGTATATACTAAATGGGTAAATACTAGCAAATGGTTTTGACCCATAACCCATGGTTTTATATATACCACTTAACCAAGTTCATTGTATCCTTAAGATACATTGTATCTAGAAAGAAAACCATGGATCAACCCATAACCCATGACCCATGACCCAAAACCAAAATACCCATGGGCAAAGAGGAGCGGACCACGGATCCCTAGCTTTGTGCTAGCGGATCCCTTATGGTAGGATCCGTGGGATCCGGGAAACAGAGGATTTTTCCTCTATAAATAGTGAGTCATTTCTTCATTATATCTCACCTCTCTAACATACTTTCTCCCCGAGTTAAATCTCACTAACCTTAGATCCAAGAGATCTATGTTTGTAGTCTTGTTTTGTGTGATCTTTTAGGTTCCTCTTAAAGGCAAGATCACCACCTTTGAAGTAGAAACAAGCTCAAGTCCATGAGTTGCCAAGCTTCCTCATCATCAAGGCTATTGAAGTCCTCTTGTTGATGATCCCTTTCTTTCTTCAAAGAAGTGTAGTGTTGAAGACATTAGTGAAAGATGTCTCAAGTGTCAAGACGAAGATATTAGTGAAGGGTATCTATCGTCTATAGGATAAGCACTTGTGGTAGGTGCTTAGAAGTCAAGACAAGAAGCATTAGTGAAAGGTGCTTAGAAGTGAAGACACAAGACATTAGTGAAAGGTATCTTGTAGATCTAATCAAAGACATTAGTGAAAGGTGTCTTGTAGATCTAATCGAAGGCATTAGTGAAAGGTGCCTTAGATGTACATTCGATATGGTGTGTTTCGATGTACTAGATAGACTAGCATTAGATCCAAGGATATTGATGTCCTTGATGATGTTGTAAAGGAGTAGATCTCCTTTGGGATTAGTCGTTGGTGTAGTGTGGTAGTAGTTCCTCCATTGCAATGGAACTAGGTGCTTAGCCTAGTACCTAATAAAGGGTAGGCGACGCCAGAAGGTGTAGTTCACCTAAGGTGTGAAAGAACTCGGTGGTTAGCCTAGCACCGTATAAAGGGTAGGCGACGTTGTGTTAGGTGTGGTTCGCCTTGGTGTGAAAGAACTCGGTATTTAGCTTTGTACCGGAAAAAGGTTAAGCGACGTTGTGAAGGCTTCTCCGCCATAAGGAGATTGGTGTAGTGTTTACAAACTCTCGAGTAGGTGACTCGGGGAGTGGAGTAGGGCAAGGAAGGTGTCCTTGTAGCCGAACCACTATAAATACTCGCGTTGTGGTTTTGTGCTTCTTACTCTTATCTTTTCATTACATATCTTTATATGCTTGTTTATCAACATCCAACACACACAACCAAATAGATTGACATAAGTCGATCTAAATAGTTTAAAGGAAGTTTTAATTGGTAAAACTATTCAACCCCCTTCTAGTTTTCCACATAAAGTTCGGTATGTTTAATTTTTTTTTTTTTTTTTACAATGATTTTGGGCCGTACGGGCTAAATATTTTGGCCCGACATGTTTTAATTCTTTATGCCTCGTGCTATAGTAAAACCAAATTTTTTATTCCTTTTTGAACGACGTCGTATTGCTTGCTCCATAGTATTTATTTATAATTATAATATTAATAGTGAGAAATTTTCTTTTGCTTACTCTTATTTTGGTGCTTACCAAGAGACACATCCTCACCATCCATCTAGTTTAATCTATTGGTAGAGATTAACCTAAGATTTAATATGTCAACCTAAGTCCATGTCTTTTTCTTATCTTTTTGTCTTTCTTATTTATTAACATTTTTTTTGTCTTTTTTCTTTTTAATTCACGTTTTACTTTTTTTTTAAATTCACGTTTTTTTCCACTTTCATACATTTTCGTTTGTTTTCATACGTTTTCGTCCGTCTTCTTACGTTTTCATTCGTTTTCTTTCTTTTTTGTCCATTTTCAGACGTGTTTTTTTTACGCTTTCATATGTTTTAGTCTATTTTCATCCGTATTCGTCCGTTTTCTTACATTTTCGTCCGTTTTCATACGTTTCTGAATATCACACGTGATATTATGAATGTCACAGAATATCACTTGTGATATTCAGAAACATATGAAAACGTCTGAAAACGGCCGAAAACATTTAAAAACGGACGAAAACGTATGAAAACGGACGAGAACGTAAGAAAACAGACGAATATGTATGAGAATGAACAAAATGTATGAAAGCGTAAAAACACATATGAAAACGGATGAAAACGTATGAAACAGACGAAAACGTATGAAAAATGGACGAAAACGTAATAAAATGGACGAAAACGTATGAAAACGAACGAAAATAGATGAAAACATATGAAAACAGACGAAAACATATAAAAGCGAAAAAAATTGAATTAAAAAATAATAATAAAAAGGTGAATTTAAAAATAAAAAAAAACGTGAATTAAAAAAACAAAACAAAAAAATGTGAATAAATAAGAAAGACAAAAAGAGAAATGTTAAAAAAAAAAAAAAAAAACATGTACTTAAATTGACATATTAAATTTTAAGTTAATCCTCAAAATTAAATCAAACTAAATAAATGATTAAAATTTATCCCTTTACAAGCATCAAAATAAAAATATGCAAAATAACTCGCCTCTAAGAGCACTTCCATTAGTAACGGGATAACGCCTTTAGTGGCCAAATAACGCCGGCGTTAAACCGTTGGACCCAATGCGTTATTTCAGCATTAGTCCCTATACGTTATTATACTAACGGGCGTTAAAGGCGAAAAAAAAATTACAAAATCACCCCCTCAACGGTTAGTGACCGTTACTTTTTTAAAAAAATTACAAAAAACCCCCTAACGGCTAGTTAATAAAAAAAATTCAAAAACATTTTTTTACCACTATAAATACCCAACTAAAACACCATTTTTTTCACACTTCCATAATTCAAATTCACAATTTATATACTTCCTCTCACACTTCCATAATTCAAGAATCAAGTTTGATGGCTCTAGACACACACCTTGTGTCAATGATATTTTGTATGATATTATTAAGCACGCGGAATTTACTTAGTAATACTTAGAAGATGGATTATATGATGTATTGTATGTAAACACAGATTAAACACAAAGCTTAAGCTCCAATATTATTGATGAATAATACGAGTGATCTTAACTTATCACTAGGGTTACACCTTGAAGCCTTTGTGAGTAATACGTAGGTAATTTGATAAGTACCTAAGACAATGACCTAGGACCTCCTTTTATACAACAAGGAGTCTTTTACAAGATAAGTATAAAGCTAACATTATAGAATATACACAAGATCTATTCTATACTTATCTAGACGCCGCTTAACTAATCATAAACTAATAGCAAGTGGTAACAATGTCTTGGCGGTGGGAATACGCTTCCATCGCTAGTGTTAATCCGAGCAGTGTAAACCACAACTATCCGTGGTAATGAATTATTCCCAACAATCCTCCCCTAAACTTATGATTTCTCTGCAAATCCATAAGTTTCTTCAATATGCATTATCTGCAAGGATTTGGGAATTCAACCAAACACTTCACTTCTTTCTTAACTTTTGTATGGCTCTGGAACATTGATCTTGAAGCCTATGTAACAATGCTCTGACCTTCTCATTGTCTTCATTAACTCTTATTGTTGAACATAACATCACTGTAAGAGCCCCAGCTCTGAGTGGATATTCCTTCACAACAAGCATAAAAGCATCTTCTCCATTTGCTGTAGAGACATGATGAACTTCACATGAATCATAGTAAAACCATTTAGTACCAGAACATGTGCATGAGAATTTCCAGAAATCATCATCAACATTTGGTTCATAGAGCCTTCTAAGATTAATCCATAACTGCATCTCCTTTGTATCTTTGAGATCTTGAGCATTAAACCTTTCTTGAACTAACCTCCATAGTGTATCAAGGTCATCTCTGTCAAAAGCTTTTATAAGATATTCAAACTGAATGAATGATGAAGTTTCACCACCTAGCCTAGTGATCTTCCATGTTGGAGCAAAATTGCTAGCAGTGTAAACCTCCCAATCAATGATAGGATGTCGAACTTGCAGTGGATCTGGATAAAAATCTTCTTCTTCAATCACAATCATTCCATCGGTTGATCTTCAAATGAATTTCTCAAGAGGAATCTCCTTCTCAGTAGACATTGCTTGATCTTCAGCAACCTTAGTCTTCTTAACAGTTTGAGAATCACTTTCTTTGGCCTTTCTCTTCAATCCAGGAAATCTTCTTGCTTCTTCTTCAGAGCCCATTGCAATAAAATCTTGATTATGTTTTTGAACTATGTAGTAAGCTCTTTCAATTTGATCATCAGACATTCCTTTGAATTGATGCTTCTTCCAACCACCAACATGACAACAATAAGTCTTCATATATATAAGAAAATTTGTGCCTTGGTTGGTTGTCTTGGTTTCTTTTGACCCTTTTTGACTGAATTGATCACATCTTCAAGTGCTTGATTGTTCTTCATTTGAATGAAATCCTTCAACCGAGCGCTTCTTTGTTCTTCGCTTAAGGATGCATCACCTACTGTGTCAATTGCCTTTTTCTTGATTATTAGATTATTAGCAATCAAGAACTCAATATCATCTTCGTGGGAACATAACTAAACTCGAGTCTTCTCTAAGAATTGTAGGTTGAACAGATGGAAAGTGGATCTTCAACAAAATCTTCCATTCTATTCAATCTTTTAGTCTCCAAAAAGCTTGCAACTTCCATTTCATCAAGCTTGTTCTTTTCAGCAACTTGTTCTTCAGTAATTATTTTAGCAATTTCACTATCAAGAGCAATTTGTGCTTGTCTTTTCTTTGAAATCTTTCTTCCAGGTTGCTCTACATTTTCCATAACTGCTTTACTTTTGTCTTTCATCAATTTATCAAATTCTTCACTTGCAGTGGCAATAGTTGGCTCTGCAGTGGAAATAGAATCGATGGTAAAATCGGTTTGCGATGTAAAATGTCTTGATCTTCAAGTTGCTCTCCATGAGTATCGCCTTCCTTTGCTCCTTTACTTGTAACTCCTTCATCTTCAAAACAATTTTCCTCCCTCAAGATCGTAACCTATTTTCCTCCCCTGTTTGGGAGAAATTCCCAAATCATGATCAGCTGAATCACCTTCAGTAGGTGAGGATGAAGATGAAATCACCAACTTTGCAGTCCTCTTGTGCTTTTTCAACCCCTGCATCTCTTCCTTTAAGGTCTGAATCTCTTCCTTTAAGTGTTTAACATCCTTGGCATGCTGCTTCTTGACATGTGCCAAATCCTTCTGTAGAGATTCAACCTGCTTGGCTAACTTTATACACAAAACCATCAATTCCAATGGGTTCCCACTGCCCTCATCACTTCCAACTGTGTTACCTGCTGGGAGAGGTGAATCATGGGGCAAAGGTTCAGAATCCTCCCTAGTTGGACTAGGTGGAAGTCTAGAACCACCACCGCTTGTTCCTAGACCAAAAGGTTCGAAACTTGTTGTGTTGTCATGAGAGGAGTTGACTGCTTAGACCTTCTCTCATAGGTATTTGAAATCGGTGGAATATAATCAATGTTTGGAACATTAATTATAGGTGTGTTTTGGTCGTGAAATCTTAGCAAGCATTTGGGAAGTAAAGGTGTAAAATCATATTGCCATCTTTGTTTAAATTTTGAAAACTTTGGGCTTTAGGCAACCGATTTGATAAACATTAGTATGGGGTTGCAGTTGAAACTCATTTAGCATCGCTTGCACAAACCTTGGATACATTAAAAGTTTTGTTTTACTCAGACATTGCCTTTCATACTTGTAAAATATAATTTGACCATTGAAAACCTTATCGATGACTAGACAAACCAAAGGGTAAGCCATGGTTGAACTAAATTGCTCATAAGATGTTTTTTTTGGACTAAGACAATGTAACAAAGTATGAATCAAAAATCTTCATTGGGGACAAAAACCACTCTTTTTGAAAGTAGCCTTGTGCAGTCTTGTGAAATAATAATGATAAAGGAAAACATGGATTATTATTATTATTTCACAAGACTGCACACTAAGTGCAGCAGATACATCCATGAAATACAGACTACAAGCATCATTACATCAACTGAAAACAACTACCAACAACCTACCCCAAACACAAGCTACATAACCCATTCCCAACCTATCCACCATCTACCATCTATGGCTTATTTGGAAATCCCCACTTTGGCATCACCTTAGGAGCTCCACGTATGTCAATCCACTCATACACTCTAGGGCATGCTAATCCCATCACCACTATACCAGTAGGTGGTGAGGATGATGAAGGACCTGTTGATGGTGGTGTTGATAGCAATGGAAGAGAAGGTGATGGTTGGAGCTCTTCAGGAGGAGCTATTGCTGCAAGAGGGGGAACACTCAGGACTCTTTTAGAGGTCTCATCATCTGTATCTTCATATGGCAATACATAGGAGCTGATCTCTGAGCTATCTTCCTTGATTAATGCATCCTGAGGCTCTGGCTGTAGTGATGAAGGACCAGCAGGAAAAGGATTTGAGAGAACAGTTGTATGTTTTCTCTTCCTGAATACAACCTTCTCATACTCTTCTTTCTCAACTCTCCCAGGGTTCTTCAAAACAAAGTCATCCCAAGAACTATCTGATGAACTGCTAGAAGACAGATTGATTGGACTGGAATGACTCATGGTGTCGTTGGAGAAATGTTGATTTTTGAGAGTGAAATTTTTGGAGTATGCGATTTGGGTGGTTTGTGTGTTAAATGGTTTGTTAAATATTTGTTAAGTTGGATTCAGTCAGTTAATGAGGGGAAGGTGTAAGTGGTTGAGAAGTAAATGAAGTCTCTTGATCTTGGTAAATGAATCAGTGACTAGGAGTTGACTTTATTAACTTAGAGTTTTGCCACAGCTAAGCTTATAGAATCACTACTTGCTATTCTCTAACCACTGATACCTCACAGATTCTTTCAGTGTTTGGTTTATGTTTGTGATTTGCAGATTTGAAGGATTCTTTGTTTACATTAAATGGTTACTCTTTGGTACTTGACTTTCTAGTTATCCACTGATGTTTATGCAGAAATTATTTTTAACAGTGGGAACTATATTGCAACCAGTGGTAACAAGCTTGCTTTTACAGTGGAAAAAGGAAAACAAAGGAACTTCATTTCATTGATAAAACATGATTTATTACAACCAAAGTGAAAGTACTTCTAATCATCAAAACACAACAGACTGCAACCTAGCACATCCTATACCTAACTTCAGCTACTCCATTGGCTTCTTGCCTTTGCCCACATAGTCATGCTTGTTTCTCTGTGTCCTCTTCCTTTGTTCTCAAAAGAGGATTGCATTCTTGGACATGGAAGACCAAGAACTTGTGGAGGAGGCTTTGGTAGCATTGCAGGCTTTGTTGGGATGGATATCTGCTTCATATTGGAGATAGCTATTTCCAGTGCTATTGAAAGAGCTTTTGGCAAATCTTTGGCCATGGAATAGGTTTCATCATTCTCCTCGTCATCATCGATGAGTGGAGTAGAACTCAAGAGATTTTGCGGTGTTTCTTTGCAGCACACGCTTGCGCTTTCTTTGGTATACTTTTTGGAAGAAGTGCCAGCCCCTGGTGGAAAGTATCCAAACCATCCTGATGCCTCTGAGGATGTCTCTGACTCGACTATATATTCTTCTTCTGAATCAGAAGAGATGTCGATGGTGTTGGAAGGATTGCTCATGACCATTTTTAGGGATATTGTGTTTGAATGTGATTTGATGAAGATTACATAAAGCCAAGCCTCATTATATAGACAAAGTCGGTTGAAAGGGTAATTAATGAGTATATTTACTTTTCCTATTTTGGTAGGTTAAGGAGTAAATATAGATATTATTGGGTTGACTTTGGAAGATATTTTACTTGGATAATGGTTTGGTTCAAGGTACTTTTGGTAAATATCAAGTTGGTTATTCCTATCTCTTACAGATACATAACCAAGTTTTGATGGAAGTTGAATTTAAAAGGTGTATATCTGAGATACACAATAAATGGTTATTGATTCACCATGTCTAACCCACATAAGAATCAACTAGTCCAGAGCAAACGGCTACTGGTAAAGACTTGACAAATCCGTTTATGGTTGATAGTTTACCAAAAACTATATGGTTATCAACTCACCATATTATTTATGATTAAGAGTTGGCTAGTCCATAGCAAACGGCTCATGGTAAAGACATATCAAATCTGTGGAAAACTAGAAGGGGGGTTGAATAGTTTTACCAATTTAAAACTTCCTTTTAAATATTTAGATCGACTTATGTCAATCTATTTGGTTGTTTATGTTGGACGTTGATAGATAGATATATAAACGTGTAATGAAAGATAAAGAGTAAGAAGCACATCACCACGACACAAGTATTTATAGTGGTTCGGCTACAAGGACACCTTCCTTGCCCTACTCCACTCCCGAGTCACGTGCTCGAGAGTTCGTAAACACTACACCAATCTCCTTATGGCGGAGAAGCCTTCACAACGCCGCTTAACCTTTTTCGGTACAAAGCTAAATCGAGTTCTTTCACACCAAGGCGAACCACACCTAACACAACGTCGCCTACCCTTTATACGGTGCTAGGCTAACCACCGAGTTCTTTCACACCTTAGGAGAACTAATCCTTCACAACGTCCGCCTACCCTTTATTAGGTACTAGGCTAAGCACCTAGTTCTTTCACACCTTAGGTGAACTACACCTTCACGACACAACACCTAATCTCAAGGAGATCTACTCCTTGTTACAACACCATCAAGGATATCACCATCCTTGTATATAAACAAATACATATATGTATAACGATGCACCTCATCGATTATACGACCTAGGTATTCTTCCCAAATGCTACTTGATTTGATTCTTTGGCATCCTTCACTAATGCCTTTGACACAACGCTTGGCACCCTTCACTAATGCCTTCGTCTTGACACCTTTAGCATCCTTCACTAATGCTTTTGACACAACGCTTGGCACCCTTCACTAATGCCTTCGTCTTGACACCTTTAGCATCCTTCACTAATGCTTTGACACGGATGATAAGCACCTTTCACTAATGCTTTTATCTTGACACTTTCGGCATTCTTCACTAATGCCTTCAACCCAACATCTATGGAGAAAGGAAGAACTATCAACAAGAGAACCTTAGTAGTCTTGATGATGACGAAGCATGGCAACTCATGGACTTTGAGCTTGCACGTCTTCAAGAGGTGGTGATCTCTCCTTAAGAGGAACCTAGTAGATCACACAAAACAAAAGACAAACTACATAGATCACTTAGATATGAGGTTAGAGGTTAGAATACTTTGGGAAGTATGTGTGAAAAGCCCTTTGAGAGGAAGAAATGGCTCTCTATTTATAGAGGAAATTCTTCTGCTTCCCCGGATCCCACGGATCCCTACCACAAGGGATCCGCTAGCACAAAGCTAGGGATCCGTGGTCCGCCTCTTGCCCATGGGTATTTTTGGTTATGGGTCATGGGTCATGGGTTATGGGTTGATCCATGGTTTTCTTTCTAGATACAATGTATCTTAAGGATACAATGAACTTGGTTAAGTGGTATATATAAAACCATGGGTTATGGGTCAAAACCATTTGCTAGTATTTACCCATTTAGTATATACTTGTATTTACCCAATTTAGCATACACTTAGTTTTTATCCATTTTAGTATACTTAGTTTAAGTATATGTTTAACCCAATATGTAAACACTAGTTGTTGTACATATGTATCTAAATCATAAAATCACTTATACTTGTTTTAGTGTTTTATGTGAAAGCGTAAGTGTGTTAGAAAACTATTAACTCAAACTATTTACGTACTCTATTTGTTTCGTTAAAATGATTTTATATTTGTTATCGACAAAACATTAGAATATCGTAAAATATAAATAATCGTTTTCACGGCTTATTTGTATTAACAAAATCCGTTGATAGCTGGTAGTTTGCTAAAAACTATGATAAGAGCAGTCTTGTTATCACATGATTTTATTTACCACTGCTCTTTGAAATTTTTGTGAAAAATTACCACTGCTAGTTCACAGTTTCCACTGACAGTGTTATTTTACCACTGTTGTTCTAGCCGTTATAACTGATTGTGTCAGTAATTAATTTTTACTAGCCGTTGAAAGTAACCACTAATTGTCATATATATAGGGTTAAAATTTTAAGTAAATTATCTTCTTTCCATATTATGATAACTACTTTCTAAAGATAATTTTACTTGCGCAATAATTCTAAACCCTAACCCTATATATCTTTCTCTCTCAATTGGCTAGCTATTCTTTTGATTCTTACTGACCCAATATCGTTTTTCATCAAAAGTTTCTATGGCACCTTTAAACTTTGCAGATGAGCACAACCTAGTGGCCTACCTACAAAAGTCTAACGAGAAGAGTGGCCCTGTTTATCATCAGATTGTGGACTTTCTTCATACCACACATATAAGGTTTGCTTTGCTTTTAAAACCCACAATCTACATCTCTCAAATCAAACAGTTTTGGACTTCTGCGAGTCCATAACACTTGAGATTGGAGATACATGAAACGATGGATGCTCTAAGAGCCACCGTGGATGGGGTAACTATTGATTTCTTGAGGCATCCTTGAGGAGAGTACTCCACTTGGGTGATCTCAATGGTCTCATCACATTACCTATGCCTGAAATTCATGATACTTTATCATCCATGGGGTATGATACCACTTGATGGATCTAGACACACACCTTGTGTCAATGATATTTTGTATGATATTATTAAGCACGCGGAATTTACTTAGTAATACTTAGAAGATGGATTATATGATGTATTGTATGTAAACACAGATTAAACACAAAGCTTAAGCTCCAATATTATTGATGAATAATACGAGTGATCTTAACTTATCACTAGGGTTACACCTTGAAGCCTTTGTGAGTAATACGTAGGTAATTTGATAAGTACCTAAGACAATGACCTAGGACCTCCTTTTATACAACAAGGAGTCCTTTACAAGATAAGTATAAAGCTAACATTATAGAATATACACAAGATCTATTCTATACTTATCTAGATGCGTTTAACTAATCATAAACTAATAGCAGTGGTAACAATGTACTGGCAGTGGGAATACGTCTCCACTGCTAGTGTTAATCCGAGCAGTGTAAACCACAACTATCCGTGGTAATGAATTATTCCCAACAAAGTTCGTTCACAATGGATCCGAATCAATTTGATGAAATTCCTCTGCATTGGTCAGACGTTGATGACGAAAATGACTTCGAATTTATGGCGTCCGCGTATGAGTATCACCTTCAGTTGGAACAAGAAGAAGCATCTCAACATCCTACTCGTGCTCGTAGCCATATATATCGTGAACGTGAGATTGCAGAAGAACGTCTGCGCAACGATTATTTCATTGAAGGTTGTAAGTATTCAAACTGGAATTTTCATAGAAGATTTCGTATGAGCCGAAAACTATTCCTGCAAATAGTTGAAGGTATTGAATCTTATACTTCCGATAATATTCCAGATCATTTTACTTACTTTACGCAAACACCCGATTGTACGGGTCAAATGAGTTTAAATCCTCTAATGAAGTGTACGTCTGCCATACGGCAATTGGCGTACGGCACCTCACCCGATGCATTTGATGAATACTTGCAAACGGGTGCGAGTACTTTAAAATTATGTCTTGATAATTTTAACAAATGCATTATTGATTTTTTTATGTCGGAGTATTTAAGAAAACCAACATGGGCCGACATTCAAAAACTTTATTAACAACATGAAGAAAAACATGGTTTTCCGGGAATGCTTGGTAGCATTGACTGTATGCACTAGGAATGGAAAAATTGTCCAGTGGCTTGGCAAGGGCAATTTGCTAGGGGTGATAAAAAATACCCAACAATTATGCTTGAAGCTGTTGCTTCTCAAGATTTATGGATTTGGCATGCATTTTTTGGGATGGCGGGGCGAATAACGATATTAATGTTTTAGACCAGTCTCCGTTGTTTGACGACATTCTTACTGACAATGCCCCAAGAGCACCTTATATGGTCAATGGAACTAGGTATGAACATGGGTATTACTTGGCTGATGGAATTTATCCACAGTGGGCAACTTTCGTCAAATCCTTCTCGTCAACAACTGACGAAAAACATACGTACTTTAAAAAGAGACAAGAAATTGCCCGAAAGGATATTGAACGTGTTTTTGGTGTGCTTCAAGGCCGTTGGGGTATACTACAACAACCGACACGTCAATGGGAAATTGTCAAGATACGTAGAATCATGTATTCTTGCATTATTTTGCATAACATGATTGTAAAAGATCAAAAATTTGCATTACGTGACTATAACGAAGTGTGGGTGGATCCGTCAGCAAATTTGAGGCAACGAAGATGGGTCAAAGATGTGATACTCACAATCGTGAGGCAAAAGAAATACACGACCGACAAACACATACCCAACTCCAACAGGACCTTATGGAGCGTGTTTGGCGGAAGAATCTTGAGCGACGTGAACGACATCAAGAGAAATGGCGATGATGAATAAGTATTTGCTATGTTTTGTTATTTTTTTTTCGTTGTAATTTTCTTTAGTTATTTTATATTTGGTATTGTAATATGTTTAAGTTAAGGTTATGTTTTTTAATAAATGAAGTGTTTGTTTTAGTTTAGGGGTTGAAATTGAAAATATAAAATGTTAAAGTTTAACTTGAGATGTTATTGATGTGAGTGTTTTTTGAGAATGTTAATGTGAAATGTTAAAGCTAATGTGACGCTGACGTGACTGATGTTAAATTATAACTTGAGTTACTAATGTAAATGCTCTAAGATTTATCCCGTACGGTTTTCAAGGGTAATGTTTCTTAAGGATAGAGAAAAGTGCATTTTTTTTATTATTATTTTTTTTATATGAAACGTGGCATGACAAGAAAGTCACCACTCATACTCCTTATAATAAAACTCGAAACCAATCAAAATTCAAACTCAAAAGTTTATTGATAGGTTGCAGAAACATACGTACGGATTACAATCAAATCACTTCATCTTTATCAGATTCCAAGACTACAATTTGTGCTTCAAGATGGTGCATCCACAGCCTTCAAAGACCGTTGTGTTTTTTGTTGGTACGAAAATGATTTCTACTGAAGATTTTATATAGGTAGCTTATATATATCGTTCTTTTTTCTATGTAATTGTAGGTTAGTTATAATTTGGTTAGGTTACGTTTATTTATTGGCCTCGTATGAAAATGATTACTACTGAAGATTTTAGTTAGTTAGCTTATATATCCTTCTTTTTCTATGTAATTGCTGGTTAGGTTACTTTTATTTATTGGCCTTGTATTACGGGCATGTTTTATTAGGTTTCTTCATAAATCATACAGTCCTCGCGACATGAAAATGGACACAGAAATTCGAACTTGTGAACTTGTTTAAATTAATGCAATTGCTACTCGCAAACCCTATAGATATCATTTTATACGAGTAGCTTGTAGGAACAATGTACACACAAGTACATCTTGTTTACGGATGTGTTTCTTTGACAGGATATTGCCGAGAAACATGAAAAAGGTGTATATACTCAATAATAGCTACGGACAGGGACGGAACTTGGAAGGGACCGAGGGGGTCGTGGCCTCCTCAAATTTTTTGACCTTATGTACATTTTTTGACCAACAACGTCCAAGTTTCGTCTCTGGCTACGGAAGTACCAACAAACAAATTATTTTCTTTTTGGACAAATTTAATGGTTCTGAACTATATTACTAAGGCTTTGATACTTGCTTTATATTATCTCGGTTTTTATTCAACAGGCCAAGAGATGGTTAGAGTTGAGGTTCATGTGCTAGGACATTCAACCAAGTGATGCACAACATGTAGTGAACGCCTTTGGTCAATTTAGGATTCCTTAGTTTAGCCTTTTGTTTTGCTTATAAATACTTCACATACCAGATGGAACCCATTCATTCGATCAATTTATACATTCAGGTTTTAGCGTCTCTGTCCTATTAGTCCCCTGAAGTTCTAATAGTTTGTTTATAGACTTCGTTTTGTAAAGAGCGATCGCCTTCGCAAGTACCCATTCTGTATTACACCTGTATGCAAGGTGATTTTTACATCAAATAATTACTACATTAGAAGAAAAAAAAGGGTCTGTCTAATCCAAATTAGTGGTGGATGATGTAACACTAAGTGGGATGGATCGCCTTTATTACTCGTATTTTGTAAATACACGTGTATGGTTGGGCGTTGTGGTTTCTATGTAGCTCATGGTCCATTAAGGAAGCTAAATAAAGAATTAAAAGTAAAGATGAGTACCACAAGATGATAGCTTATAGCCCCTAAGCTTATATTCTTATCTATGGTCATTAGTAAAATGCTACAAATTTTTAAGTACTAGTATGCTGTAATGTCAAGTAGACATGATAACAATGCTCGGATAAGTGATCTGTTGTATGGACTGTTTTCAGAAAGTGGCAAAATATGTAGCAGCATTTTATATATTTAATACGAAATACACCACACTTTGAAAGTGTTTAGATTCTAGTAGTGTGCAGTGAGTGAATAGCTAAAAGAATCGAGTAGCCATCTTTGAATATCTAATATAAAGTAGTACAGTAAGATAAACATGGACATAACAAATATTTGGACCTGGAACTCGGCTAGGTGCTTGCCGGCAGCGGCGTCTAGAAACTTACCCTGGTAAGGGCCAGACATTTATATCATTTTATGATTTACCGACGGTACCTAAAGATGTGAGGTTTCGATGGGCCAACATATAATGGCTAAGAAGTGTAGCAGTAGAAAGGGAAAAATCCGTTACTAAAGACATGTTACGTGACATTGCAGCATTGTTAGAGACAAATTACATTATTATACATAGAACAACACAGTAGTCGGCGAACCACGGTCTTAGCTGAATGCAAGAAACATAGGACAAACAAATCAGTTGTATGCAAGACACATAGGACAAACTCATGCTCACCAGAAACAATATAGGGCACACAATGAACAAATTATCATACAATAGATCCGAAGATCACTTTGGTAGGTATGTTGATGCCTCAACTGTCAACATTGCTCTCGTTCAGCCTTGCTGCCAGTAGCTGTGGCCATATAACAAGGGAAATGCATCAATTACCAACACACTCTCAGAACCACTGTTTTGATTTAAGTTCGAATCAGTAACTAAACTATTATTACCTCTCGTTCCAGGACCTGCTTCTCTTTGCTCAGCTGGTTTTTCTATTTGCAAGGCACAAAGTAGTTAGTCGGATAATAAGGAGAATAGGTTTTATAGTATTAAGAGCTAGAAGCTCAAGAAAG
This sequence comes from Chrysanthemum lavandulifolium, assembly GCA_022545495.1. Classification (NCBI taxonomy): domain Eukaryota; kingdom Viridiplantae; phylum Streptophyta; class Magnoliopsida; order Asterales; family Asteraceae; genus Chrysanthemum; species Chrysanthemum lavandulifolium. The sequence continues at coordinate 132,004,208 of CM040246.1, read as the reverse complement.
CGTTAAAATATGACATTATGCAAATCTACTGTCATTTAATAACAAGAAACGATGGACTCCAGGGGTTTAGGGGACATTACTGGCAATATGCCACGATAGCTATGGGGGTGCTTGGGATTTCGCTTATCATAACATGCTTATTGGTGGTTTAAAAGACGACGTGTCAACCAACTTATGCATAACAGCTTTTTCACTTGTTAATAATCAGATAGGCAGTTTGGATTAACAATCACAAATCATCAAAGCTACTTAGGCAGTTTGGATTAGCAAGCAGTTTGAAAAAGCAATCCCAAACACCCTCAATGCTCTGTGACCATGAATACTGTTCTCATAGTGTCCCATTCAAAATTTTCAGAACACGAATTTTATTTAGTTGACTCCAGTTTTAAAGTGATCTCATTCAGATAGCTGTTCCGGCATAGGTTTCTCTTTTGAGTCAGGTCAGTTGAACCCACGAATATATATCATAATCCTTGTTCCAGCTGATTTTGCTTTGTTTAAAGTAATAAATAGTTTCAGGGTTTGGTGAGATAATTTCTTGGCCCCAGCCATGATTTACTAACTTAAGCAGTCAAAGCTGCAGAACATTATGCAGCAAAGTCAAAATGACTGCCATGGATGACAGGTGAGCTAAGACATAGGGAGTTATGAGAAGTAGCTTATAACAGTTCTCCCAAACAAGCAGCCAACTAAAAACTAATAGTAATCAGCATATATGGATGTTGTGGCGTACCTTTTCCTGCATTGCGTTCACAGCTCCCAACATCAACTCTGTCTGCACGTAGAAATATAGAAGTCACTACACATATACTAATTCAAATCTCAGGCTTGCCGTTTGTGAGACAATGTTTTCATGTGGTCTTGAGCAAGGTGAAATGAGCATAAATTTTCAGAAAATAGGTCGCAACTGCAACGTGCTAAAACCCAATGTAGGGAGATCTTAGAGAAGGACAATTTCCCATTTAAAATTTGCGCTTCGGAAACATTACTGTCACATGATATGTACGTGGTTGTATATAAAAAAATCAACTAATAAATTTTGACGGGTGATCAAACCAAATTTTGCAGCAAAAGTTGGAAATATTGTCAAAAATTTGCTATAATATCTAAAATCAGATTGGGTTCTATTTTCAATACTGTTCTGATTGGGCTTAAGAAAAACTTTTCTTTGAGTTGTATTTTAGACAGCATAATTCTTACCCGTTATCATCAATATGCAAGTATCACAGCTAGTTATAGAATTCGTTAGTACTCCTAGTAATTACATGTTTTAGATCTGTTATTAACTCGGCAACACTGCCAATTAATTTCTTTTTATATCACCGTTCATAGTATCATAAACACTTATTACATCAAGATGTAGTTAGATGTTCCACATTGACCAATTTTGTGAACTGGTAAGCTGACCTTTCTGGTTCTGACTAGTTGGAGAGCGGGCTGGATCTGTTTCTCCAACTGCCAGAGTTCTGTGGCATCCGACTGTTTAACCTTGTGGTCTTCGAGCTGCCTGCAAAGCGTATAGGATAAAAAATTTATTTAGCTGCAATGTGTGCATTGCAAGTAATCTGACTAGGATATGGTGATCAAGTATAAGAACGCATTTAGTAAGCCGACCTTTGGACCATTTCTGTTAACTCATCAGCTGTGCAAACATCCCTGTGCTCTGACGCAAGCTTCAGCACAGGTTTATACTTGTTAGGATCTAGTCAGTATACCACAATGACCTAGAGAAGTCAACTAAAAGGGGGATGTATTCTTAAAAAAAAGGTTGACAAAACGAGCTGCTCAATGCTCATCAAGTTGTGCAAGGATCAGAAGGGTCTCGTTAGAACTCGCCGGCAACATCTTTTTGCCGAAATTTACTTTTTTCGTAAGAAACTGGTGCGCCTAATCTAATTTGCTAAAATTATGCTGTATCAAGTTAACAACTCAGGTTCTGAGTAAAATGATTTATTTTGCATTTTGAAAAGACAATTTGGAAGACTTCTGACTTGTTGACTCATGGGCCCATTTTATGTTTTTCACAGTATTTTGAATGACCAGTTTAATGTGTTAAAAACAGAGCATAACCCGATTAGAATTAGGTTACCGTGCCATTTTTGGAGTTGTCTGTCTCCACAAAATCTATCTATGATTGCAAGAAATGGCGGAAGAAGTCTGTTTTGCAAGTATCTGAAGTCTGAACAAAACTGACAGATAATGGTCTGCCTAACTACTCCAGGCTGGGTCTTGCCAGTATTTCATATAAGATGCAGAATTTCAGTGTAGAATATCGGGTACAGGTAGTTTATTGTAACATGTTTATCTCGTCAATCACGATTGTGGGTAGAGAATTGGAAAAAGTGTAGCTAACTAGTGCTTGAGTATCATACCTCACACGCAGTTCTGCGGACTATTTCATCAGTTTTCTTGTAGTCCTGATAGCGAGTGAGGATCTTAATCATGCTGCTTCACAAGTTTGGAAAAGCAAGGGTTAGTAGCAACATTTACAGTTTTGCCACTGACAAGAACTTACTTGAAATTAGTGAAAATTTTAGCATAAGAATTATCAATCTGGCCAAGATAAGTCATCCTGTAGAACAGTAGTGCTATTTTCATTGTCTGAACGTGTGTCGGTGTAGGACGCAGCTAAGGTTGGTGACAAGGTAAATACGGCCTATGTTGAATGAATTACGCAAGAGAGTCCTTAAGATACCAAGCAACTCAAGGGTATTCAGTAAATGGCTAGGTCAAGAATGTATAACCGAGGTTGATACAACTAGGACATGTCGATGGAGAAATATAGTGAGTTCCCATTGAGATAAATAGACCAAGAAGACACACAACTCTTTTTACGGTATGGAAGAACATCCATATGACCTACAATTACGAATATGATAACCCTTTGTGATGCTCGCTTGCAAACTAGGCTTGCCTAACCTTGCTAGATAGCAATAAATACGGGCCACTTGGCAAGCTCCAAGGAACGGTACGAGCAAGGCAATATATAGACTTACTTAGCGGAGGCAATATATAGACTTACTTAGCGGTGGCTCACGAGAGTGTTCGTGTTACCATCCTACATAGGCCAGTTATGGGATTTTGGTTGGTGGCTTATAAAGTCTAGGTGTCCCCTCCTATTTCAAGCTGGCTTTTTCGAATGAGTTCTACACACACCTTATGGCTTGATGCGGGCCTAGTATATCAGAGCCCGTCCCACCTTTCGAGGATGCAACACTCGGAGTTGTGGCTTGGACCCCAAAACAAACATGGTCGTGACCACATTTGCTCTTCAAAAGGGTGCGTACTGTGACGATCCCACATCGGTAAGTATGAGATTGGTTAGTGGCTTATAAAGTCTACGTAACCCCTCCTCCTTTTAAGTTGGCTTTTCGGAGTTGGTTCTACACTTGCTTATGGCCTGATGCGGGCCTAGTATGAAATGAGTTCGTATTTCGCAAGCTTTGGGAACATGAACATCACTTTCAAAGACCTCCGTCTCAAGCGACTAAGCCATGCGCTTGAAGGGTTATAGGGGGAGCGTTCAAGATTTCTCATCTTTTAAATGTGCATGCGTGCTTCGAAAATAAGTATCTTACTTTTTGTCAAGTGTGCATACGTCTATTACAATTTTGTTTAAAGTTTATCGCTTTAATAAACGACGTATTGAGAAGACAAAACTCCGCCTTGCATATCGTAGGTGGTGTTTGATTTTGCATCGGATGTAAAGCGATGTTGAATAACTATTGTGAACATGAGATTTTAGATATGATAATTTAACTAACTCGGTATAAGGATAAGATTTTCCTTGTTTGGGTTATACCCTCTCGAGAGCTAATCTTTAAATCAGATGCACACGACCTAAACCAAGGTATCCCAGGGAGTTAATCTATAATTAGATGCACACGGCCTAGACCTAGGTATCCCGTGACGTTTTTTACCCTTCCCTTGCCACCTTTAATATGTACCTAGCGAGGTTTGAACGTTAGAACCTCTTGTGAGGAGGTTAGGTTCTTCACTACAAGGGCATTTGATGGTGGCTGATTAGAAAAAAAGTAACATCATCACTCTCTTTAGATAAGCGCTAACAACCTCGAAGTACAAACTTGGTTTCATCTCAAGACAATCCTCCATCTCGAGTCTTACATCTTGTGCTCAAGTGGTGTAGGTTTTACAAGAATGGATGTAAAATGGAATACTTTTAATATTACTTGGATATGGGTTTGATATAGATTGTGGTTATGTCGTGCTTTCACAAGTATGTGGCTCACTTGCACCGGAGACCTCATTATGAGCAAGTTGACCATGGTACCTTTTATATATGGTTTCGTGATCTGGTCGGTCTTATTGACGTGTCGTAGAGTCACAAGGTAAGCTTAAACTAAACCTAGGAAAGATTTGAATTGAGGGAGGCTCGTGTGCCTTCAAGGAGCATTCAGGGCGAGCTGAGCACATCAACAAAAGATATAATTATACATGCATATAAACTTGAAGCTATTTATGTGTTGCGTATTGTTTTTAAAGCTGAATCCCACGTGAGCTTATATATTGTTCATGCACACGGGACCCGCGATCATAGCATATGAGTTAACACCTCTTAATTACTACATAAGGAGGCGGACCAAGTTTCACTTTTATTCTAGACTAAGCATAAATTACGCACTAAACTATTTAAAATGTACGACCTTTATGGGGTGCCCGCCTAAAATTAAACATTTGTTATAAATCAATTGAGTAATCGAGTACCTTTGTTATCTTCCAAGGACCAATGACAAAATGAAGGGTTTGAGCCAACTATGTATATCAAGCTTTTCATGCCACACTCTTTTTCTCTAATCTTGAATTGGGATCCATATGGTCCGAACTGTATTGGCTCCTTGACTCGTACGCATGTCCAAACATCGTCACTCTTTCATTACATCAACCTATCTTATCTTAGGGAGTACTTGAGATTGGTTGGTCCTTTCTTAATAAGGCCTAAGGACACCTCAAATACTTACGTAGACTTCTAATATTAACATCCTCCGTATAGATTCAACTATAAAGAGGTCCAATGCTTCAATTTGTTTGGCAACAAAATATATATTATATTGCAGTTCCTTCCTTCTAGACATGAGAGGGTACCGTAGGTTGACAAATCACGCAGCCTACTAAAACTTCCGCACTGTTAAGATGCATATCAAACATTGGATGGCTTGGTTAAGGTTGTATCTTTCTTGTTACGGTCCTAACACAGTACCACATGGTTTAATCAATCACACAGATAATTACGACGGATAAGTATTCAGGTGTCTGACATTTGTTTTAATGCTTGTATAGATAGCATAATATGATGCACGTGTGTAGATTAACTTGTGGGAAATGTTGCATTAGTTGCTTGCAAGTATGTAGCTGACCCTATTTAATTAAAAGGTAGTAAAGAACAAATGTTTCCTTTTTGCATAGAAGCATTATCATCTGGCAGAAGTGGGCCAAAACTTATGTTGTTCACTTGTTTGTAATTGGTAAAATGGAGCTAAAGCCCTCAGTTTTGCAAACATACAATAGTGTCAAATTGTAAAAGAGTGTCAAATTGACAAATTCTGGTTTCCATCTACTCTGTAGCTTAGAATACATTTTTAGCAATATATTTCTACAATACATCTAACATATTTAAAAAGTTTTGAATACAGATACATGATTGCCTCGCTACATTTTTTAAACACCTGTATATTTCCTAATACATAATTATTCAGACATGAGACATCACAGTATTAAGGTGGATTCACTCATTTGCAAATGTTCGTGAGACGTATCAATAACTTCGTTTTACTGATGTCATGTGTGCGTTTGCTTAACATGTCTATAATAGCGGATCCAACTTATACTTGCCCCGCCATGTAGCAAATACCCGAAAAGAACACACTATGTCCCTTTATGCATGAGGCAAGTGTTTCCTAATCCCATGTAATGGAATTCGACGCACACTCGATGTTCTCAACTAAGCCTTTCCTCTGATCTCTTTATAATTCTGATTTGTTTGAAATATATATGTTATGCACGTTTCTCCCACCAAAATTCATTATCTATGTACACTATATATATTCATAATAACCCAGTATTTGCAAATGCATTTCATGTTCTGGACTTGGATCATTTTCACATCTTCTTTGTATGTTAGTATAGATTCATTAGCTAGTCATGACCATGTCTTCTGAATTTTGTCCAAACATGGCTTTGTAAAGCCAAACTTTATATTTTTGCTACAGCTAATGGTCAGTTTCCACTTGGAATGCATATATGTCAATTATCACTAGCAATTGTACCAACATAAAACACATCTAATTTCGTATAACATTTTCATTCTTGTAGTTTCTAAAGAAACGCGATTTCAAACTATAATTTAAAGAAAACACGAGATAGTGATATGTCACATTTTTATACAATAATCAAGACAACACATTAATATAACACTCAAGTCTAATTGTTGACCGAAAGTCTAAATATCCCGTAATACATTACAAAAATGCATCTACGAAATCATAGAAAAAAGATGTTTGATCTTTAATTCATAGAAATTCAATAATTAAATAGTTTTAATATTCTTTAATTGATAAGCAAACCCTATTACCACTCATATGTTGATGAATAAGAAAGAAGGGTAGCTTTTCATATATAAGGTTTAGATCGATGTGTGTAAAAATGGAGAAGGATGAGACACACGTTTAATTAAAATTAACATAATATAGAACACTTGGTCTAATTGTTGACCCAGAAGTCCAAATTTCTTGTAATACATTATAAAACATACATAGTGATGAAATCATAGAAAATAATAAAATGTTTCATTATTAATGAATGTGAGCAAAAGGTAGTTTTTTGTATCTAAGGTTTACATCAGTGTGTGTAGAAATGGAAACAAATGAGAGTTTTACTACTTAGGTTAGTGCGAGACCTAGACTAAGATGTACTCGGCTTCCCGTATATTCCTATGTCCGTTACTATGTCCGCTACTGACCTTCTTTTTATGTGTACGAGCACACACTATTGATATGCATATGGGTATAAACTATGTGTCAGCTATCTAACATGAAAATACATTCAAATATCTAGTTATCCATTTACTCTTATGAATACACCTTTAACATATTAACGTAGCTCAACTATCGGAGTTCATAAAAAATGCGAAACATAATCATTGTTTTATATACGACAATGATATAAAATACAATCGAGCATCCTATAATGAATTTATTATATGTATGATGTTAGACTTCACTCTTTTTATTGACAACACATATTGCGCAAAACCTTGATAACAAGAAACCCTTACTACTCACACTTCCCGTCCAGCGAATATTTGAAACAAAATGCCGAGACCATGCTCCACATAAACTTTTGTGCCTCTTTAAAAAAGTATACATGCGAGCCTACACAACACCATGGAAAAAGAGTTTACGAACAAATTGACCATTATTATAGGGTTTGGGTATGTAATCTTACGTCGGCCACTTTCGCACAAGGTCTAATTCTTAAGCACTAATTACGTTATCCTCAACATGGTCTAATCTACACAAAGGTAAATTTGGTGGGCCATAGTCTCGAGGCGAACTAATCTACACAAAGGTAAATGCTACTATTTGGTGGTGGGCTATAGTCTCAAGGCGAACGAGCAAAGGGGCATCACAGCATCCCTTAGTAATGGTGTAAATGAAGCAAGAAAACTAGCGAGCTTCTCGAGATCTCGCAAAGTACTTGAAATTGACTTGATTTAGAACAAGTCACGCTCAAGCTACCGGAGTAGACTTTCGAGTCGAGCTCGACTATAAATATTCTTGTCTTGTAAAGCTAGTATGCGCTTGTCTTTTTACGTTTTTACGCTTAGGTATATGTATATTCACGTATTTTGGTACTATAATAAGCAAGGTCGAGTCGAGCTCAACTCAAATATACGAAGTTATAAATAATATTAACCTCTATTAATATAGTTACCAATACTGACGATAATCAAACCTTAATATAGTTGCCAATATTATACCGACAATAATCAACCTGGGTCCGGCTGCATAGTAGCGGTTACACCACCGCGCTCGATCTCAATCAGAACAAATTGATACTCGGTCGAGCTTGATTCAAGTATCGAACCTTGCTACTTCATGGAAAACACACGTTGTCGAATTTAACTTCACCCTAACAAATACTTCAATTTCCATATCTAGGCATGGGTCTTTTAAATAATAATTTTGACGTCATTATTCTACATATGAAAGAAGGTTGTGCATAACATGGAGAGCGAATTCAACTTCCCTTGTTTGTTAGCAATGTGCTTGAAAAAAAGGTAGAGTGAAAAGGTGGGGGGCTTCCACATCATTAAAAAGTACGACTAGTAGAATAGTAAGGAAAAGGATTCTTATGTTTCTCAACAAGTGAAGACGCGAAAGGAAAAGCAAAAACATTGAGCTAGATTCAGTAAGATTACTATGATAGTTCGTCAAGCCTTCATAATAAACACTCAAACTCAAGATGTTTATCGTAAGAAGCTTGATTCGAGCATTGTCGATATGTTTTGACCTTGACAAATGTTGAGTTGCGTTTGAGCCTTCATCATTAAAGCTCAAGCTCAATATCTTTATCGTCACAAGCTTCATTCGAGCTAAAGCCGATGCGTTTTGACCTTAAGAAAACTCTAGTTGAGTTAGAGGTCAATTGATAAAATCCGGACACACACACACACTTAGCTCGTTACACTTATGATGATTCTTATATGTAGTACATAAGGACCGGAAAAGTACAAATGAGTTGCAATTGTCATAGGGTTAAGCTTGGATGGTAATATGCATATGGTTATGTTTTATACTGCGCTAAAACTCGACAAAAGCTTGGCTTATATAATATCGCTCTCACTTCAATAATCAATGATAAAATCTGGACTCATTTGAGGCCCCATCGGTAGTGGCTCAAAGGAAGAAGTTTATCCATAAAAAGTATAAAGAGAAGAGTTGGTATCACCCCTCAGTATAAATCGTCAATTAATATCGCCAATATCTTATGAATATAAAAAAGTCAAACACAAATTTATCGTCAGACTAGGTCCAACAAACATGATAAATTGGTCAACGGAATTTTGATGAATTTGTACCCTATTTCATTCCCTCTAAACTTATCACTTATGAACCTACATATAGCACAAATTGATGTTGTGAGGAATAAATAAATCCTTTCCCTTTCAATTCGGTCCTAGAATTTAGGTACACCTTTGACACGAGATAGAGAAGAAGCTTCCACAATGGGCGTCGACGTTGACCGGATGACGAAAAACTAGTTGTTGTCGGAATGAAGCGGCAAGGAGATATGGCGGTAACGTATTATCACCGGCCGTTGGTTTAATAGGTGTTGTTGGAGGCGCTGCTCAGCTGAGGAAGACGTGTGCTGATAGAAAAGAGGTCGCCGGAGGCGGTGAATTTGTGCTACTTAGAGATCGCCGCCAACGAAGAAAAAAAAATAAAACTTAGAAACCTTGAAAATAGAATAGGAGTTTAGACCTTAGAAGAATAAAACGTTAAAGAAATGTGGCCGACGAAGATCGTCGGATATTTTTACCGTAGAAGTCGTGGAGTTAATGATGATGGTGGTGCGTCAGTATTTGTGTGTAGTTACTTTTTTTTATTTTTAACATACGTTTGAGAGAGAGAGAGAGAGAGAGAGAGAGAGAGAGAGAGAGAGAGAGAGATCACATGAAGGCAACACAACAAATGATGAGTCAGAGACTTATTGTGGCTGATGATCTCAAAGAAGGCTCAAAGATCACCAAGTCATGGATCAGTTAAAGACCTCCACTTAAAGTACAAAGCATGCGGACTTTGAAGAATCAAAGAGAGAGAGAGAGAGAGAGAGAGAGGGGGGGGGGGATATAAATCAATCAAAAAAATGGCGTTGTAAATGTTACCCCATGTTAGATCAACATTTTGGTTAATTGTGCAAAGAATTTTCACCTAGTGGTTGAGAGACGCATTGGTTAATAAAGTTCATTCCGAAATCAAAGCTACTTACAACTAAGAGTAATGTGTGTAGTTGGCTTGTTAAGGGACTAAAGGAGATTCCCCTTTCGACATTCGAGTTTACGCGGCAAAGACGATTCGTGCTAGCTCTTTCTCTTCTTTAACTAGTTACATGAATAATTGGGCTAGTTTACTATAAAAAGTTGTTTGAGAAATTCCGCACATATTAGTTATACATAAAAAGATATCAATAGTTGTGTGGATCAAAAATATTAATGTAGAGAGTATCTTACAACGAGTTGGTATTAATGTAACAAATACAATTTTTTGATGGCAAACAAAGAACCAAGTTTTTGTAGTTTACGAAAACTGAAAATAATATTTATTTCATCATTACTTTTGTATAACTACAAATTTGAAAATAAAATAAGCTTGGATTGTCCCACGGACGTATAATAAATTTGAACAAAGTGAGGAGTTAGAAATTTATCGAGAAATACTGCATGCCTTTACAAAGCCCGATCTAACATCTTGTACTACAAATACGATTCGAGCAATTAATTGCCTCGCATAGTAGCTCATCAATTGTTAAGCGTTTAAAGTCATTAAAACCTAGTTATTATTAAAGGCTCACATGATTTGTATCATCTTATTAAATGAGTTAATTTGTTTTGCAGTTTATTTTGTGCGAGAATTTTGCTAAACCATGCAGGAACCAAAGTATACTTGAGCCTAAACTGAAGCGAAGATCGAGCAACAATCAAGTTTAAGTGCATATCTAAAACCAAGATCGGTATAATGTGGCATTATAAAAAACTTACACTAGTAATGAAGAACCAAACCAAATCTAATGATATGCAAGACACTACAATGAAGCTTGTAGTTTTACATAAAAGAAGATTTGAAGATGAAGGTCACACATAACGCTGACACACAACGTGGTTCAGGGTGTTGCTTTTAGGTAAGTCATAAGTCACAATACGCGGGTGTTGTGAGGCTACCCTCTCGTCTTTAGTTATGTGGTTTATCGAGCTCCATAGCTTTTGCAATGTGAAATGATGACATTGACTTGCGTGGTAGGAGCAAAAGTTGACGAAGGTATTGTCATCCAAAAGAAAAGGGTTCAATTAGAAAGAGGTATTTGATTTTAGAGCTTCAAGATAACCTAAATGACATGTTGCAGAACTCATGTCAAAGATCTAATGTGTACATGTGTGCATCAAGTATATTCATATTAACACCTCATGTGGTCATATGAAAGTGAGATTCAACTGAGCCCACCAAATGTCAGTGCCTAATTTTAAGGAATAATCTTTCCCTCACAACATGACAAGCCATGAGTAATCTCAATATTACAATCAGAATAATAAAGTATATATAAGGACATGCATGTCTGTGAGTATGTGACTACACATCCTACAGTTGCACCAGCCATGTACCTTATCTACTCAAGAACATAAAGATTATTTCATGTAGACTTCTGTTAATTAAAACTTAATCCACCTTATTCGCTCAATAACATCTACATTATTTCATGTTAGACTTATTTTAATTAGAACGTAATCCTAGATATACTCGCAACTATATAAGTAGATATTGTTATAACGTTGTGCTGTAACTAAGCCAATAAAGACCACAGGTTTAGTTGGTTACATTCCATCAACTCCATTGAATATTTAGTTTCCGTAACAGTCAGGAGAAACAGTCGAGATACTTTGCTTAAATCCCGTTTAACTCCAACAAATTTAATTGTATATTTGTAAAACTTAATACCTTAGCAGTTGATCAGATAACATATGGCAACACTAGTAGTAGCAAAATAAAATGGCGAATTAGTTGTTTGGAAAACCTAACATACAGATACTAGTGGTTGTACTTGTATCGATAAAACTAAAGATCCAGACTCCATATCCACCACTGTCGAAATGAAGCACGAATAAATGGCTTTGTCGACAAATTAATCAAAATCGAATCTCATTGTTACGAGTATCATTTTAAGATGATTTTATTATCACCATCACAACAAATTAAAACAAATAACAAAATAATAAGCAAAATTAATTAAAATAGAAACCTTTCACCAGTGGAGTACTCGTATAACCGATTAGTCCCGGAGAAAACAAAACACCCGACGTCCACGTCACACAGCACAGCCAACTCATGAGCCTTCTTCATCAGTCCGTTACGCCGTTTAGAGAAGGACACGTGGCGGCTGCCATTATCTTCGATCCGTTTTAGCTCCACTTTGCCTCTCCCCATCGAAACCCTAACGCAAAAAAGTAAAACTATTTATCTCTGTTAAATAAGGGAAACCAAGTTTTCTGAAATGCCACCTGGCACTCCGGCCGTTTTTAAGTTTTCACATTCTTTCTACTCGTAGTTTTTAGTATAAAAACGTTTTGCTTTCAAGTGGCTGGGGAGAGATATTTATTGGGGTTGTGGAATATGGGTATGGGTCGGGTTTTATTTGTGAAAATATATTTTGTGATAGGTGTTAAAGTTAAAAGTCTTTTGTTGCAGTAAGTCAGTAACATGGTTATTTACTTATTTGGGGCTTGGGCTTTGGTGACTAGTTTTTTCCTCTGCTCAAGGGTAAGCAACGTCACAACCTTTCCAGTTTTGCTCCACGTTAGTAGTGCCTGCGTGTATCCGTATACCGCGTCCCTTTCTTTTCGAGTGCTTGCTACCAAGGTTTATTACAACAGTCCAAGTTCTAAAAGCAATAATATCATACTCCGTAAATCATAGTAATATAATTTGCTTCCGGTCACTACTTATAACGTGAATTAAAAATATGTTCTTTGTTGTAAAACAATGAACAAAAACACAAGAATGAGAGAGGAAGAGAATTCTTATTATTGAGATATCTTTATAATGTTACAATAGGAGGTATTTATAAGGCATAGAAAACCCTAACTTGTTAATCAAGATTAGGATGAATAGACATAAGCCCATAAGCCCATAATATTTTACAATACTCCTCCTTGGATATTCATCGTTCATTATACTTCATAAACTGCCTCATCAAAAACCTTATCAAGGAAAACCCAATGGGATAAAAAAAAAAACTTGATGAAGGAAAAGAGTGCAGTACGTATAATGTTCCTCCTCCTCAATTTAATATATATATTTCAAGCATCGCATGCTAATCTTCTAAATGAGTTGCTCGTATACTTTTGTTGGCAACAACTTTACAATGAAGCCCATCAAATTGATGATGTTACGAATAAGTCCTGCAAAAGAAAAACAAAATATATGTGTAGCTTTCAACCCAATATCAAATCAATTGGTTGAAAAGTATACAATGCATGTACAAATATTAAAAGAGAAAAATAAACTTTCGTGACGCATATTAATTACAAAATTGGCATCCAAACCTCAAATGTACTTGTGTATGGTACTTGAGGACTAATTATTTCTAGAAGCAATTTACATAATATGCGTGCAAAATCATTTTGATCCATATACGGATTCATTCAACTTTATCAAATAAAGTTCTTGAGAACTTTATTAATTTCTTCTAAAAGTTGAAGTTGCTAGACATGCTTGAGGGCTTAAAGCATTATAGATCCTTCTTAGAATATGAGAGCTTTATCTAAAACTCACTTAGAGTGAATTAAACACTTATAGATTATTTGTCTCATAAAATATCAATAAGATATTTACATCCACCTCGAGACAATTTGCCTCTTAATAATCAATTTTTTGAATATATTTATTCAGCAATTCATGTCTTAAAGTAGATAACTTTAGAACTCTTATTTCGGTTTCACACAAAGACCGATGTATATCCGATAGATTTTACACATTTATGTGTACGGACTTCATGTCCCAAGACTTCTCGTATTTTCATGAGATTGCGTCTTTTCACGTTGGCCAATCGTTTCATTGAATAACATTTGATTTATGATGCTCATTATGCATAATAGCAAGCGCTATATTGTATGTAAACAAATTTATCGACGTCGTTTTTATTTCGATTCCATATGATTTTAAACATCATAGAATTATTGAGATCTCATTAGCTATTTGAGGTTTATTTGAAACCTTCATGTCTAGCGTCTCTTTATGAGACTATCATGGGGTCTTTTATACCTCGATTAACCATCTTATTTTCATGCTCCATATTTTTCATCGAGGATTTTATTTGGAATCGATTAGTCTATCATGCTTGAGGCATGTCATAACAAACAATGTCCTTGAGGGACAAAGTATTCATTGAATCTAAATTCATAAATTTCTTTTTTTTTAGGATCAATAGAATATGATAATTCATTCCGAATTTTCAGCTACTTCTTGTCTCCTCTTGAAGGAATTATCCTTCTTCTATATCCCATATGTGCATTTAGGTGGAATAATTTGAGCATGTATTGCACAAAAGAAATTTAATGGGAGATACTTGGTTTCTAACCAAAAACCAATTATAAATGGAGGCTTTATAATAACATATTGGCATGATGCTAATTTTGTTGTTGTGCAAATTATAATATGGCCACATACAACAACACAAATTTTTCTCTCAATTTCATTTGATAATTTAGAAGTAATTCATCGCATTTTCATGATGAAATATTTACTCTGGAATGTTATGCTCGCATTTTATTTGGTCGAGCTATTAATCATGCAAACTTGAAGTTGCGATTTTGATTACCATTTAGACGATGCATCGATTTTAAACTCTAAATGGTTCATCCAATGAATGTGTATGCCTACATGCATCCATTAGTTTTCTTTCGAATATTAAGAGATTGAGTCCCAATATAGTTGATGGTTGAATAATCAACTTTCTTTGAGAGAAAAACAACATAAGATTGAAGAATCTTTCTATTATAGTTTTCGCATCATTAACGACTCGGGATGGTATAACCGGTCATGCCAAAATATTATAATTGTGGCTCATAAACTTATGTTATGGCTCTTGATTATCTTCCACAATATATGTATATTGCATGTCGAGGAAGATGCAAAAGAATATAATACATTCTTAGTATTAACCTTTGTTCCTCACGACAATTTTATATTCTCTTTACGGACATTCATGTATATCTCACAATCTATTACCATAGATTCTAACATCAATGAAGATAGTGTGTAATATATTTTACACACTTGTATTTTTCATACATGACATTTTTATTTGCTCCGTTCTTATTTTACCATTTGTAGTGGTTGGTCCTTTTTCATATTAGTTCAACCATATCTTTGACCATGATATATGATCTTTAGACATTTATCATTATATATAATCACATTCACTTGAGGAAACAAAGATCTTATTCTGATCATTTTTATCACATTCACTTGAGGGAATGGAGATCTATATGTTGATCATCACATTCACTTAAGGGAATGGAGATCTTTATGTTGCAACTTGAGGTTGCCAACCAGTTTTATTTAACACGACAATATGGAAGAAATTTAGTAAACGGGTTTATCGTGTTTGTTCAAACATACCCATTTCTTTTATATCAAAACATCCTTCTTGATATATGAGTATATTCGAGGCATTAACCATCTCATCACATTTTTTTTTCATCATTCAGATGTACTACTTAATATTGCGAAAAAAGTGCTCGCATTTGCAAGAATCTCTTGCTTATGATGGTCAAATCTTTCTTTTAGATTTTGACATACATTTAACGGATCTTTCACCGTTATATATTTTCTTTTAATTCGGATCTAACACTTGAAATTGTGAGACCGAACTCGCTTATGCCTTTTTTAATGCGACGGATGCATACAATCATAGCGAGATTTTTTGAATATTACTTGCTTTTGTGTGGTAATGTATCCTTGAGATTACCATAATTTAACGAATCTTTCATCGTTAAGTATTCCTTGTAAGGTCCTCACGAAGAAGACGAGGTTCTCTTAAAAAATTCTGATTAAAATAGATCTTAACATCAAAAGTCCACACAACTATTAGGAACAAAAAAAATTTGATGTTTGAGAACTTCAAATTGGACATGTGAAAAAAAATACTATGTCTAAAATTTCATTTAACTTATTGAAAAAAAACATATGTGGAAAACAATATGTGAAGTAATAGTGTTGCACAGACAATTAAAGAGCATCTATTACAATGTGTAATATTGAATGATGTAGTTTATAATCATATTAATCGATACAAGCATAGAGAATGGAAGACTCAAAAATGATATGACAAAATAGATATTTGCCTTCACATATAAGTTGTCTAATTTATACAACCTAATTACACAAGTTAAATTCATGTTAATCATTTACAAGTTAAATTCATGTTAATCATTGCAACGAATGAATAACAACATTCAAAATTTATCGTTTACCATACAAAAACTCCACATTAACAACATTCAATATTTATCGTTCACAAATCTTAGTGCGGCGATAGAAACTCGATATTACATCGTGTATAAATACACAAACTAACAAACATGTACATTGATCTGTAACATCAAAAGTATTTGACCAAACATATGATTTTTAGCCACACCATTTTATAAAATTGTAACTCATCATGATTTATTCTGTTTATTACACATATGACATATTACGCACTCATATTACGCCTATATAATAATTTTGCAAAAAATATTCACTTACATATTTAGTCATAATAATCATTAACCACGTAACTATGTTTAGTTGTGATATGTTTCTTAGATCTAATAAACCATGCAATTAAATATCTTAATGTAATTAAATTAGTAAATGAACGCAACATCAATATTCACAAGAATAATAACAAAAAATTGCGTAACATTAAATATAAAGGTACGTATTGGATTCACTTTCATAATAAAACTCGAGTTTTTTTTTTTTTTTTTTTTTAACATAACATTAAGTTACTTTATTGATTCTATACATTGAATCAAATTAGAACTTGAGGTTCTAATAACTTTTTTTTTTCATCATAACTTGAGGTTATGATATTGATCTTTATAAAAGGATCATATTAGAACTAGAGGTTCTAATAAACTTTTTTTTTCTCAATATAACATGAGGTTATGATATCTTTCGACTCTCTTGATGAGATCATTGTAGAACTTGAGGTTCTATTCTTTTCTTTTTTTTTAAACATAACATGAGGTTATGTTATTAATTCAATTGATCGGTCCATATTAGAACTTGAGGTTCTAATTTATTTTTCTCTAACATAACATGAAGCTATGCTATTGATTCTATTGATTGAATCATGTTAGAACCTCGTTAGAACTTGAGGTTCTAACCTTTTTTTACATAACATTAAGTTATGCTTTCGATCCTTTAAAAGGATTTATATTAGAACTTGAGGTTCTAATTATTTGTAACATAACATAAGGCTATGTTATTTTTATTCTTTTAAGAATTAAAATAGAACATGAGATCATAATAATAGGATGATTTAGTTACTAACAAAATTCAACCAAAGAACCCATCACATCATGGTGTTACATTATATGTGCTAAAGATAAATTGCCTCACAAAAGTGGTGAAAAAGCTATGACAAATAATTAGAATAAGGGTTTAGGAACTTTTAGCAAAAACGTACAAAATATACTACCCTTTATGTTATTTGGAAAAATAATTAATTAAAATAGAAGGTACATCGAGCATCGACAACTAATGCAAGTCATTACAGTATATAATTCTTTATGCAACATATAATTCTTTACGCAGCATCAATATGGGTTTAGTTAAACATAGCGATTTTAATGAATAATATATTAAAGATCAAATATTTAATAGTATTCCTTATATGTTACAAAGATGATGTCGATGATGTTGATAGCACATAAAGCAGAACTCATGTAAATTAGTATAAAAATAAAACGCACATCAACTGTTTCACACAATATGACAATTAGAAAATTGTACATGGCAAACTCCATAAAAAAAACTTATATTTTATTGTTTAAGACTAGTTATTTTGGCAAATATGATACTCCATATATTGTAAAAATTAATGAGGTTAATTCCGTGGTTATTGTGGGTTCAAAAACACATATACAATACAACAAACTTATAAAACCAGTAACGATTAAATTTGTATTCAAAGATTTGAATGCATGTCACATGCGTATAATAATTACCAGTAGCAAAACAAGAACTATCAATGATATACGAAGAGGGGTTTTGACAGTTAAGTCGAAAATTACCTTTAGAGTGTGCTGATAACGTGTTGTAAAACAATGAACAAGAACACAAGAATGAGAGAGGAAGAGAATTCTTATTATTGAGATATCTTCATAATGTTACAATAGGAGGTATTTATAAGGCATAGGAAAACCCTAACTTGTTAATCAAGATTAGGATGAATAGACATAAGCCCATAAGCCCATAATATTTTACAATATTCTTGTAAATATTACAAAACTTGCTTAAAGACCCATCTAACATCAGGTTATCTTTAAAGAGTTAACTTTTTTCTAAATATAATGTGTCAATAACAAAAAAAATTGAGTTTTGTAGCAATTAATATAAAAAATGTTCATGCATTATCGTCTTTAAACTTGTTGGTCTTGATGAGTATAGTGAGACATATTGAAGTAATATCCATATGTGCCTTCCTTGAAAACCTAACAATTCATGCCAACAAAACAATGCAAGTTAATAATGTAGGTTATGATTAGTAATATATATTATTAGCAAATATTGTATAGAACATGTCATATGTATTGTGCGTACCTCTTGAGATTTGATCATACACCGTGATGCACTTCTTTGTTGACGACATCTGTAGTGGTTTTCGAAACATTGTCTTCCTCATCACAAACCACAACCTTCAAACCTTGTTTTCTTTGACTCTTGAAAGAGCCACATACAATTGTTCATGTGTGAAAATAGGACTCGGAGGTACAAACCAACTTTTAAAAGCGATTGACCCTGGCTCTTGTTAATTGTCATAGCAAACGAAAGTGACAAAGGATATTGTTTTCTTACAATCTTTATCTGTGGACGCTTATCAGTCGGAGTAATTATCAACCTTGGTATGATAACCTCCTTCCAAAGTGGGTTAATGATTTGTGCGTGAATTGAAGTTCTTGAAACAATAACGTATACTTGCCCATGTGTGATAACAGGACGTGGCAGTAAAACCAACTTTTGAAAGTGATTGACCACGGCTCTTGCTAATTGTCATGTCAAATGAAACTCATAGAGAGTATTGTTTCCTGAAAATGTTAAGAGGTAGACGTTTTATAAGATAGCGCAATCTTAACCTTGGTAAAATAACATTTTTTTTTCAAAGTTTGTTCCGTTAATCAATTATGCCCGTATAGAAGTTCTTGTTAATTTATGAACTTGAAGTCTTGTGTTGTTACATAATCCATTTTCTCGATCAATATTTCTCAACAACATTATCGAGACTCCTTACTTTTAACACAAGTTTATGGTTCGGAACACATGAGAACTTCACTCCTATGATAAATTTCGATAAGAATACGTAAATAGATATCATTATTTTTAAGAAAATAATATTGTTGGAATCACTCCTAAAAAAATCAACAAAAAATGTATTTTATTTCAAGTATTTATATTTCATATGTAATAGGTAGCTTTATTATGGCCTTTATGTTTGTTTAAGGTCAAGCTTATGTAGAAGGCCCATAAGCTTAGGCCCAAGCCCAATAAGGAAGGATGGGAAGGAGGGTGTTGCCCTAGCTCCTCCTATATAAACTCTGTAATAACCCTCATTTGAGGGTTGGTTGTTCAAGTTACTCTTTCATATACTCTACGCTTAACCTTTCTCTTTTATCGTGTGTGTGTGTTTGTATAACTTGTTCATCCGCCTCTCTTCTCTCTCTTTCTCTTCTCTTGATGCTTGTGTTGTAAAACTAGTGACCTAACGGTGGTATCAATCGCCTAATAGTTGAGTGAGCGTATTGTTTGAAGTGAGTTTTGGTCTCGCGCCTAACTTGCGTATCCTTATCTTTGGCTTGATCAAAAGCGTATTTTTACACTTTTGAATCCAAGATTCTTGTACTTTCAACGTTTTAGGGTGTTAAAATACTTGTTTTTGGCAAAAAGTTTCAAACTTTATGCGTGGATAGTTGTTTTTCATCTAGTTTTTGAACGTGGGTGTAGTTCTACTCGTAACTGTTTTAGAAGGTTTGATTCATCAAGTTTCACACTTTTGTGTCTTTTGGTGTTATTGAAGCTATTTTATCACACAAAAACTGGTTTAGAAACATCTTTGAGCAATATCAATCTTACGAGTAAAACTACGCGTAGTGAAACCCTAAAACTACGCGTAAGTCTTTCCTTGGTTTGATCTTCATTTTTGTGGTTTACTCCGTGTTTTCTTGCTTGGATAAGCACGAAAATCGTCGACTTTGGATATCTTTTGCCTTTGTGATAGTGTAAAGATCACTTGAGATAAAACCTAAACTTACGCATAAGCATAAGCTTCGGCGTGAAAATCCTACGCTTAAGATTCATCTTACGCGTAGACCTAGTCCTACGCATAAGGTAATCCTACGCCTAAGTTTCTCGCCTAACTTCATTTTACGCATAACTTTAGCCTTTTTTCCTTCTTCACGCGTAGCTAAAACTACAGCGTAACTTGTGGTAACTTTGGTGATTTCTACGCATAAGTGTTATATTGCTCTCACGTGATTTCTCGCCTAAGGACACTTCATCAACAAAGGTTCATTCGACTACAAAGATCCATCAACACAAGTTAAAAAAAAAAAAAAAAAAAAAAAAAGAGTTTTTGGCGGGAAAAGTTGAGTAAAATTTAATTTTTAGAGGAGACTAAGCGTTCAATTTTTACGAGATTCAAATTTTGGTTTAACTGTGAAAATTTTGGTCAAAATTCAAATTTTGGGCCTAAATTCAAATTTTCGGGTAAAATTTGGCGTCAAAATTGTCATAACTCAAATTTTTCTTACATCCTTAGAATTGAATTTTATAGTGAATTTCAAATTTTGAGAGTCAAAATTTTCAAAATTTTTTGGAGGAAATTGAAATTTACTATATCGACCTTCATGTGCTATATCGACTTAGCACCTTTTCTTCTCTTTGATTCTTACTGGGGAAAGTGAAATGGATTATGATCATAAAGATCCATTTGTGGCATTGCAAGAAGGATTCATGGCTATATCTACGGCATTCAAGCGTCGGGACAACATCTAATTCCCAATATCCCGGATCGTACAAGGTGCAAGAGTTCTTTGTACATGAAAGGAATGCTCAAATGGACGTTGAGAATGTTGTGAGTCTTGCATCATCGTGTCACGGACAATGAGGTTGTAGCATTGGAAGCGGGATGATGGCGGCGGATCTGGAGAAGATATCATACTTAACTACGACACCGAGCCTAAGCGTGACGAAGAACAAATGGTTGAGGAAGATATCTTACCCACCTATGACAGCGACACGAGCGGATGGTCGAGGTACAATCTCTTGTTGATCATATTACGCTGCAAATGCGATACAACAAAGCGAGCAACTTGAATTGATAATGAAGGAGAGGTTGACGATGTGTTGCACAATGTCGAACAACTTTCTCATATACGAGCCCTTTATTGTTAACAATTCAATGAAACGTCAAATCAAACTCTTGAATCGAAATCATTCTTCTCAAAAGACCATTGCTCGGTTTCATAAAGATTTTTCAAAACTAGAGGCACATTGCATCTCTCTTGAACTTAAACTTCAAAACAAATCTTTTCTTGAAACACAATGGTCGGTCTTCAAATGAACAAAGTAATCGTGTGGATACATTAGTAAAAGAAAATGAGCATTTAAAGGCTCAAATTCAAGCAAAGGGCTTGCACATGTTGCTTTACAAAACAAGCGAGAAGATTAAGCGACAAGAGTGTGGATACTAATTTTGCAAAACCAACAATCTTGGGAAATCGTCTCTAAAACCAATCGAAACCAATCGGTTGTCGGACATCCAAGCGCTTTTAAATCGAGCGTTCAAAATCGTCAAAACCACGGTTTCCCTCCCAAGTTGTTGAGAATAATCATTTGATAAAACCGGTCACTCCACATTCACGGCCTAAGAATAATCCTTACATTTACATTAAACATGTTTAAACACTGTTTACATTAAACTGTTTACATTATACTGTTTACATTAAACCTCAACTTGTGGTGCTCTGGCAAATCTAGGATTAGTTCGAACAACGTGTCTAAATTGAGCATTAAAAGTAAAGATTCATATGATTCACATGACACGTACAAGAACTATGATCTAGAAAAGGCTAGGAAAAGGGCACTTCTTCAAAGGATGGAATCTTAGGTTCACGACCTAGTGTATCACCTTCGAGTGTATTCTTGAACACTACTTGTAGTAGCAAACCAAAACCTAAGTTAACTCAACAAGCAGTTAGAAATAAACCCGTTGATCTAAATGTAAAATTTGAAACCTAATAGGTGGATCCATATAGGACATGAGACTCTTCCCAAAAGTTTCAACATCCCTAGATCTAACCTTAGATGGATACCAGCGGGTAGGATTTTCAAAGCTGTTAGTCTTAGGTGGATTCCTACGAGCAAGATACTAAGTAGTTGCACCAATACAAGTGGGATACCAACACCATCCATCCACGAGGCGGGAAAGGAAATCATCAAAATAGCATGTTCGGTGTCAAGAAGATAATTGACACTACATCTTTATGCTTCTAACATCGGAACCCGAGTTACACTTGGGGATCCATGTTTTCTCTTTCTTGCCCCCTTCTATTTTTCTATGCACGTACAACACTATGGCTCCTCTTGCAAAACAGTATAGGACCCGTTTCTAACCGTCAAAAATATCATGATCCATCATTGTTCCACCATTGTACTTAATCGTCATGAATTGGAAACATTGCTTGCTCCTCGGTTAAAGATTACGCCAAAGTCGTGCTTGGATGTATCGAATGTTTCCATTGCACAACCGATAATACTCTAATTTCGGATACACTCGAAACTACAACAACTACCATTGAATCTTCTATAATCTTTGATAACGAGATCAAAGCGCTTCCAACAACAATGACACGGTGATGATCAACATAATGAGCAGAGATGTTTTATCGTGATTGACTCTCTCGAAATATTTTGGTACTTCACACTTGTTCGATCAATTGGACATACATGGTTTATTTGTCTCCTTATACATGGTTTATTGTCTTGATTCATCATCAACATCGTGGTGTATGATTACGAATCATTGAAAACATCGAGGGGAGAGTGTGTAGGTGGTCATTGCTTCCTTGTTCTTCTACATGCTTCTTTGCGAAAACCCAATGCCTTCTTGAATTTCTTCAATTAGGGAAGAAATAAGGCGATATGTGGCTCAAACGTCTCACTTTGGTGTTATCGTCTCAATTTCACGGGTGATCTTGTGTGAAGTTACCCAAATATGATGTTATGATGCCTCACACACGGTCTTGGTATCGAGTTATTGCATATTCACGGTGATTAGTATTCGAAAGACCACAACATTCGGGGAAAGTCGTATCATTTAGTCTTTCATGGTTTGTTTGGTGTGATGCGTCTACATACGTGAGAAGATCTTGTTGATTTACGGCATGTTACCCTCGAGCGGATCTTCCGCAATTAGTCGATTTTCTTTGTGTGGTTTCTTGCTCATCTACAAATTCATTGCATCTTGAAACCTTCAAAAGTTAGAGAAATGTAGACTTCATCAAAGTTTCAAATCTGCTAAAGGCGGTTGTCGGTTTGGGGGAAGCGATTATGAAACTTCTTCATTATGGCTTACGAGTATAACGACTTAGAACCGGTCACAACCGTTTAAACTTCCTCAACCCCATCATCGGTGAACAAAGCCCCGGCTAACTCGTCAACAAATGGAAAGGTTATTTGCTCCTACGTTACGTGGCGATATTGATGAGCGTGCTCGGTGTATCCATTGTTTCATTGCACAACGATAATATTCCTATACGATACACTGCTACAACAACTCTTTGTTGAAGATGCACCTACACGATTGACTCCAACACAACAGATTGAACACACCGCTTCCAACAATGATGAACCGGTGATGATATTACGAATGAAGTACCCCACTGCAGATTTTGATCCAAATCGTTCTTCAACCCGTTTGCCAATGAGGCTGCTGCACGGATGTCGCGAATCTTCAACAAACCATTTGAATCCTCGAATCGCACAATGTATACCAACATCAACCTCTACACACCGATGGACAAAAGACCATCCTCGGCTAACATTATTGGCAACCCAAATCAACCGGTCGTTATGAGACAACGTCTTCACACGGATGGTGAACATTGCATTTATGCACTCACATGCCTGCCAATCGAGCCTAAAAACATTAAAGGCGCAATGACAAAAGACAAGCGGATTGAATCCATGCGGGAAGAACTCAACCAATTCAAGCGTCTTGAAGTATGGGAGCGGTTGAAAGACCAACGGGTCTCGTCATTGGTCTAAAATGGATTGGAAAAACAAATTGGATCTTTGAAGGGCGTCATCCGAAACAAGTCACGTCTAGTTGCTAAGGGTTATCGTCGGGAAGAGGAATAGACTTTGAAGAATCTTTTGCTCGGTTGCTCGTCTTGAGGTGTTCGGATATTTCTCGCGTTCGCGACTCATATGAATATGACGGTCTATCGGATGGATGTCAAAGCGGCGTTTCTCAATGGACAACTTAAAAGCGGTCTATGTCGACCAACGGATGGATTCGTTGATCACGAGTTCCCGAACCATGTCTACAAAGCGAACAAAGCTCTTTATGGTCTCAAACAAGCCCCTCGGGCATGGTGCGATAAGCTATCATCTTTCCTCATTGCCAATAATTTCACCAAAGGCTCGGTTGACCCAACTCTTTTATACAATATCACGGGCACATATCTTAATTGTTCAAATTCGTGGATGACATCATTTTGGGTCTACACATAAAAGTTTTCAACCGCTTTTGCAAAACTAATGAAGAAAATTTTGAAATGTCCATGATGGGTGAACTTACGTTCTTTCTAGGATTGCAAGTTCATCAATCACCCGTGGTATTTTCTTGAGTCGATCAAATATGCCCTTGAATTGTTAAACAAATTTGGAATGACAACTGTGACACTTATGCCACACCAATGGCTCATACCAAGAAGCTAGATCTTTGATTTACATGGGAAATTAGTTGACCCTACCAAATACCGAAGTATTATTGGGTCTCTCATGTATCTAACGACTAGCGACACTGATATTGTCTTTGCCGTTTATCTATGCTCCGTTATCGATCGCGACCAAGCTGAAACCCACCTCTCGAGGCTAAAAGAATCCTCCGATACATCAAGGAACCATTAACTTGGGGATCCGGTATCAGAAGGATTACGGTTTTGAACTAATCGCTTTTGAGGCGATCACGCGGGATGCTTAGACTCGAGAAAAGTACTTGAGAGCTCTACAATTTCTCGGTGATAAGCGGTGTCTTGGCAATCAAAGAAGCGAGGATTGTACATCGTTGTCATCAACGAAGCGAAATATGTAGCCATGTCCGTGTTGTGCTCAAGTCATCGGATGAGAACACAACTCAAAGACTATGGTTACGTATTCGACGAGAATCGATGTCTTTGCGACAATCGGTGCCATTGCGATCTCGTGCAACTCGATTCGACACTCGAAATCAAAGCACATCGATCTTAGCTATCATTTCATCAAGGACCACGTGGAGCAGTGCCGTTGAATTATACTTTGTGGTGCGAATACCAATTGGCGGATCTTCTCACCAAAGCCTTGCCTCCCGCTAGGTTTAATGAGTTGGTCCACGGATTGGTATGAGGTGTTTGACTCAAGAGGAATTGGATGACCTCTTAAAAGCAGTCTTAAAACACATCAAACACCAAAACATCTTTTGTAAATAATTTTTCAAAACAAAATACAAAAATATAAAATCCGATAAAACAACAAAAATATTCTCCTAATCTATCTTTCTTTCAACATGGCAAGTACATTTCTTCCGTCAACACTTTAATCTTTCAAAATTCGGTATTTTTCCGATCAAGTGTTGAGGGAAAAATAATCTCTTAACTTGTTTCAAAACATCGTGTACTTGCATGTTATCATATCTCGGTTGTTTCTTTTAACAATGGTGGTGAATTTTACGGTTCAATGACACTCCTCGGACTAAAATTAATAACCTTTCATTATTTTCTTAAGTCGGGGGAGTGTCGTCAAGTTTCTTTCCTAAAACTTTGTTTGGTAACCAAAATGGAAGTTAAAAGGCTTTGTTTGAAAAAGGAAAAGGTGGAGGGACCAAAACTGTCAAAACCTTAAAGTTATTTTTAATAAAACACCCCCACCTAACTTTCACTTCTCATTTATTACTCAAAACCTAAAACCATCCTACGCATAGAATTCACTCAAGAAATCCGTGTTTCGATCATCATTTTGTAAGTGATTTCGTGTTTACAACATGTTTTTAAGCAATGGTTTTGAATTTTTCAAAAATCCAACGGTTAAAACTTTGTATAATCTCGTTTTTGTGGTCTACGCATATGTGTATGAACACATGATCAAGATGGTGTGTTTATGGTTAAAGAATAGTGTCAAAATGTTTCTAACACATCAATGATACCGTTTTAATCATCAAAACTACCCGAAACACGAATTAAATGATTTTGAAATTAGGGTTTATGTGTCGAATTGGGTTTTTCAAATGAGAAGTGTTTTGGTCAAAAAGATTGTTGGGTTATGTCTTATGTTGTTGAATTGATGATTTCCATGGTTATTAACCACCCGAAACACTAATTGTTTAACATTTTGGAATTAGGGTTTAAAGTTCATAATATTTGGGTATTTTTGATTCACTTGCAAACTAAGTGTTATAACTTGGTATAAAGACTCTCACAACACTCTTAAACTACGAAAAAAGGTTTGGTGCATATTCCATGGCTAGATTTCATACAGCGTAGATTTAGGGTTTAGACTACGCGTAAGTTTTTCTCTGCGTAGCTTAAAAGCGTGCAATTGTGTTTTGATCATCATAAAATGAATGTTATGTGTCAAAATTGATGATATGATGCTTTGTTTCGGGCTTGCTACACTTAAAATTCAGAATCAAGGTTGTTGTAACTCTCGCATAAGGATCACCTTACGCGTAGCATGTTATCGTAAGATTAGTCTTCTGCGTAGCTTCTACGCATAAGGTTCTACATATGGGACTACGGCGTATCACTGTGAAGGATATGCGTAAGCGATGACCTCTACGCATAAGGTCAACTCTTACGAGTAGCCTTACGCGTAAGGTTAATATATGCCTCTGCGTAAGCTCTACGCATAAGGTCCCTTTTCCTCGCGTAACATTTCTTACGCGTAAGTTAGGATCCTACGCGTAAGTTTACGCCTCGCATATATCATTTACGTCTCGCATAACTTTACCAATCCTACGCATAAGCACGGATCATACCTTCGTTATGAATTGTTACGTGTACAAACTTGTAAATAAACTAATCATATCGTCACGAATCCAATAATGTCACTAATAAACTTAAATCGTTTGATATGTTGTGAACAATAAGTGATAACATAAACTTTAAAACTTAAAGTTAACTAACTCACAAAACATTTCACGGCGTCATTGGACTATTGGACATACAAGTGACTTAGGACTCGTAACAATCATTGACCTTGTACATTCAATAACTAGACAATAAGACCTTACATTGACTAACATTATGTCTTTTGATATGTTGGTTCTTTTGGCTAATGTTATTTGAGATCACGACATGGTGAACAAATGAATGTGGATGCATCGAAGTTCTCTCCATTCTTGATATCTATCCTTATGGCTATCCAATGAAGATAGGAAAGAATAATCTCCGTGTTGACTTTGACACCCTCACTTGCTCGAGTCTTCGTGTTTAATTGCTATTGATATTACGAGGACTCATCCGTATCGAAATATGCTCACTCACTCTGCAAGCTGTTCACGAGATCTATATCCAGCAGTTACGGAACACTATGGAAAGGGTCAAGGACGGATGCTTTGTGACGGTGACTCGAATCACAAACAAGTCACCATTACACTGCGACTTAAGGGCTATTCTCCTAATTCACAAGTCGAACCAACCAAACTATATGCCACACTTTTGAAGAGCTCACTCTCCAATTCTTAATCGATATCGGTTATGGCGAGGCTACGGGAGTAATCACCAAGCATTCTCACGTAGAGCTTAAGAGTATTCCTCAACCATGGAGAACTCTCTACATGATCATCACCAAGTCATTTACGGTCGTGGCGGTGGCTATGAGCATCCTAAGCTCATGGAGCGCAAATATTTTGGGCATTGGTCAACATGAAACACATCGCTATCGAAGCTCGATTTGGGATGACATGATGTCATTTCTCAACAAGCTTGGCTCAAAGATTCCCTACATCGGATATACTAAGCTGTTGATCCGAGAGCACTTGGACTTCATCACGATATTCCCAAGAGGCTCAATGACCCCGACAATCACGATATGTTGGCGGAACCTATTCTATCTTCGAATCAAGGAATCGTCTACAAAGAAACAAGGTCTTTGTGTTGCGATTTCCTTCTAGCGAAGATGTCGAAAGCTCGAAGCGTACAAAAGGTATCGGAAGCGGTTAGACAAGGCAAAGTTGGTCATCTCGACGAAAAATCTTTTGGAACACACAGTGTAAGGAGAACCGAGAAGAGGAAGTGCGAGAAGCGCAACAAGTCTTGTGAGTCAAAGGAAGTTTCCTAAAGGAATCCTCCTTCTAAAAGGATTGTTCCGTAAAGGAAGCCGAACCTATTCCCACACTTGAACCATAAAGAAAGCTTGTGGACGAGAGCTCGAAGATCTTGTCTGAGATGAAGAGGTTCATTACTCTGAAGCTGCAACGAAGCACACCTCGGTAGCAAAACCTCCAAGTCCTCCATTTGTCCAAGAAAAGGGAAGACTCCGACAATTGTACCCTATGATGAGAGCTCGAAGAAGAAGAAGAGCAAGCTGGATAAATCATACGGAAACGAAGTTTAAAATCGTCGAGACACCTTCAAAAGTGAAGAATTTGCTAAAGATCAAATGGGTGGCCGGAGGATCAAGTGGTCTTGCCCACTCCTCTCCAATCTTGATGCGGTTAATCGACCCGATAAGGGATGCGGTGCCACCACTCTTGTGCAACAACAAAAGCTTGTGGAGGATACTATCGAATATGAGTTTGAGAACCACAGGCGAGAAGTGCGAGAAAGATAAAGATGATGATTATGACAAGTTGCTTCGGATAGTCCCACACATTCACGAAGGAAACTTGAACCGCCTAAGGACCCCGAATCTCCTCATGTCTCCTCATCATCGGACTCTTCATCTCATTCATCACCACCACCATCAAAGAAGTCAACGGATCATCATCCAAATCCGTGAAGAAACCACCTAAATCTTGGATTTCTCGGACTCATGAAAGAATTGTGAAAGTTGTCCAACAAGTCGAAAAGAAGGACATGCTTCTGAAAAGCTGAATTGGTTTCTTGACCAAATCTGATGCTTAAATGATGAGAAAGACAAGATGCGAAAGAAAGGAATTTGTTCGAAGTTCATGAAGAGTCATCGTAAAGAGGCTGAGCGAAATGATCGAAGGTTACACTAACAAGTACCTTGGGATATCGTTCCTAAAGTCCAAAAGGCTGGGAGAAGGCGACAAGAGATCATACCCACAAGTTTCTTCTCGACCTTGTCCCGGTGTGACTAGAGTATTTTCGGACAACTCACCCCTAACATCGTCGCATTGGTTAAACATACAATGGCCAAAGAAGTGATCTCTCGAATACGAGTTAATCGCTAAACTAGTGATGCAAATGTCAAAGCGATGCGGAGCGTTTACTTGATGAAGCTAAATTTTTCGAAGGTCTACTTGCTTTTCAACTCGGATCATCATGCAAGGAGTCGGCCGATCAACCCAAACGGCCAAGAGATGGCGATGATAAGGACAAGGACTCGCATCTAAGCGTCGAAGCAATCGGTGAATCTTCTTGATGCCACCTCCTCCACAACGGACTTCTTCTCAACAAAGTCTCCTCCACCTCGGTCTTCTCTTGATAAACCTCGGGACGATTCGAGTTACCACCCGACTCAAAAATAGGTGATTACTTTGAGTATACGGGTGGTGACGATGAAGAGGTCCTTGAGCCCCAACAACAACCCACCTCTCCCAAACAAGGACATAAACCATCATCATCATCTAAGCCTTGAAAAAAGAAGAAGGCGCTTCATCTTGGCGTCATATCATGGCTAGATGACGATAAAGCGAAGAATTTGAATGGTTTGCTACACTTGTTAACAACACTCCTACCACGAAGAAGGTCAAGAATTGGTGAGCGGTAGTACCTTGGAGCATGCAAAGATTTTGCAAGAAAGGTTCCGTGTGAAGAAGATGACGAAATCGAATTGAAGCGCATCAAGAATGAAGCATTCCTACTTTTGAAAGACATTTCGGAAAGTGCAATCGAGGTTGAATATCACCTTGAAAACATTGCTCGAGCCATGTCTAATAACATGGATTGGCTCAACCCGAAGCAAACATCGACTTCACCAAAGCGGGACAATCCTCCATATTACACCGTGGTCTCGACCTCTACCTACCATTGGCCAACTGATCGACCTAAGTTCCTTTCGGACATTTCTTCAACAAAGACTTAGATTTTCTTCAACACGGTGGCGATGGTTCAAGGAAATCGCTACATCTCGACACTTCCATTCCTGCGCCATATACTCGATTGTATAGCCATCGAGGCGTGCTACCCACATGTTCTCGACAAAGTGGTAGCGTATGACCAAGATGCAATGTATGGGATTCACCATTGGCGGGCGCGAAGAATCTACTACTGAAGCTGCTTGGTCGAAGTCTCAACATGCGGTGTTCGATTACTAAAAGTATCGTGGCCATCCAACATGTTGGTCTATCGTCTAAATGGGACTACACTTTTCTCAAGAAGATTGTGGTCAAAAGACAAGGCGAAAGGGACTATGCATTCTCTGAAGTGACTTTGAGAATTTGAACATCAACGATATTGAAGACATGTACCTTGCCAAAGTTCAAGGTCGCATGAGACAATTTCAAGCTGAAGTACAACGTGAATTCATCAAGTCACTGCTCATCTTCATCGACGCATTGTCATCAAAGAGCGTGTTGAAGATCTTGACTTGCCGTTGAATCATATCGAAGCGTGTCAACTTCACTCCTCCACGCTTGATCTTCCGACATCAACCGACTAACTCAATATCGCTCATCGGCAAACCTTTGGAGTTGTTTACCGCGGTGAACTTCAAAGCGCTTAATGGCGTGTAGTGATCTTCACAAATTTGGGGATCATACTTTGAAGGCTGGTTAGGGATGGATTGGCTTATCGGTTGAAGGATATACATGAAAAGATTGGGAACCCTAAGCGATGGAATTCTCGGGAAAGAGGGATGTGAGAAGGATCATCACCATGATTGATGAAAGGTTGTTCGAAGGGATCGATTCGAGCGATTGGAGAGCTTTGTTGGTGGTCGACCGGATCAACATCACCGGCTATCAGCATACTGTTTGTACTCTGGAAACATCACTTTGGACTTCTGGTACTCCTTGAATTGGTTCTTTCATATAATTTTGGATGTATGATTATATATGTCTATGGCTTGTGCACACATAACGATGTACAACCCGTAATTGTCAAGAAAGGACCACGTAGTGCGCCTCGATGCCACAATCCTTATAAAAGGAGCGAAAGCTTCTTATTTTTGAGTAAAACCTATCAAACCTTTCATTTTCAAGGTTTTGCTCAAAAACACAAGTACTTCCCATATGATTTTCAAAACCTCAACCGTTTATATCACTAGTTGAGGGGTATTTGAATTAAAACTTTGTTCACAAATTGTTCATAGTGGTCACTCTTCCCATGACACTCGAAATGGTCATATTTATTCTCAACCGTTTCAAAATAACATTTTCATATGCCATTTTGAGGGAGAAAATTTGTGTGATAAGAAATATGTTGTGCAAAATGCAAATGAATCATGTACCTCGGACTTAACCAGCGAATTGTGGTACTAAAGCTGTTTGTAACTCGAAAAGACTTGTCTGGACGGGTAATAATTTCAAGCTAGTTCGCTAGTAATGTAAGCGTGTCTCATGAAAGGACTTGTCCAAGTAGAAAGTACCATTCGAGAACTCTTGATAGACATGAACTCGTGGGTATGACAACCTTTCGAGGTTTGTCTACACCTTCAAGGTAGTTATTAGAGCTAGTTGTCACCTAAAAGGCGACAATGTAACTCTTTAACTATGCAGCGTAACCGTGTCTCGCGGGGATTGTCTATCTTGATGGATCAATTCAAAAGTCGCGCTCTTTCCTCACTTGTGCATTTAAACCATTAATACTCTTAAGCACATGTGGAGGGTATTTATGCAAAACATCATCTCTCACGATGGTTCAAACATGTTTTCATTTACAAACCATTTGAGAGATTTTTCACATCTGTGGTTTTAATGGCAACATAGGTTAGTCATGGAGTTATAAGGTGACTAAGGTTAGGAATAACCGTCCTATGATCCGCTTGAGCGGGAGGATCTACCCAAGGACACTACCATTAGTTAGTGTTAGAAGTCCTTAGGAATGATTGTAAAAGGAGAAAATGAGAATCGGAGAAAGAAGGAGTTGAAGAATCAAAAGAAATGTAAAGTAAAGGGTGAAAAGAAAAAGCCTCCAGTTATTCAACTTAGGGCGGACACGGGTTCAATTCATATACTCTTGGTTGTCACTTAGTGACACCGGTATTGAAGATTAAAAGTCGTCATGGACCCGATGGCGCATGCACTAAACCTTCTTAGCCACTCAAGTTTCTCTCAGCGAAGCTTGTTTCATTCTCACGGGAACCCTCGTAAACTATTGGCTTTCTCTTAGAGATCGTTGGTATTGAAGAAGGAGACCCTCTCCTAGTCTCCGCTCGGGAAAACCAAAAGCACTATTGAGTCTAGAGCCACGAGATTCATCAAAAGATCTCTTAGGAACACTTGACATTTAATCACTTGATGATCAACAAATAAGATTATCGATTCGGTTTCATATCGAGTCCTTCACGGATCTTAGCAATCATCGAGAACATTTATGAGAGGTTCACATCGTGATCCTCGGTGATTGAATGGAAACTCTGCCGGGGTCAACATCAAACGACCACGACGGCGGTCACTCGCCGGTAACTCCCGTGGATTACGCGAGTGTGTCTCAAGCGGTCTGATCGTGAGGTGATGCTTGGTGTACCTCGGCGACTCATCTGAGCTGTAGATGTACTTGGTACATCGCGTTATCTCACTTGTGGGACTCCGGTTCGAGAGCGGCCTTTGTAAAATTAGAGTTGTGTTTTCACACTATCTTTGTTAACACTCTCGAAGTTCAAACTTGTAAGTCGGAAACCGCTTATTACTAACCGTTTGAAATGTTTTCTTCTTATGGAAGCTCGGGGCGGAATGATCGTCTTGATTCTTCTCATGCTCACGCCAACATCATCACTAATGGAAGTTCTATTCAAAAGCAACACAACCGTCGAATGATTCTTCGTCAAACCAAAGAATCTACAAAGTTAAAGACTTAAAGAACTTCATCGATATTGAATTCCAACGTCAAAGGCGTGTGAGCATGTTGAAGAATGGCGTGGAACCTTTGGGCGTGAAGCGAACTGAGGCGAGGCGGTGATGCGAGACAACAACATACTATCACTTTCACCACAAGAACAATGATCAAAGAACAAAGTTAAAGATGGCGTCAAAGCATAAGCATTCAAAGATAACTATCTCTACCTTTGGGAGATTGTTCGAATCAAGGCAATTCCTCTCACAAGAAAGAAGAATGTCGAAGGCGTCGAGCTACTATTACATCAACGCCTTCACGTTTACATTCATATATACTTGAGGGAGATTGTTGGAATCACTCTAAACAGTATTTCAAGTATTTATATTTCATATGTAATAGGTAGCTTTATTATGGCCTTTATGTTTGTTTAAGGTCAAGCTTATGTAGAAGGCCCATAAGCTTAGGCCCAAGCCCATATAAGAAAGGAGGGAACTAGGGTGTTGCCTAGCTCCTTGCCTATATACAATGTAAACCCTCATTTGAGGGTTGGTTGTTCAAGTTACTCTTTCTTTCACATACTCTCTTTGCCTTAACCTTTCTCTTTTATACGTGTGTGTGTGTTTGGTATTGTTCATCCGCCTCTCTCTCTTTCTATCTCTTCTCTTATGCTTGTGTTTGAATCACTCTAAACTATATTTCAAGTGTTTGTAATCAATATGTAATAGGTTGCTTAATTAGGCTTTTATGTTAGTATTAATGGCAAGGCTTATGTAGAAAGCCCATAAGCCTTGGCCCAAGTCCAATAAGGAAGGAAGGGAACTTGTGTGTTGCCTAGTTCCTTTCCTATAAATACTTGTAAACCTTCATTTGAAGGTTGGTTGTTCACATTATAATATATCCTCGCATAACCTTTCTCTCATATCATACGTGTGTGTTGTGTGTGTGTGTTCATCCGATCACTTCTTATCTATATTTCTTACATATTGATGCTTGTGTTACAATATGGTGACCTAACGATGGTATCATTCGCCATCTAGTTGGGTGAAACACTTTTGTTTTGAAGTTTTTATCTATCTGCGTGGGTTTTGTGTGTTAAACTTTCATACGCATAAAAGCTTCAAATTTTACACTTAAAAACTCAAGATTTTTGTGGTTTAAGGTTTATTTAGTGTTAAAGTTTAAGTTTTAGCATCAAGTTTGAAACTTTACGTGTGTAGAATAGTTTTGAGCTTGATTTTGATCGTGTACTTACTCTCTGCGTAAGGTGAAAAGTTGTTTTGGATCATCAAGTTTCAAACTTTTGTGTTATTTTGGTGATATTGAAGCTCTTTCATCATTAAAATCGGGTTTCTAAACACTTTTAAGCATAAAAATCGGTTTTGGTGATAGTTGGTACTTTCTACTCGTAACAAAACCCTAGTTTTACTCGTAAGCTCAAAGTCTACGCCTAAGCGGCATTACGTAAGGATTTTCATCATTTGATCTTGATCTTGTTGGTTTACTCGGTGTTTTCTTGCTTGGATAAGCACGAAAACACTTCGACTTTGGATATCTTTTACCTTTGGTATAAGTGTAAAGGATTTTTAGGCAAAACCCTAGTTTTACGCCTAAGCTAAACTCTTCGCGTAGAATTCTCTTTGCCTAAGCATTTTCTTACGCCTAAGCTTGTCTTACGCCTAAGCAAATATTACGCATAAGGATTCTACTACTAAGTCTTTGGTTTACGCCTAAGCTAAGTTTTCCTCAAGTCTACGTAAGCTATTCCTACGCGTAAGTTCTCTTTTACGCGTAAGTTGGGTTTTACGCGTAAGGTTACTTTCTACGCCTAAGTTGGTTTCTCGCATAAGGTTACTTCATCAACATTGTTTCATTCGACTACAAAGATCCATCATCAACACAAGTTTCAAGATGTCTCAACCACCATACTCTAGCTACTTTCCTCATGAGTATCCTCAACAACAACAACAACAATTCTATCAACAATATCCTCCACCATCTCCACAACAATTGCAACAATTTCAACAACAATTTCATCACTTTCCTCAAGGAGCAAACCCTCTTCCACCACAAATGGTTCCACCAAACCCTCGTCAACAAGTACAACATTACACATACTTTCAAAATCAGTATCCCGCCAAGTATGCTATGAATGTTACAACACCAAAGGAACCGTCTTGGTTTGCAAAGATGTGTGAAGCTTTAAGTAGCCAACAATCCATTCATGAAGCTGGATCCTTGACAGACCTCCAATGCTCACTCCTGGAAACTACGATCAATGGGTGATAAGGTTCTTTAGGTTTTGTGATCTAAAGAAGCCACATGGAAAGTTCTTGAAGAAGGTCATCCTTGAAGGTCCTTTTCGGATGCCTACTCTCACTTTGTGCCGGAGATCCGAATGCTAATCCACCAAGAGATGATGTTACCAACGTTGTCGGTCTTGATCAACTTACTACTGACCAACTTCTACACTTAGAAGCCGATGAACTTGCAATGCAATATATCCTTTTGGGATTACCCAATCCGATACTTCGTAGTGTTGATGCTCAGAAGACTGCTAAAGCAATGTGGGAGCACATTCATCTTCTAATGGAAGGCACATAACTCAATCAAGAGGACATGGAATCAAAAATCTACTTAGCATATGAACACTTCATGATTGAACCAGGGGAGACATTAGAGTCATATCATCATCGGTTCTCAGACATCATCAATGACTTGGAAAAACATAATATCATTATGCCAAGGATTGCAATCAACACAAAGTTCTGAGCGGTCTTGGTCACGATTGGGAAAAGTATGTTATTTTCATCCGTCAGCGAAGAATCTTCATCAAGCTACATACGGATTGTTGTATGACTATTTGAAGCCCCACCAAAAGGAAGTTGACAAAGAAAGGATCATCCGTGGAGTCCACGCCTCGCCTTCACTCCCGGATAATCAAACTCTAGCTTTGTGGGCTCAAGCATGTTATCCTCAATTCCGACCTTACCAACAACCTTCACAAATCCTCCACAACCAAGCTGCTCGGATCACACCATATGATCCTTCACAACAACAATCACAAGAAACTCAATTGGTTCCATACAACAACAACAATGATCAAGCACTTTACGGTGAATCAAATGAGGATCGAGATGCTTTCGATGCATTGCAACAAGGATTTGTCATGATTGCTAGAGCCTTGGACGATATTCTAACAAATCCAACAATCGCATTCGTACCTCATCAAATACAAGGAATCAAGTTGTTGTTAACAATGGAAGAGTTGAAGTTCGAGAATCGTGGTAATGTTCGTCGGATGGGTAGTGGTCAAGGATTTAATGTTAATGGAAGGAATAACATGGGTGCTCCACAACAACAAAGGGTTCAAGTGGTTGATCGAAAATGCTCGGGCGGGGTTAATGGTCTCGATGCTATAAGCGTAATGAGAAGGGTCATCGGCTAATGCATGCCCAAAGCCGAGGACAAGAGGCGCTTATCACAAAGAGGCTTTACTCTTGGCTCTCAAGGATGAAGTGGTGGAACTCTTACCAACAAGGAGCAGAGCTTCATGGCTAATCAGATTCGATGATGACATGGAGGACTTGCGAGGCTAATCATGTTGTGATGTTAATGGCAAACATGCAAGAACTCCACATGAGTGACACAGCCCGATGTATGACACCGGCGGCTTGTCTCGGTCTGCGGATCAAAACATACTCATTCTTGATCGATATCTCCGCCAACATACGCATCCGACGAGGCTCGAGTGTTCAACATGAATCTTCTACATCTCATTCGATGATAATCAAATAGATCCGTAGTTATATTTGACGATCAAGATGACCTTATGGTTAATATTGATAATCAAGTTGACTCGTGGTTATATTTGAGGATCTAAATAATGATCATGTTGAGACTCACGTTGAACAAGATGAACCTTTGTCTAATCCGGATCTTGAGCTCATGACCAACTTAATTAAGACCACCCAATCTCAAATGGAAAAGTGCCAAGACATCAATAAGAAATTACAAGATAAAATTGCCTTTGTTGACTAAGGATAATGAATGCTATAAGTTCCAACTCAACATTTTTCAAACTAAAGAGAAGCGTGAAAAAGGTTTTGAAGTCGCATTTGCTAAATCGTACCAAAATGAAAAATCTTTGGAAAAACAGATATGTGATCTAGTTGCATCCAAGAATGCTTTGTTGTCTCAAATAGAACAAGCGAAATATGATCATAAACAACAACTTAACGCTCTCACCGGAAACTCAAAAGCCAAGTCGAGTTGTTAACTTGTCAAAAGCAGTTTGTGAATACAAAAAGCATTCGAGGAAACAAATAGATGACTATCTTGAGGAAATTGTCGACTTACAAAACAAAATCAAAGAGTTTGAAATGTTGTTTACAAACATGGTGAGTCAATCACAACTATTCAAAAGTTTTCTTTTAAACCAAATCCAAATGGATATGGACCAATCTTCTTGATTACAAACCACGTTTTCACATAGAGCATTCAAACCAAATCCTCAAGTCTACGATGCGAACATAGAATTGATGACTCCATTATGAGTGTTGTTGAATATAATCGTATGGAGGAATTAGATGCGAGAAGGCGAGTCGGTCAAAATTGGAAAATGTTGTTTATTGCAAACCATTTAACTATTCAAAAGCCATAACTTTCGTCATACAACAGGATAATTCTAACACACCTTGGGTTATCACGCCTACTCCTGAGTCCTCTTCTAATGATGGTCCCCGATCCAATGTTGCACAAATTACTGGTCCTTTACCTTCTTTTAGTGAAATAAAGCCATTAGTGAGCGATGTCGGGTTCTTAAATATTTTGACACTTTCATATCGACATCAAACTTTTGGAACATGCAATTGAAGTTAATTACGAAATAAAAGTGAACATTTTCAATCGCCATTTGCGCGACAACAAAGAGATATTTTTGAAAAGGACTTTTACCACATGTCCGAAATTTAAAAATGTGTGCAATATATTGGGAGCAGGATCTTCAAAAGGAGATTGGTCTTATGAAAAAGTTTTCGAGCAAGCGAAACATCGATTTCAAATACTAAGCGTAAAAAGAAAATGTTAAGAAATCATGTTGACCGACTCTTGGAAGATGTTATCTGTCTTGATACCATAAATGTTGTGTTATTACATTACATTGCATATGCATTTGATTATATCATTTGTTGATTATGTTGATTACATTGAAAATGTTGAGAATACCGATAATGTGTCACAAATCAAGTCTTTAAAAATTGAAAATGAGAGATTGTTAAATGAGCTTTCCAATGCAAAACGTCGTCTTCAATGGTGTCAAAAAGATTGTCAAAATCGTGAACTTGCTTTGCAAAACAAAATCAACCAGTTGCGTTCAAAATCTCTTGATCCAAAAATAGAACAACTGGATGATGCAAACGTGTCTTTAAAGTGTCAAATTTCAAAATATGAACAAGAAATTGCCAAAGTCAAAAGCGAATATGGTGTCATATTTGATTTACTCAAAAGACTCGTGCTCAGCGTCAAAAGATCTTGATGATCATCTTGCATATACCAAAGATGTTTCTGAAATAATGGAAACACTCGCTCACGAAAATCAAGATTTGTTACACACTATCCATGATCTAAAAGCAGAGTTGGTGAAACTTAAGCAAGATAAGATTAGTAACACAAATGCACTTGCCCCAAGAATGTTTAAAATTGACACTAGAGCGCCCAATGACAAACCACAAGATACTAATGTGCTTCCTTCAATTGAAACAGGAATATATGCCTCTTTTCCCAACGCTAGCACTTCGCAACTTAAGAGCAAATCAAGGAAGAATAGGAAGTTGCGGCGTGAAAAGAACAATAAAGACCTCAAGTAGAAGAACACCTTAGGACTTTGAATAAGACTCAAGTTGCACCCACTTTAGACATTGCGTTAGACAAATGTAATAGAAAAAGTGATGTAACGAATCTTGAACCTTTAAGTACTTTGAATGTTATGTTTGAAGCATCTTGTGTTGGTTGTCATAAAAGCATGTTTTACGGTTGTCATGATAAATGTGTTGCTAATGCTATCTTATCTCGTAAGCGGAACAATAGAAAGCGGAATACCTCTAGGCCCACTAATGCTTCTAAGTGCATGCTAGGTAAACCGCCTTCTAGTGTTTATGCTTTAATCATTGATGTACCCATAGAACCCCTTCACCTCCTAGGAAGAACTTATCACCTAGTGCATTCACTAAGACCAAAGCTAAGACTAGTTGGAGATGGCGAAATGGTTACATAATACACTTGGATTTAAATGGATTCCTAAAATCATTAACATGTGTGTGTCTTACAAGCGTAATGGAACCCTCTAACTCTTGGGTTCCACCTCTACTTCTATTCCACATGTGTCGTCTGTGTGTAATGCGGGTGATCTGATCATCCTCTGGATTGTTGATAGCGGATGTTCCCGGCACATGACGAGCAATCTCAAGCTGTTATCAAACTTTGTTTCAAAGTTCATTGGCCTTGTCGGGTTCGGGAATGATCACTTGCAGACTATCATGGGCTCGGAGATTACATCAATGGGAACATCGAAATTAGCGAGTTTATTATGTGGAAGGTCTCGGTCACAATCTCTTTTCGATCGGTCAATTTTGTGATGGAGATTTGGAAGTTGCTTTTCGGGAGAAAACTTGTTTCATTCGTGATCTACAAGGAAGCGATCTTATGTCGGAACCCGCACATCAAGTCTTTATACAATCTCAATGCAAGACATGATTGCTTCATCTCCCATCATCTACTTTCAAAGGCAACATCTACAAAATCTTGGCTATGGCACCGTCGTCTCTCACACTTAAACTTTCAAACCATAACCAATCTTGCGTTACAAACTTGTTGAAGGTCTCCCAAGATTTCGGTATTCTAAAGATCATCTATGCTCGACTTGTGAACAAGGGAAAAGCACTCGTGCTCACTTTCCTTCAAAGGTGGAACACAACTCTCGACATGTGCTTCATCTTCTTCACATGGATTTGTGTGGCCCGATGCGTGTGCGGGCGATTAATGGCAAATGCTACATTTTGGTAATTGTCGATGACTACTCAAGATGGACTTGGGTTTATTTTCTTGAAGTAAAGATCAAGCTCCACAGATGATCATCACCTTTCTCACGAAAATTCAAGTTCGACTCGAAACACGGTCGGACAAATCGAGCAGACAAAGGCTGAATTTGTGAATCAAACTCTTCGTGCATACTATGAGAAAGTGGGAATTGAGCATCAAACATCAATTGCACGGACACGAGAACAAAATGGAGTTGTTGAAAGACGAAACCGTGCGTTAGTGGAAGCTGCAAAACGATGTTAATAAATGCTAAACTTCAGATTACTTGTGGGTGAAGCCGTGTCAGCTGCATGCTACACTCGAAACCGTTCAATGATTACTAAGCGCCACAACAAAACACCTTATGAGCTTATCCATAACCATGAACCGAATCTAAAACACTTTCATGTATTTGGTTCTCTTTGTTACCCAAATAATGATCGTGATGACTTTGGTAAGCTCAAGGCTAAAGGCGACATTGGAGTCTTTGTTGGATCTTGTGAAAACTCTAAGGGATACGGATATGGAATCGTCGTACAAGGGAGATTATGGAAGCGATTCATGCCAATTTCGATGAGCTTACGAGAAATGGCTTACGAGCAAAATAGCTTGGAACCGGACATAACCGTCTAAACTTCCCCAAACCCCATCATCAATTGAACCAAGCTTACGACTTACTCGTCGTCAAATGGAACAACTATTTGCTCCTCTGTTTAGTGATGATATTGATCAACGTGCTCGGATGTATCAAATGTTTCATTGCTCAACGATAATAATCCATACGATACACGAAACAACAACAACTGTTGAAGAAGCACCTCAATTGATTCTACAACAACGGTAGAACAAACCGCATCAATGACGTGAACGGTGATGATCTTCGAACCAAGAAGTACCTACACTGCAGATTATGATCCAAATCGTTCTTCAATCCTTTTGCTAATGAAGCGCCACTTCGATGTTGCGGAATCATCCACAAGCCATTTGAATCCTCTAATCGCACAATGTATATCAACATCAACCCTCCACACATCGTTGGACTAAAGACCATCCTCTTGTGAACATTATTGGAAACCCGAATCAACCGATCGTAACTAGACAACGCCTTGATGACGGTGAACATTGCATTTATGCACTTACCGTTTGCCAATCTGAACCCAAAAATATTAAAGAAGCAATGACATATGACAATGGATTGAATCCATGCAAGAAGAACTTAATCGGTTTAAACGTCTTGAAGTATGGGAATTGGTTGCAAAACCAACGAGGGGTCTATGTTATTGGTCTTAAATGGATTTGGAAAAACAAGTTGGATCTTTGAAGGTACGGTTATCGAAAATAAGTCACGTCTGGTGGCTAAGGGTTATAGACAAGAAGAGGATTGACTACGAGGAATCATTCGCACGGTTGCTAGACTTGAGGTTGTCGGATTTTTACGGCATTCGCGGCTCACATGAACATCACGGTCTTTCGGATGGATGTCAAAACCGCTTTTACGAATGGTCAAACTAAGGAAGCGGTCTATGTTAGTCGACCGGAAGGATTTGTTGATCGAGTTCCCTAATCACGTCTACAAACGAACAAGGCTCTCTACGGTCTCAAACAAGCCCCTCGGGCGTGGTATGATAAGTTGTCATCCTTTCTCATATCTCATAATTTTGTCAAAGGATCGGTCGACCCAACACTTTTCATACAATATCACGGGAACACATTTTAATCGTTCAAATTTATGTGGATGACATCATTTTGGGTCAACACATCTAAAGTACTCAAACGCTTTTCAAAACTTATGAAAAACATTTTGAAATGTCCATGATGGGTGAACTTACGTTCTTTCTAGGACTGCAAGTTCATCAATCACCCGTGGTATTTTCCTAAGTCGGTCAAATATGCTCTTGAAATTTTAAACAAACATGGAATGCAAAGCGTGATACCTATGCCACACCTATGGCACATACCAAGAAATTGGATCTTGATTTGCATGGGAAATTGGTTGACCCTACCAAATACCAAAGTATTATTGGGTCTCTCATGTATCTAACAGCCGATGACGACATTGTCTTTGTTGTATATCTTTGCTCCGTTTATCGATCGAGACCAATGAAACTCACCTCTCGAGGCTAAAAGAATCCTCCGATACATCAAGGAACCATTAATTTGGGAATCGGTATCCGAAGGATTCGGTTTTGAACTAATAGCTTTTTCAGACGATCGATCACGCGGTTGCTTAGATTCTCGGAAAAGTACTTGGTGCTCTACAATTTCTTGGTGATAAAGCGGTGTCATGGCAATCGAAGAAGCGAGGATTGTACATCGTTGTCCTCAACCGAAGCGAGAATATGTAGCCATGTCGGCGTGTTGTGCTCAAGTCATTTGGATGAGAACACAACTCAAAGACTATGGTTACGTGTTTGACGAGAATCCGATGTCTTTGCGACAATCGAAGTGCTATTGCAATCTCGTGCAACTCAGTCCAACATTCAAGTCCAAGCACATCGATCTTGATATCATTTCATAAAGGAGCATGTGGAAAAGTATTGTTGAATTATATTTTGTGGTCTTGAACACCAATTGGCGGACCTTCTCACCAAAGCCTTAGCTCACGCTAGGTTTCTTGAGTTGATCCACGGATTGGTATGAGGTGTTTGACTCGGAGGAAGCTGGACGAACTTTTGACACATTCTTAAAACCAGTCAAACACCAAAACCTCTTTTGTAAATATTTTATCAAAAACAAAATAGAAAAATATAAAATTTCATAAAATACAAAAATATTCTTCTATCTAAATTTCTTTCAACATTGCAAGTACAAATCTTCCGTCAACACTTTGCTCTTTCAAACAATTCAATATTTTCACAGTCAAGTATTGAGGGGGAGAAAGTAAATATTTTATGTTTCATAAAATCTTGTACTTGCATGTTTCCCAATTATTGGTTGTATCTTTGATAATGGTGGATATGTTTCTTGTTTCTTAACACTCCTCGGACTCAAATTTGTAAAATTTCTCTATTTCTAAAGTCGAGGGGAGTGTCGTCAAGTTTCTTTCAAACTTTTACTTCTTGCTTAACCAAAATGGAAGTTATGGGCTATGGATGAAAATGGTTGAGGTG
Organism: Chrysanthemum lavandulifolium; assembly: GCA_022545495.1. Lineage (NCBI taxonomy): Eukaryota > Viridiplantae > Streptophyta > Magnoliopsida > Asterales > Asteraceae > Chrysanthemum > Chrysanthemum lavandulifolium. Next base: position 131,960,582 of record CM040246.1, on the reverse strand, counting down.
GAGGGCCATACTTGTCAAAAGTTTAAACTTAATTTTACAAAACCCTTCCACCTAATTTCACTTTACATTTATTACAAACATTTAAGACTTCAACCACCATCATCCACGCCTATAATTCAATCTTCAAATCCGTGTTATAAACTTCAAATTTGTAAGTGTTTAAAGTTTCTTTGAGTAATTTCAAACATTGGTTTTAAATCGTTTGCAAATCCAACGGTTTGATTTTCATCTATGAATGATTTTAGTTTTACGCGTAAGCGTATAAACTAGGAATCATTTTTGGTTGATTTTGTGAAATGGGTTGTGTTTTCAAAGTTTCTAATATCAATCCTTAAAACCATTTTCATCAAGAAATCTAACCCGAAACAAGTTTTAAATCACTTTTCAAATTTTAGGGTTTATCGTGAAATTGGGTGTTTTCTATTGTGTGTGTTTTAGGACAATTAGAGGCTTGAAAGATGTTTGTTACATGTTTAATTAACCAATAACACCTTTGAATCTCACCCGAAACATCATAATGGTGAAATTAGACTTTAGGGTTTAAGTATTCGTTGGTTTGGGTATTTTTGATTCATGAGGTGTTTGATGTTAAAACTTGTTGAATTCATCTCATATGGCCTCTAAGACATCCCAAAATCATTTGGTTGTGTTTACATGGTTAGATTGTTTAGGCGTAGGATTTGAATCCTTAGGGTTTAACTTTACGCTTAAGCTAACTTTACGCGTAACCATTATCAACTTGTGATAACATGTGATTTTGAAAGAGGTTGAATAAAGTGTTAATGAAATGTTATGAATGATTTATTTTCGGTTTTACGCGTGCAAAATCGAGAATCAAGGGTAAAATTGGACTTACGCAAGGATCACCTTATGCGTAGCGATTACGCATAAGAGAAATCTTCTGGCGTAACCTTACGCATAAGGTTCTACAAAGGGACTACGCGTATCACTGTGAAGGATATCGTAAACTTGATTCTTACGCATAAGGTTCACTCTTACGAGTAAACCTTACGCATAAGCTCCCAACCTACGCTTACGCGTAAGCTTTATGCCAAGAGTCTTTTCCTACGCGTAAGCTTTCTTACGCGTAAGATGGACTCCTACGCATAAGCTTAAGTCTATGCGTATGGTTACACAATGTTTACGCATAAGCCTACATTCTTATGCTTAAGCCAAAACTTTAACTTTACTTATGAATTGTTACGCGTACAAACATGTAAATAAGTTACTCATAACTTCATGAGACCAAAATGTCACTAATACGCTATAATGGTTAAAATGTTGTGTGAATGAGTGAAAACTTGGACTTTAAAATTCAAAATTAATATACTCACGAAACTTATCACGACTACTTTGGACTGTTAGAAAACAAGTGACATTGGACTCGTAACATTCATTAATATAACATATTCAATAATTGGACAATAAAATCAACTTTTGACTAACATAATGTCTTTCGATATGTTGGTTCTTTTGGCTCAATATCTTTCAGATCACGATATGGACATCACCATGGAACATGTTAACACACCAAATGAGCTCACAATGGAAGACATATTCCCTACTGGTTATAGTATGAAGCTTGGAAAGAACAACCTCAAGGTTGATTTTGAGAACTTCACCTGCTCAGAGTCTTCTTGCCGAATTGCTGTGGATATTCTTAAGACTCATCCCTACAACAACATGCTCACCAACTCAACAACTGTAGCAGAGATTTATATTCATCAATTCTGGCACACAATGAAGAAAGTTGATGGTCAAGATGCTGTCACAGTGACTCTCAACGATAAACAAGTCACCGTCATTGTTCTTTGATTCTGAGCAATTCTTACGCTCCCGCTATCCGACTGCTTGAGTATGTGCCAATTCCAACTGAAGAGGCTACACTACAATTCATGGTCGATATTGGCTATGCTGAAGCTGCGGGAATCATTACCAAGCATTCTTGATCGATTTAAAGAACATTCCTCGACCATGGAGAACTTTATACATCATGATCGCCAAGTCTGTTTCGGAAGAGCAGTCGGTCATGAGCATCCAAAACTAATGCACCTACAAATCTTACGGGGCATGGTCAACAAAATGCACATCGACTATGCAAGTCGATATGGGAAGACATGATGTCTCACCTCAAAAGCTGGCACAAAGGTTCCTTTCATCGGATACACAAAGTTGTTGATCCGAAAGATACTCGGGAATAATCGGGACATTCCTTGAGACTTGATGACCCCAACCATCATTCTGCGTTGTTTGAGGCTACATTAAATGTTGTCGATTTAAAGACTCATCAACAAAGAAACAAGGTGTAATCTTGTTGACCGCCTTCTCACGATGATATTAAAGTCTTCAATCGTATTCACGATACCAAGAAGCGTGGCCTTAGGCAAAGTCGGTTTTGTGGATGAAAAGTCTTCGCCATCCCGGTCAAGAAGACCGGAAGATCGGCGGTCTTGGAAGTGTAGCAAGCAGGGGGGTGCCCTAAAGTATCCTAAGAGGAATCCTCCCGCAAAGAAAAGTTCCATCAAAGGGTGCCATTCCTAATCCTAAACCGGCACCTAAATTAGAGGATCAAGACTCGAGGATCTTGAGGCGATGAGGAGGTTCACTATTCGAGTGCATTACGGATGATACAACATCACTAAGGATTGAACAAACCACCTAGTCCCAAAGCGACAAGGGTAAAACTCCGGTTGCGAGCGGGAAGAAGAAGAGAGTTCGGATGATGAACCAAAGGATGAGGAGAAAGACTACCACAAGACACTTAAGCATCTAAGGTTAAAACATCTTTGCTACGAAATTTAATCTTCAACAAACTCGTGGCCACGGAGGTTCAAGTGGTGGTGCACTAACCACACCGGTTCTCGATGCGGTTAATCAACCCGATAAGGGGCGGTACCACCACTCAGGAATCAACGAGCAACAACAACAAGACTTATGAAATCATCTTTGATTTTGAAGAAGAAGAGAACAAGAGAAGGATGAAAAGATAGCGATGAAGACATTGAGGAAGCTGCTAGGAAAGAGTGAAGAAGAAGCTCGAGCTAAAGCAAAAGAAGAGGCTAGGGTAAAGGTGAAGAAGAGGCTAAAGCTCGAAGAAGAAAGGAAGAAAAAGATAATTATCTTCTAGATAATCCGAACACAACCACGAAGGAACTTACGAGCCACCAAAAGACCCGAGCCATCTCATCACTCATCTTCATCGATTCATCATCTCATTCATCACCACCACCATCCAAAGATGCTACCACGAGATCCACATCCAAATCGGTCAAGAAACCAACCGATACTTGGGCATCACGTGCCAAGACAAAGATTGTCAAAGCTGTCAGACAAGCAAGGAAACGCAACGTTGTTAACAAGAAACTGAATCAGCTTGCGGACAGAGTCAATCTACTTCAGAATGTGATAAACGAGTTTTCGGAGGAAAGAGAACAGATCCAGCAGTTTCTCAATCGAGATATCCAAGGGGAAATGGACAAGACGATAAGGGACTACACTCACAAGTTCCTTCTCGACACTGTCCCTGGAGTCACAAGAGAGATGTTCGCCAGACAACTCTTTCCACATCTCATGTCATTGGTCAAGCATACACTGGCTAATACCCCCATGGTCATGGAAATCAAACCGGTCCCGTCTCCGGTTGTCTCTGATGCTGAATTGATCTCGAAGCTGGTTATGCAAATGTCTCAACGATCCGCAACTTTCACTTGTGACGAAGCTAAACTTTTGAGGCATTGCTAGAATATCAACTCAAGACATCGTGTAAAGAGTCGGCTAGAAAGGGCTAAGCGACCAAGAGATGGCGATGATGCGGACAAGGATTACGAGCCAAAACGCAAAAAAAACGGCGAATCCTCATCTATGCCTCCACCACCCCAAAGGACCACCACCACCAGAAGATCTTCTGGCGTCCTCCTGCTAGCGACAAACCTCGGGACTCGAGTCTCCACCACCAAGGAGAAAGCGGTGACCATTTGAATACACGGTGGTGATGGCGAAGAGATTCTGAGCCCCAACAACCCCTCATCTACACATCAACCAAGCACCAACAAGCATCATCCTCCAAGCCACGAAGAAGAAAAGTCTACATCGGTTGTATCTTGGTTGGATGAAGATGACACTGAAGAATACGAATGGTTTTCAAAGCTTGTTGATGCAACCCCTCAATTACCGGAAGGCCAAGAACCGGTAGATGGTCGAACCATGGAGCATGTCAAGATTATTCAAAAAAAGTTTAAGGTGAAGAAGATGACGAAAGCGAGTTAAAACGAATCAAGAACGATGTTTTTCAACTGCTTAAGGACGACTCCGAGCGATGCCATTGAAGTCGAATATCATCTCGACAACATAGCACGAGCCATGTCCAACAATATTGATTGGCTCAACCACAGAATCAAACATCGACTTCACGGACGACAAGGCTCCATACTACACTTGTGGACCAAGCCACTACCAACCATTGGTCGACACGATCAACAAAGGATTCCCTACCAATACTTCTTCAACAATGACACGGAATTTCTTCAACACGGTAGCGATGTTAGCAAAAATACGCTACCTCACTCACCTTCCCCATCCGGCGGGTCTTCTCCAATAATGTTGCCATCGAGGAAGAAGCCACACGAATGTTTGTTGATAATGTGGTAAATTATGACCTCGATGCACTTTGTATGGAATTCATCATTGGCACGAGCGAAGAAGACTTTACTACTGAAGCGCGCGGTACTCAAATCTAACAAAGAGGTGTACGGTGACCAGCGGATCGTTGCTATAATGCATGTCGACTTTGTCTACTAAGTGGGACTACTCATTCACGAAAGCAATCAAAGTCAAGCGCCAAGGCGAACAGAATATGACTTTCTTGAAGCGGATTTTCCGAGATTGTCACTCAATGACATTGAAGACATGTATCTTGCTAAGGTACAAGGTCGAATCGACAATTCTCCACCAACATCCACTCCGATACATCAAGTCATTGTTGATATTCATCGAAGCATCGTTATCCGAGGCGTGTTGAAGACCTTCAACTTGCCGTGGAATCATACCAAAAATGTGTTAATCTCACAAAACCATTACTAAACTTTCCGATATCAACCAACTCGCTCAGTACACCATCCTCAAGAAACCAAAGTTTGGAGTAGTTTACCGCAGTGAACTTCAGCATAATTGCTTCATGGCGTGCAATGAGCTTCACAAGTTTGGTGATCACACTTTGAAGAAGGTTCGTGATGGGTTAGCATATCGGTTAAAGGAGATTCATGAAGGCATCGGGTCAAAGAAACGGTGGAATTCTAGGGAAAAGAGGGATGTGAAGAAAATCATCACAAGGATTGATGAAAGGTTGTTTCGTCGCGATCAGATAAGGACTTTGGAGAGCTTCGTGGGTGGACGACCGAGTATCTCTCTTACGGGCTATCAACGTCCAGAGAGAACTCCCGGTGTTATTGACGGATTGCCTGGTACTCCTTGATTATTTTCTTGATTGATATTTGGATATTTTGATCTGTATAATTGATTATGGCTTGTGCACACATAACAGTGTACAACCCGTACTTGTAATGAAAGGACCCCGTGGTACGCATCAGTGCCACAATCCTATAAAATGAGCGAAAGCTTCTTACTTTTGAGTAAAACTTATCAAAACTTTCATTTTTTAAAGTTTTTGCTCAAAAGAACAAGTACTTCTCCTTATGTTTTCAAAACCTCAAAAGTCAGTATTACTTGTTGAGGGGGAGTACTTGCTAAAATATTTGTTCACAAACTGTTCTTCGTGGAAATCTTCCCACAAAACTCGAAATGGACATATTCGATATCAAAATTTCATCAAAAATAACATTTATATGCCATTTTTGAGGGGGAGAAAAATTGTGTGATACAAATATGTTGTGAAACTTGTGATTGAATCTTCGTGCTAAGAGTTAACCCATGAATTGACGAGATCGAGCATCATACATCGAAAAGATTTGTCTTCAAGACTTATCCGAGTAGATTGTACCTATTCGAAACTCTTGATAGACATGAACTTTGTGGGTTTGACAACCTTTCGAGGTTTGTCCACACCTTCAAGGTAGTTATTAGAGCTAGTTGTCACCTAAAAGGCGACAATGTAACTCTTTAACTATGCAACGTAACCGTGTCTCGCGGGAATTGTCTATCTTGAGTCGATCAATTCAAAAGTCGCGCTCTTCTCTCACCGTCGATTTACATCAAAACACTTAAGCACATGTGGAGGGGTATTTTGCAAATGATAAAACTCTCACAGTGTTAGAAATGTTTTACTCATAAACACTTTGAGAGATTTTCAAGAAAATGGTTTTATGGAAACATAGGTTAGTCATGGAGTTATAAGGTGACTAAGGTTAGGAATAACCGTCCTATGATCCGCCAGAGCAGGAGGGATCTACCCAAGGACACCACCAATAGTTAGAATTTAGAAGTCCTTAGGTATGATTATAAAAAATAGAAAATGAGAATCGGAGAAAGAAAGAGTTGAAAAATTAAAAAGAAAAGTAATGAAAAGGGTGAAAAGAAATAGCCCTCAAATTATTCAACTTAGAAGCGGACACGGGTTCAATACATATACTCTTGGTTGTCACTAGATGACACCGGTATTGAAGATCAAAGTCGTCATGGACCCGATGGCGCATGCACTAAACCTTCTTAGCCACTCAAGTTTCTCTCAGCGAAGCTTGTTTCATTCTCACGGGAACCCTACGTAAACTATCGGCTTTCTCTTAGAGATTCTTTGGTATTGAAGAAGGAGACCCTCTCCTAGTCTCCGCTTAGGAAAACCAAAGCGCACTATTGAGTCTAGAGCCACGAGATTCATCAAAAGATCTCTTAGGAACACTCGACATTTCATCACTTGTCGTTCAACAATAAGGGCATAGTGATACTATTCTAGAGTCCTACAGATCTTAGCAATCATCGAGAACATTTATGAGGGGTTCACAACTGTGATCCTCGGTGATTGAATGGAAACTCTGCCGGTCAACATCAAACACCACGGCGGCAGTCACTTGGTAACTCCTTGTGGGTTACGCTTAGTGTTGTCTCAAGCGGTCTGATCGTGGGGTGATGCTTGGTGTACCTCGGCGACTCACAGAGCTGTAGATGTACTTGGTACATCGTGTTATCCTACTTGAGGACTCGGTTCGAGAACGACCTTTGCTAGAATTAGAGATGTGTTTTCACACTATGTCATTAACACGCTCGAAGTTCGAACTTGTAAGTCTTTGGAAATCCCGCTAAGGAGATTCCTTTCAAGAATCGAGTCACGAAGATGTGGGTCATTACTTGAACTTGTTCAATGTAATGCCAACTATCCTATGGGATTCGGACGGTGATTCGCCCGACCAAGGTGAATGGAATCAAGACATTCATCGGAAGAACAATCGTAGTGGTCAATTCTCTAAGAAGCGACCACAATGATCGATTGGTGTTTATCACTAACCAATTCTTATGTTTTCTTCTTATGGATGCTCACGGGAGATGATCGTGCGATTCTATATTTGCAGCAGCAGTAGCGTAAGCATGGAGTGAAAATATCGAGTCGTTGATGCACTTATCATGATTTCTTTAGAAATGAATGTGTTGTGTGAGCATGCGGCTATGGATTGACCTCTCCATTCTCGATCACCAGAACGCCGGGCGTGCACGCATACAACAGCTAGCAATAAAGCGCATGAAGGTGTCTTTGATCACTTTTGTTGAATTGAGGTACACGCCCACGGTTCCCGCTGATCGAGACAAGCACCGCTCGTGATCGTGTATAATTCAAGAATCTCCTTGACAGGGTTTCACAACCGCTCTAGCTGTTCTCAAACCGAACATCTCAAAGAAGACAACACGGAGTGAGTGAACCAAATAATTTGAGATTCACCGATTGATGAAAATATATTTGAAAAACAATCGAGTAACGCTCAATAAAGTGTTTTTGCAATACAACGAGGGTTTTGAAAGAAATCAATTATCAATCATAAATACCTTTTATATTTGAAATATTAATACTCGATCGATGTGCTTAAGAAAAGAATTTTAAGCACAACGACCGTTTTTCAAAAGAATCATTAATCCATAACTCGAACCAGATTGATTCATAAGTTTGAATCCCCATTATTTCGCTCAGTTGTCACATGGTTGATCTATTGATAGATCTCACATGCCACCTATCAAGAGCTTGTTTGATGTTGGCTCTAGAAGGCTTTCCATCTTCATTGTGAATATGTTTGCATATCACTCGGATGTTCGGCAATACCACAAGGATAATGCGAGGACTCATAAGATATAATCTCTTTTCCACATTGTGTGAAATGCATAAAGATTCTTCATTGACAAAGTCCTAAAGAGATTTATTTGATGATCTCGTGGCTCTAGACTCAATTGTGCACATTTGGTTCCTATGCCGGAGACTAGGAGAGGTCTCCTCTTCAATATCAACAATCTCTAAGAGAAAGTCGATAGATTATGTAGGTTCCCGTGAGAATGAAACAAGAGCTTTTAAGAGGAACTTGAGTAGCTTGGGAAGTTGTAGTGCAGTGCGTCACCGGGTCCATGACGTCTTGTCTTCAATATCGGTGTTACCTTAGTAACAACCAAGAGTATATGTATTGAACCCGGTTTCCTAAGGTTGAATTATTGGAGGGCTATTTGTTTTCACCCTTTCTTATTCATTTCTTTTTCATTCTTCAACTCCTTCAAGCTTACGAGACTTCATAACTAGAACCTTGTTGGGTTTATTCCGCCTAGCTCTATCTCATCCGCACTCTTCCCATATCTCATTTTTCTCCTTTTTCATCATACCTAAGGACTCTACACTATCTAGTGGATTGTCCTCGGTAGATCCCTCCGGCTCAAGGGATCGTGGGAACGAATACCTAACCTAACCATCCTTATATCACCATACATAAAGTAAATTTGGTCGGTCTATTTGGTATTGTTCATCCGCCATTGGAACCAATTGAAAACCATTTGAAAATCAATCCGATACTTGTGATATATTATCAAAGCATTTTGTACCGAATTGTTTTGATATTTTTAGAAAAGAGCTCCCCTCAACATGTGCATCATGTATTTGAAATCGTTTTGGCACACGGAGGCAAGAGGAAGGATTCACTTCTTTGATTACCATTTCCTAAAAGATATCAACATCACTTTCCTGATCAAAATTAGCATTTTTCATACTTTGTTAAGGATAATTTTTTGAAAGAATGTGGTTTTTCAAAAAGTTGCTCCCCCTCAATATGTGCATAGAGCTTTGGAAGTGTTTTGCACATATTAGGGAAAACCTGCACATTGAAACAAATCAAACACGTTTCAAATCTTTTTGGTTTGAAATAGATGATCCCCCTCAACATGTGCATGGAAAATTTGAAATCGTTTGGCACATGTGGGGAGGAGAGCTTGTAAATTATTATAAAACCATTTATCGAATTATCAGTTTAAATCCAATTTAAATCACAAATTCTCCCCCGATCACAATTTTCAAATCATTTGAGATTTGTGATCTTTGGAGATTTAAATTGATTTTAAAAGCTTTTGAGGAGTATTGTGACTTGCTTATGAAAACATTTAACCGATAAGGATCAAAGCTGAGACTTTAAACTCCAAAAACACGCTTGAGTATCTTTTGAAAACATGACATAAACCTTGGTCTGAACCAGTTGTATGACAAATAACCTTTTGATTCATTGATTGAGAGATAGAGATTTTGACCAATGTCAAGTCCATATGATTTTCAAAAATTGAGACCGAGTTATTTTTATTAGTTTTCAATTAGATAACAAATATTTTTCAGAAGAATTTTTAGAAGGAAAAATACTTGTGAAGGAAACATTTGTCGTTTTAGTGAGAAACATTTGTTTTTAGAATCAGAGCATGAGATGTGAAAAATAAGATAAAGCATGGCTCTATGCTTTCTTTAAAAACGGGTTATAGACTGAAATGACTATAAGCCTTTGTTTTACTTTCTCTCATTTTTTTTAATTTTTTTTAAAACAAAATATGTACATTCGAAGAACATCTAAAAACCCGTGACATTCTTTGAATGTCAACACAAAGTCCGTAGATAATATCGAATAAGGAAAACATGACAAAAAAAAAACAATATTTTTGGGATTTTTCAAGATTTTCTAATTTTTTATGGATTTTGAAAATTTTATATTTTTCTATTTGCTTTTTGTTGGTTTTGTAATTTTGTATTTTGCTTTTTGAATAACTATTTACAAGAGATGGATGAAGAAAACCTTTACTCCTCTTCTTCCTCTTGAAGACGCTATGTTTCCGGTTGTAGACTCTTTTAGACCAAGTCATGGGAGGATAAACTCAAAACATTCTCTAGGAAGAGCTTTGGTGAAGATGTCTCTAACCGGTATTCATCCTCACAAAATAAAGTTCCACCACATGCTTTCCACTTGCTCCCCGATGAAATGATGTCGACCGTCGATGTGCTTTGCTTTGAGTGTTGTACGTTGTTGCATGAGAGAGCAATGGCACTTTTGTTATAACAATACAGAGGGATTTTGTTGAATTCAAAGCCATAGTCAGATAATTGGGATCTCATCCATAGGATTTGAGCACAACAAGATGACATGGCTATGTATTCAGCCTCTGTAGAGGATATAGAAGTACTCATTTGTTTCTTAGAAGACCAGCTTGTTAATACAAATAAGCCGTAAAAACGTTTATTTATATTTTACGATCTTCTAATGTTTTGTCGATAACAAAAGTAAAATCATATTAACGAAAGAAATAAAATACGTAAATGGTTTGAACTAATAGTTTTATAACACACTTACGTTTTCATATAAAACACTATAACAAGATTAAGTGATTTTATATTTTAGATACACATGTAGAACAACTAGTGTTTACATATTGGGTTAATACATACTTATATTAAGTACACTAAAATGGGTAAAAACAAGTATATACTAAAATGGGTAAAAGCAAGTATATACTAAATAGATAAAAACTAGCAAATGGTTTTTGACCCATAACCCATGGTTTTATATATACCACTTACACAAGTTCAATGTATTCTTAAGGTACATTGTATCTAGATTGAAAACCATGGATCAACCCATAACCCATGACCCATGACCCATAACCCAAAATACCCATGGGCAAAGAGGAGCGGACCACGGATCCCTAGCTTTGTGCTAGCCGGATCCCAAGTGGAAGGGATCCGTGGATCCGGGAAATGAGGTTTTTCCTCTATAAATAGTGAGCCATTTCTTCATTAATTCTCACCCTCTCCAACATACTTTCTCCCCGAGTTAAATTCACTAACCATAGATCCAAGAGATCTATGTTTGTAGTTTTGTTTTTGTGTGATCTTTAGGTTCCTCTTAAAGGGAAGATCACCACCTTTGAAGTCGAGCAAGCTCAAGTCCATGAGTTGCCAAGCTTCCTCATCATCAAGGCTATTGAAGTCCTCTTGTTGATGATCCCTTTCTTTCTTCAAAGAAGCGTAGTGTTAAAGACATTAGTGAAAGATGTCTCAAGTGTCAAGACGAAGATAATAGTGAAAGGTATCTATCGCTATAGGATAAGCACTTGTGGTAGGTGCTTAGAAGTCAAGACAAGAAGCATTAGTGAAAGGTGCTTAGAAGTGAAGACACAAGACATTAGTGAAAGGTGTCTTGTAGATCTAATCAAAGACATTAGTGAAAGGTGTCTTGTAGATCTAATCAAAGGCATTAGTGAAAGATGCCTTAGATGTACATTCGATATGGTGTGTTTCGATGTACTAGATAGACTAGCATTAGATCCAAGGATATTGATGTCCTTGATGATGTTGTAAAGGAGTAGATCTCCTTGGGATTAGTCGTTGGTGTAGTGTGGTAGTAGTTCCTCCATTGCAATGGAACTAGGTGCTTAGCCTAGTACCTAATAAAGGGTAGGCGACGCTGTGAAGGTGTAGTTCACCTAAGGTGTGAAAGAACTCGGTGGTTAGCCTAGCACCGATAAAGGGTAGGCGACGTTGTGTTAGGTGTGGTTCGCCTTGTGTGAAAGAACCCGGTATTTAGCTTTGTACCGAAAAAGATTAAGCGACGCCAGAAGGCTTCTCCGCCATAAGGAGATTGGTGTAGTGATTACAAACTCTCGAGTAGGTGACTCGGGAGTGGAGTAGGCAAGGAAGGTGTCCTTGTAGCCGAACCACTATAAATACTGCGTTGTGTTTTGTGCTTCTTACTCTTATCTTTTCATTACATATCTTTATATGCTTGTTTATCAACATCCAACACACACAACCAAATAGATTGACATAAGTCGATCTAAATAGTTTAAAAGGAAGTTTTAATTGGTAAAACTATTCAACCCCCTTCTAGTTTTCCACAATTGGCATCGAGCTTCGCTACCAAGTTTCTTGAAGTATATTGTACTTTAAAAACTTGATACGATCCATAGTTAATTGAAAACTACAAAGAAGGTTTTTCATAAAACAAACACCATGTTTTTCAAAAACTATATGTTTGGATGTTGAGTTGATAACAACATTTTTTTATATATATTTTTTATTGCACTAATCTTCCTTGTGATATTGATTAGTCAAAGCTCATACTCACCAAGCTTTAGGAGTTGCTTGGTAACAAGAATACCTTCCTTAAGAAGGTATCTTAGACGCAAAAGAGCGGGAATCGCCTAAGTGACATTTGTCATTTGTAAAAGACATTCCTAAGTGCATTCGAGGTATGACTTTCTACTTATATCTAAATGATACTTGTTTAGTATATAAGTGTTATTTGCTAGGCTTTTATTTGAGTAGATTTTGTGTTTACACATGATTTACATGTAGCTCGTTAGGAAGCTTGTTTCTCACATACGTGTTATTTTTCTCGCCTATAGTCATAGTATGTAGAGCTTATGCTTTATTTCTTCTAATAAAACAAAACACGAATTTCAAAAATTCCTCCTTTCCTATTAATAAACCCACTCGACGCCCACTTTTTCAACCTCACCTTTTCAAATTTTCCAATTTCAAAATTTCTCTCATTCAAAAACTTCATCTTCTTCCTCATTCCATCTCTTCCTAAACCAAGAAGATCCGCCATCAACATGGTTTACATCGCACTCGTGCTCATCGCCCTAACACTCATCGCACTTGTGTTCCCTATGATGAAGTTCACATACGGAGACATTTACTTTGTGTTGTTAATCTATATTGGGGTCATTTACCCAATCCTTTGTATCATCCTTAGCATTGAAATGCAATATTATTAATTATCTATTTTATCTAGGATGTTTGTGTTATTATGTGTGTTTCATTTCTTTTGATCTATATGTGTTATATTCTTTCGTGATACATTAGATGTCATGTATGCATGCTAAAAGAAAATGTAGGATAAAACATACTTCATGGTACAATAACCGTAAAACCTATGTTTTTATTAAAACGGTTCTCATTACTACGCATCCACGGATCCCGGAGTTACACTAGCCGGATCCCTTTGAAAAGGAACCGTGGATCCGCCCCATCGAAAACAGCTTTTCATGCAAGATTAAAAATCACTATCTTCCAAAATTAAATAATAATCCACTAGAGCTTCAAAACCATGGGTTAGCTAAATACTAATTGTTAATAGAATATCTAGTAAAACGTTAGATTATTATAGGTTGACCATAAACGCCTTCCCTTATTAACCCATCACTTCTATAGGTTCAACTATGACGCATGAATACGAGTTTGATTTTTCACCACTAGCGCCTACACCCGAACATTTCCTCGAGCCCAACACACCGCAATCATGTCCGTGGGTTCAATAATCTCGAAACCGCTACTTCCATGAAGGACGACAGTAGACACCTTCTACAATTCAAGAAGGTATCAATACCTCCTTCCGAGCCATAGGACTAGAATGTCTTCTTGAAATTAACGAGAAGATATGTCCAAGGTTCATAATGGAATTCTTCCGTCAAGTGGAACTCGCTCGTAACGAGGATCGCTTTATCTCTTTGGTTTTATATCAAAACCAAAATTCACTTTAAGCCTTGGGCATTTTGCTCACATCCTCCGAATTCCAAACCATGGACAATGTGCCTTCACCAAGATTGGTCTCTTGACTCTCTTCAATTTTCGTGAAGAAAATAGCCCATATTGTTCACACATACCCTCCTAAGAATTAACACGCATGATATGCAAACCTCGACCATATTACTCCAATCCAAACATTATCCATACACGGATATCCGAGAAGAGTATAAGCCCGCGCTTTATTCTACGTGAAAATGTTTGAGTCTTAGGGAAATCGAGATATTCTTCCCGCTTGTTGTGCTCACATGTTGTAATCGCTTGCTAACACAACAACCATACAATCTCGCCTACTTCTTCGCAAGGCGAATTGCAAATCTTCAAGGCTCCAAGAATAAACTCATCCCTTATGGAATGTTCTTGACACGCCTATCATCAATGTTATGCACTTCCATCCTCAATTTCAAAGTCCGTTGTACGTATTTGTGAACAAGATGATGGAACCGCTAAACATATCTCTCATGAAGACTTTCTTCATTCATGATTCCACCAATACCCATCAATCACATAATGATCCTCCTAGTGAAGACACTCAAGGAACCTAGAATAGTCAAATAGGATCAATTCTACTCTACTCATTAGTTATCAATGTAATCCTATCTCTTTCATGAAATAACACATCTTACATTTGATATCCAAGTTTTAGAACTCCTTTAAACAAAGCTTGGAATATAATGCATCACATGATCATTGCATACCTTTAGTAAAGGTTCTGCTCTAGCGATAGACGGATCCCAAATGTTGTACTAAACGGATCCCTACATCTAGGGAACCGTGGATCCTAAGAAATGTAAAATGCAATTACAAGCATTATATGTCAAACACATCCCTTAGAACACCTCACACTAAGCTAAACATAGTGTCTTAAGATTGATCAAGACTTTATCAAGATAGGTTGACCTTTCCTACTCTTTCCAACTCACATAGATCACATTCTAAGGCTTTGTTAGATCTATCATTTCAAATCCATCACTCTTCCGCCTCAAAACTCACACTTCATTTTTACTTGATTCCTCACAACTAGGTTAGAAATCCTTCGATTATGACAATATTGATCATTAATCAACCTCACCTCAAAATTGATCAAAGTTGATCAAATCCTAGTTTTTCCCATCTCAAAACCATTAGGATATTTTCCAAAACACAATCCTAAGACACAACCCGATCTCTAGGATCATTTAGTTTCATTCAACTTCAATTGACATCTTTAATGTCATCCTTGGCCATCCATTGGTATTTTTTAAGTTCCAAATCCTTCCATAAATAACAATCATTAGCTACACCACTCATTGCCTTCAAACACTTAAGCACCCCTTCATTTAAAACACTTGGGAGAACTCAAACACTCAAGGTGATGTAGGTCTAGGATCTTAGAAACATCATTTCCACTCTTTCATAAATCACGAACGCCGGATCCCTAGAACTAGCCTAGACGGATCCTCTCGAGAAGGGAACCGTGGGATCCGGATGATGCCTATGACAAATCTTGGTAAAACAATCATTTCAACTCATCTTCCTAACTCAAACACTCCATCTCATCTTAAATGAGTTCCTAGAACAAAGACAACCTCTCAGTAGTTGACTCTTGTGCATGCTAATCATCACATTCCAATGAACCTTAGTGGCTTAAGGCTTAAATGCACTTTCCAAATCTCTTGGTTTATAAACCACCTTGTTAGGATCTCCATAGTCATCACTCTCATCCTAACTTTCAGCCTTTGCAATCTCTTCAAATCATCTCATCATGAGAAAAACCCCAAGTAACAACCTATCCACCAAAGAACCACCCATCAAAAGGGCTCGTGTTGTACACGAAATCTCTTCAACCGAATCATCTCCGGTCAAACCAATCAAACCAATTCCTAGAAGGTTAGTACCCACAAAATTACCTATGCCAAACACCACCATACCTCCTAGGCCAAACAATATCATCTCCACTAAACCATCACCATTGGTTCCTAGAGCTATCTCTTTTACATCCCCACAATCATCACCTCACCTCTACAATTTAGAGGACTTACCACCTAGGCCGCCTCATCCGCTCACGACAACATTCTCCTCATTAGAGGAACAATGATTCAAAATCAAGGTGTTGAGTCAACACTTGCTCCGCTTCCTTTTCGCTGCTTCCATCATATAATCCTATTTGGATTATAAGAAATCACCAAAGTCAACCACCCGACCTTATGGAAGTTGACACATCTTTACCACCATCATCATTCTTGATCGAACCATTCCTAAATGGACCTCCACCAATCCCTCCATCATTCGAGGCTCCTCAACCCACTTCAATTGATCCTTTGAATATAGCCACTTCATTTCATCCACCACCACTACCTAGCCATGACAAAGATTGCTATCATTGTCAACATGTTGAAAGTTTGATACATGAAGTACGAGAAGACCAACGTTTATGTTCTATCATCTCCTCGAACGCTTCGACGAGATTAAACCTAAACATAACTTGAGCTAGAGGATTATAGTGGTGTCTAAGCTTCAAGCGTTAGTTGGTCTAAGAAATTCCTAGTTATGTATTGTCTATTTTCTTATTTTTGAGTCATGTATATCATAACTCTTGTTTTATTAAATGGAATTACATGCTACTTGTTATTTCGTTGAGCATATGATTACTTTGTACTCATATCTCATTTGTGTGATAACATTACTTGTTATATCACCTTTGCCGATTTTAGTCATCACCGACGGATCCTCAAGATATTTCAGACGGATCCCTACTAGAAGGGAACCGTGGATCCGTGAAGTCGAATGTTTTTCTTTATCACATTTGCAGTGAAATTGTGAATTATACTTGCTTTCTAACCTTTGTTTTGTAGTATTTCAATTCACACATGAAGACCTTGACATCCTAAAGCTGGGGAGCTTTATGTCAAAGCAATACATTGCAAATTACTTGCAATACTAGATTTACTTTTCATAACTTCCCATTGCAAAGTTGCAATCATCTAGGGGAGCAAACCTAGTTGCAAATGATCTAGATTAGAATTACTTTCTTGACGCCTTACATAGGGATGGACTCGTCAAGGGGAGTAAGACGAGATCTATTCCTGCTACTTACTCTTTATTTTTTTCTTTCACATGTTTTTCTTTAAAAACAATGTGTTGCTTTTCTTCAAACACTTTTGTTTCGACAAAAGGGGAGAAGAAAGTAAAACTACAAATTCAAACGCTATTTAATTTTAGCTTTTCCTTAAAATAATTTTATGTTTTGTCATCAACAAAAGGGGAGATTGTTAATACAAATAAGTCCGTAAAACGCTTATTTATATTTTACGATCTTCTAATGTTTTGTCGATAACAAAAGTAAAATCATATTAACGAAACAAATAAAATACGTAAATGGTTTGAACTAATAGTTTTATAACACACTTACGCTTTTCATATAAAACACTATAACAAGATTAAGTGATTTTATATTTTAGATACACATGTACAACAACTAGTGTTTACATATTGGGTTAATACATACTTATATTAAGTACACTAAAATGGGTAAAACAAGTATATACTAAAATGGGTAAAAGCAAGTATATACTAAATAGATAAAACTAGCAAATGGTTTTTGACCCATAACCCATGGTTTTATATATACCACTTACACAAGTTCAATGTATTCTTAAGGTACATTGTATCTAGATTGAAAACCATGGATCAACCCATAACCCATGACCCATGACCCATAACCCAAAATACCCATGGGCAAAGAGGAGCGGACCACGGATCCCTAGCTTTGTGCTAGCCGGATCCCAGTGGAAGGGATCCGTGGGATCCGGGAAATGAGGTTTTTCCTCTATAAATAGTGAGCCATTTCTTCATTAATTCTCACCCTCTCCAACATACTTTCTCCCCGAGTTAAATTCACTAACCATAGATCCAAGAGATCTATGTTTGTAGTTTTGTTTTGTGTGATCTTTAGGTTCCTCTTAAAGGGAAGATCACCACCTTTGAAGTCGAGCAAGCTCAAGTCCATGAGTTGCCAAGCTTCCTCATCATCAAGGCTATTGAAGTCCTCTTGTTGATGATCCCTTTCTTTCTTCAAAGAAGCGTAGTGTTAAAGACATTAGTGAAAGATGTCTCAAGTGTCAAGACGAAGATAATAGTGAAAGGTATCTATCGCTCATAGGATAAGCACTTGTGGTAGGTGCTTAGAAGTCAAGACAAGAAGCATTAGTGAAAGGTGCTTAGAAGTGAAGACACAAGACATTAGTGAAAGGTGTCTTGTAGATCTAATCAAAGACATTAGTGAAAGGTGTCTTGTAGATCTAATCAAAGGCATTAGTGAAAGATGCCTTAGATGTACATTCGATATGGTGTGTTTCATGTACTAGATAGACTAGCATTAGATCCAAGGATATTGATGTCCTTGATGATGTTGTAAAGGAGTAGATCTCCTTTGGGATTAGTCGTTGGTGTAGTGTGGTAGTAGTTCCTCCATTGCAATGGAACTAGGTGCTTAGCCTAGTACCTAATAAAGGGTAGGCGACGCCAGAAGGTGTAGTTCACCTAAGGTGTGAAAGAACTCGGTGGTTAGCCTAGCACCGATAAAGGGTAGGCGACGTTGTGTTAGGTGTGGTTCGCCTTGGTGTGAAAGAACCCGGTATTTAGCTTTGTACCGAAAAAGATTAAGCGACGCCAGAAGGCTTCTCCGCCATAAGGAGATTGGTGTAGTGATTACAAACTCTCGAGTAGGTGACTCGGGAGTGGAGTAGGCAAGGAAGGTGTCCTTGTAGCCGAACCACTATAAATACTGCTTGTGGTTTTGTGCTTTTACTCTTATCTTTTCATTACATATCTTTATATGCTTGTTTATCAACATCCAACACACACAACCAAATAGATTGACATAAGTCGATCTAAATAGTTTAAAAGGAAGTTTTAATTGGTAAAACTATTCAACCCCCTTCTAGTTTTCCACATTTTACTTTGAAGATCCACTTTAGAATAATGATCATAGCACGCCGTCGAGCAGTACTAATTCCCATACATCTAGTCGATCAAACTCATGAATTTCTTCTTGCATGATGTCACACCCCCAAATTACCTGTTTTGCAGCGGAATGGAATTCCTGGGGGATGAATGTCATAGCATCAAAGTTACAGTTATATCGAACGACCTAAAGTGTTGTTTTGAAAATATCGTTTGATTAAGTAAAATAATCAGAGTTTACAAAACATAGGTCCCAATAGATTACCAAAGTACAAAAATGAGTTTGTTACAATCAAACGATAGTTAAGTGCATAAAATGTATGTGAGACGCGTCATCACCGCGACTCTATGATAAGTCCGCATGCATGCCATGAAGTGAATGCCTTAGATACCTGAGATAAAACATGCTAAAAGTGTCAACACAATGGTTGAGTGAGTTCATAGAGTTTATTTAACAAGTAAAGTTTTTAAAGAACGTTCATGCAACAAAGGCAAAGTTTTTGGTCATTAAGAATAATCTACAAAGTAAAGGCATTGTAAATCCACTCAGTTCCAAGTTCCGCCCATACAAAACTCGCAACCTGTGTGTTCACAACCCACTGCCAAAATATGTCTAGGTTATATTCAAGCACACGTTGTCAAATGAGGTCACAAAGCACCACATATATAATAATGTATGCCTGGCAAAGCCCCTAGAATAAATAATATGCGTCCCGTAACATAGTGAACGAGAGGTTGGCCGACCTCTAATAGCGCTATCCATACTACCTACTAATAGGAGACTAACAATGTGAATGTACGAACAGTACATCATACAAGTATTATATACAATTAAGAACACTCCAAACATGGGAGAATTTGGATTGAAAATGCTCCGTTCCCATAGTGAGACATTCTGCTCCGGACCGGGGAGGCTTTAATTTGCTCCGGACAAGGGAGACTTTATAGTGATGCTCCGAACATGGGAGACTTTATAGTGATGCTCCGAACATGGGAGACTTTAGGTCAAGGTCATAACACGTACGGTTCAATAAGTTCAGACAAGTCATAAGTTCGTATTTAAGTTCAAGGGTTCCATTCAAAAGTTCGTAATTAAGTTCAAGAGTTTAAGTCGAGTTCAAAAGATCAAAACAGTTAAAGAGCTCAAATCATATCAAAAGGTTCAAAATAGTCAAAGGGTTCAATATGTAGGATCGTATATTTATTGTGTTGATGATTCGGGTGGTCTTGGATGATCAAAATACATGTTTTCCATAGTTAGAGAGTTAGTAGAGAGAGAGAGGGTGTTCTTGCTAGAGGTTTACACAAAGGGAATATTAGATTGAATGAGAGCACCACCCTTCCATGGATGGAAGGGTATTTATAGTTACAAATACACGACCTCCTATCGGCCTCGTGGATCGTGTATACAATGGGTAAAGACCCGTCCTTCCTCCACGGTGAAACACTACGCTAATCTAAACTAATAACTAACTAATAAACTGATAAATAACGTTAACAACGACAAATCTACGAGCTAACATATGCTAGACCATTATTGGGGTGACCGACTCTTTAACATGGAATTTCCAATTCCTAACAATCTCCCCCTAAGGGAGGTCACCCCATGAAATACATTTTGCTTCCTAGCATTCTATCTTTGACTTCGTTCTTGAGCTCGTAGACTTGAATTCTTCATTTCCGCAATCTTTGTGCTTTAGTAGCGAATCTTCAAAGTCCGCATTGATTTGTACTTTCGGTGGAGGCCTTTAATCGATCCACATCTTTGATGATCTTTGAGCTTTCATTGAGATCATCACCACAGAAATCTCGGATCACCCTTTATTGTGTTGCCATCATGTGAAGTTGTGACTTTCGGACCGACATGCTCACACTTTTGAATCATGACATCTTTCCATCGAGTTGCGGAAGCCTTACTGGTTCATGATATTTGCGCAGAGTAGCGTAGCATAGTATAAAAATATCGTAACCGTGTTATGTAGATATGCACCACCATGATTTCTTCAATTAAGTGTGGTTCTTTGTGAACATGCGGCTTTGGATTGACTCTCAATTCGATCACCGCAATCGCCGGGTGTACCGCATACTACGCTTAGCAATAAAGCGCGAAAGTGTCTTTGATCACTTCGTTGAATTGAGGTACACGCCCACGGTTCCCGCTGATCGCACAAGCATCGCTCAGATCGTGTAGGATTCCTAAGAATCTCCTTGACAGGTTTCACAAATTGCTCTAGTGTTCTCAAACCGAACGCCTCAAAGAAGACAACAAGGAGTGAGTGAACCAAAGAAATTGAGATTCACAGATTGATGAAAATGATTTGAAAACAATCGCAGATTACTTAGAAGAAAGAGTTTTGCAATACGACGAAGGTTTTATGAGAAAGATCAATTTTCAATCAAAATACTTTTGTATTGGAGAATGAGTACACATTCGATGTGCTAGTGAAAAGAAGAGATTCGCACATCGAACGGTTTTTCTAAAAGTATTTTCAATCGAGATACTTTTGAATTTGAAAACATAAGTACACATTCGACGTGCTAGAAAAGAAGGTTTGCACACCGAATGGTTTTTCCAAAAGTATACGTCAATTCCATTCTCGGACCAAGGTTGATTCAAGATTGAATCTCCCCATCGCTTTCTATCCAGTTGTCACAAGCTTAATCTTTTGAAAAGATCTCACATGTCACCCACCAAGAGCTTGTTTGATGTTGGCTCTAGAAGGATTTCCATCTTCATCGTGAATATTTTCATATCACTCGGATGTTCTGGCAATACCACAAGGATAATGCGTAGGACTCTTAATATATACTTACTTTCCACATTGTGTGAAACAACAAGTCTTCATGAATTTTGTGTCCTAACGAGATATTATGGATGATCTCTTGGCTCTAGACTCAATAGTGCACATTTGGTTCCTGTGTCGGAGACTAGGGAGAGGGTCTCCTTCTTCAATATCAACAATCTCTAAGAGAAAGTCGATAGATAATGTTGGTTCCCGTGAGAATGAAAAAGCCCTTTAAGAGGAACTTGAGTGGTTTGGGAAGTTGTAGTGCAAGGCGTCATCGGGTCCATGACGCCTTGTCTTCAATACCTGCTACCTTAGTAACCACCAAGAGTATATGTATTGAACCCGACATCGCCCTAAGGTTGAATTATTAGAGGGCTATTTCTTTTCACCCTTTTCATATTCATTTTTTTTCATTCTTCAACCCTTCAAGCTTACCGAGACTTCATAACTAGAACCTTGTTGGGGTTATTCCAAGATTAGCTCGTCTCATCCGCACTCTTCCCATATCTCACTTTTCTCCTTTTTTCATCATACCTAAGAGCTCTACACTATCTAGTGGATTGTCCCTGGGTAGATCCCTCCGGCACTGGCGGGATCGTGGGAATGAATACCTAACCTAACCATCCTTATAACTTCATGCATAAAGTAAAATGGTCGGTCTTTTGGTACAGTTCATTCTTCCTTGAAACCCATTGAAAAATCATTTGGAAAAACAATCAAGGTACTTGTGATACAAGATCAAAGCATTTTGTACCTTAATAGTTTTGATCATTTAGAAAACCTTCCCTTCAACATGTGCATATGATTTAGAAATTGTTTGGCACATGGAGGCAAGAGTTCTTTGAAATAATTTCTTTGAAATAATTTCTTGATCACAATTTCCTTAGAAAAAGCCATTTGAATTTCTTTGGTAAATTCTCCCCCTCAATATGTGCATAGGATATTTGAAATCATTTTATCACATAGAGGAAAGAGTTCTTTTGAAACACATCCACGATCACAAAATCCATTAAGAAAACCATTTGAAAACTCAATCAAGGTACTTTATAAATAACTTTTTTTTAAAAAGCTTTTGTACCTCGATAGTTATGCTCCCCCTCAATATGTGCTTCGAGATTCGAAAGCGTTTAGCACATATGAGAGAGCAGTTTGCACTATGAGTCAAAACGATCACTTGTTATCAGATTTCATATTTAAATCACATTTTCTCCCGAGATCAAAAGTATCAAATCCTTTGAGATTTTGGATCCCAAGTGATTTAAATAGGTTTATAAAACATGGGAGAAAACTGTGTTCAGATTAATTTTAATTCTGATAGTGGAACAGATTTAGACATTAAAGATTGTTAGTGTCAGGTATGATTGTTTTTTAGAGACCTTTAAGTAAAATAAAACAATTTCACAATCAAACAAGAACAGAAAAAATTTCATTTTGACAGATCATTGAGTTTTAAAGAAAATCATACCATGACATAAAATTAAATCTTTAGAACACCACTTACTTTGTACAATCCGGACTTTTTGATGAAATATCGTTTGAAAATATTTAATTTAAATCACTTTCCCCCTCAATCCATGACAGTAGTCGATGATTGAGTGACTTAAGTTTTGATAAAATGAAGTCCGGTGATTTTCAAAATTTAGTTCAATTTATTTTCAAAACAATACTTTTCCATTTTCAAAAACAATATTTTTCAAAGTTTTTAGAAAAATGGTATCATCACTACTTGTCCTGCACAAAGATACATTAGGTGGTTGAGAAGCTTCCGTTGTTGTTTGTAGGGTTTGAAGAAAACCGTCTCACGATGCAAAGAGACTTCTTCACGTTGCATTTTGAATGCCAACCGAGGTCAAATTAAGCTCCGCTTTCTTCAATCACTTAGAAGAAAACCATCTGCGATGCGGTGAGACCTCTTACGTTGCATTTATGCCAACTCCATTGAAGTCCAATTAAGCTCCGCTTTCTTCATTTGTCAACCAAGATATAGTTACCCTTTCCTTTCGGCATCCAATCATCTTCAATTGTGGGATCCGGATCGGAACATTCTTATATACCAATATACCGCATACGTTAGTGAACACACATACGATATATGGTGGTCGACATCACCCAAACAAAGAATCGACTAATAAAAGTCAATTCAACATATCAATCAGATCATATATGGCATGGGAATAATGTGTTTATCAAACTCTAATCATCTAATCCTAATAATCATATCCTAGGCACCTAGTCCTTCAACGTAGGTTAACTTCATTTTCAATTAAGCATACAGGATAATTAGATAATCTCGTTAGATGATATAGATTTGAAAACATTCTCCCCCTCAATCAATGACTCATTTTTTGAAACATTTTAAAAGCGCAGAAGTCATTGATTGAGTTTGCAAATTAATACTGAAAACTCGATTCGATTGATTTTTCAAGCAACTCATTTACCACCATTTTGAACACAACAAATATTTTTCTCAAGAATTATAGACGGAAAACATTTATGTAGGAACAATGCAGTCCTTCGACATACTTTCCTCATTATGTTTTAGGACAAGTGCACGAAATTTGTGAAAACGCTTAAGCGTAGCACTTTCCTTCCTTATAAGAGCGGGTTGCTATCTCGAAATGATAGCAAGCCATTGTTTTAAGCTCGGTCACGATCAAATAATCGCAAGCCATATTTTGAGACATGTTTAGAAAGAAATATTTACACCTCCCCGCCGAACTTCATCTAAAGTCCCGTGCCATTATTGAATGACATTTCTAAGACCGTAGATGTTATCGATACCGAAGACATGTCTTGAGAAAACATATTTTGGTCTTTTTCAAAATTTTCTGATTTTTTATGGGTTTTTGTTGATTTTATATTTTTCTATTTTCTTTTTCTGATAAATATTTACACAGATAGAGTAGATGATATAGTATAAGAAGATGATGATACGAGTACCGAGATAAGGATATCGAGCAGCCCCGTTGTAGAAGATGGAAGTCATCATCTCTTAAACATTCACCACCAAAGCTTCCAAGACTCTTGAATCGAAGAGAGAAATTGAGCCACTTGAAAGTGAGACTTTGGCGCTTCCCCAAACCGAAAATCCTTTAGTGAAAGCGATTCAAAGCTTTCTTTCAAGCTTGCCTTAGCCAGTGCTCATAGAAGCACACCATTATCATAAATCCCATCGCTCCATTTAAGAACGATAATCGAGGTTCTCCGTTCGGGGTTATATCATCAACAAGAACAGCAACGTATCATCCCACTCTTTAATTTCTTCTCATATTTCATTACCACTGAAGTTCTGAAGCAATCCAAACCAGAAGTTGTCAAGAAATCACTTCCCCCAAGTAGACGAATTGATGCAGTCAGTCTCTCAGACTAGAGCTCACGAACCCGAATACACAAACCCGAAGACAAAGAAACTTATACCATCGAAGTAGCAGATTAAGTCCCATAGCCAAAGATTAACCCCGATGTATACTTTTCTATACCCCTGAAGAAAGTGTATGAAGCTCAAGAACCCAAAGTACCCGAATGCCCAAAGAGAGAATAACCGATGACATTGAAGAAGCATGCCGAATCACTGATTATCTTTGCGGATGACTATCTCTGCGGACGTCCACTCCGGAATAAGTGATTATATCTCTGAATCACTGATTAAGCCCTCAAGTGAAACAAATTGAGCATCCCCAATGTACACAATCTTCTCCCCGATGATTGTGATAACATCAAAATCATCACACACTTGTGTACCTCTTTTATCATTAGAAACTAACTCTTACATCTCTTCCCCACGTAGTTGGAATAAGAACACTAAACGCCTTGATGAGTAAAACCTTGAGTTTCTCTCATGGTCATGACATTTGTTTTCCGGGATAACTTCAATCACTTAGAAGTATTAAGTCCATCAAGTTTACTCGCCATGAGTCAAACCTTGAGTTTCTCTCATGTAATAACATTTGTCTTCCCGGATATCTTCAATTACTTAGAAGTATTAAGCTCATCAAGTTTACTCGCTTAGATGCGTGTCTCCTTCCCCTTGCTGGTTTTGACACTTGTAATCAGCAACACTTTGTAAGCCCATATACTTGAAATCTTTTCGTAAGAATACTTGAAGTCTTTGTGAGAATCAACTTGTCAAGAATGTGAGCAAGTCTAATTGGGGCTTAAATTGACATATCACTCTCCCCAATTAGTGCTCTCCCTAAACCGACAACTGCTTGATACATGCCCATATTAAGAAGAAGTCTTTAGATCATCAAATGCAACTCGTCTTTTAGTCTCTTAACATACAGCAGAAAATGTAGAACTGACTGTAGACTCGACCTTCTTCAAGATTGTCTAGTTGGGGATTCGATAGTTAACATCTTCATCTCACCAAATGCATTCTAATTATCTTATATGTAGCAAATCTCCTTAACTAAAATCCCTCCCAATCAAACAAGAACAGAAAGATGTTCATCAAAGAAATAAGCCCAACAACTAGAAGCACTTTGTCATTTAATCATATCAGCCCATGTGAAGATGTCAACCAATGGCTCATAGAAGAAACACCATGTAAAGATGACCCGATAAGAAGAAGTTCGGTTCTTACATGAGTTTGGAACCGTTTGACCATTCATTCCCAGAAATCAATCAACCATGCAGTAATTTCACACTTCTTCTCCCCCTCAAGAATTGCATACGGAGTTGCCATTCTTGATTAAATAAGTGAAAATCATCCGAATGTTCTATTCACACTTCTCTCCCGCAAAATTAGCACATGATGTCGCCATCTTCATTATAATCGAGCAAGTGGAATGAGATAACAATCGGTGGTAGCCGGTTCACTTGATGACCAAGCGCATGGAAAAAGTATGAAGCATGTTGATGAGAATGGTCATATTACGAAGATTTCTTCTTCGTAAGATAAAGCGACCGACACGCATACTTTTCTTTTCTTTAGAGAACGAGGCTTGAACTGTTGTGTTCAAACGTCATAAGAAGATTTCTCTTCTTCGAAGATAATGCGCATCGAAACGCATACATTTCTTTTCTTTGAGTACGGCCCGAATCGATGTTGAATGACGTCATAATCTCTCTTTTCTCGCTCTCTTAGCAAAACATGTAATCATCCCCATTATCATTCTGTAGGCTCTTTGTCGTGACAGCTGATGGAGAAAACCCAATATGATGAATTTGACCCTGAAGTAAAATACCCCGAACTCGTGACTTTAACTTGCACATATGTAACAAAGAGCGGTGCCGAGACTTCATGCCCATTTGAATCTCTAAGTACTATATACTCTTCAACCAACCAACCATCGAGTAATAGACGTATATCACCTCTTGAAAATCTACAATTGAATGTGACACTGAGCACTACAACGTAACTCCTTAAAGTGATAGTTATTTTTGTGGTAAACAGAGCCCAATTCCCTCACGTGGTAAAAGGAAAAGACTCCCAAAAATAACTAGATTTCCAAGTCTTCGTTTTTGGAAGCAGCTCGAACAAGGATCTAGAAGAATCTTCATCCAACCATCCCCGATACCTTCAGATACTAAGTACACTCGCCCATGATATTTCACTTCAACCTCAAATAAATAATACTGAATTACCGCCGTTGTCACATCTTCTGAACTGCTCAAATCTAGCCTCCTTTGACTTATTAAGTGAACTATGATAATGGTTTCATCCCGACCATGGTTTAATGAGCATAACCCCGTAAAACTTTGAAGTAACCAAACCGCCATGACGAATATCCAAACACACATCCAATTTATGAAGTACACCTTTTATCCTTCTTCAAAAGTAACCCGTAACACCAAAGATCGAAGACCCGAGATACGCTTTCCTTTCTCCAAGATGGTTCCATCATCACGGGATTTTACAATTCTATAGTTTAAACCGAGAAATAGTTTCTTTCAAGGATTTTACAAAACCAAGAATAGACCGTATGATTGATCCGAAATGCACTTTACAATTACCGTGATGTTTCCATTGTCACGGATTTTACATGTCTATGATTTAAACCGAGAAATAGGTTCTTTCGCTGGATTTTACAAAACCAAGACAAAACCGTAAACAATGTCACTTGAATGTGTTATGGCAACTTTGGTTTCGTGAATATCTCGCTTTAGGGAACATGCGTGGTTTATCAACGGTTTATTATCCAACATCAACACCATCATCAACCATCCAATCAATACTTTGGTAAACACATCATTCACGCAACTGCTTGGCTATTGTAGTGACCACATGGAGAAGTAAGCCCGATATACCAAACTTGATCATGAAGTAGAATTCCCCAGAGAGTTTTTACTTAACCTTGTACTAATCCTTGTGAAGAAGAAACGGTGTACCTAATGTACAAAACCTCTTGACATATCCTCAACTGCGTGAGACACCGAAGTGATAGCTACATTGTGGGTTAATCGAGAAAGAATCACAACCGTAACTAAATAGCCAAGTCTTTATGACACACTATAACAGCCCAAACAAGTCATCTTCGCGGAAGGGTAGAAAGAAAGAAGATGAAATAAGTAAACACGCCCGGAAAACCTCACTTCAAATCCAAATAAGAAAGATCGTCCAAACAACCCCGTAGTCACCCTATTTCCAATAGAAATTCAAGCCAAGACAAAATATTCTTTGTGAAAATGCATAGACCAAAGTATCAACCCTCATACCACAACATTTTTCATCATCATACCAAATCTCATCGTCGGATCTCTTCATCAAAACTCTCAACATCCAAATCACATAATCACAAATCTCGTCGTAAAATCTCTTCAACAGATCTCATAATCAAATCTCATAACCAAATTACACCTTGCATGTCTCAAGTCTCATACAACTTATGAGAAGCACGTCCACAACTTTGAAACCGATTCAATAAAATCAAAACCCATGTCCAGTTATGCTCAAATATAGGTCAAAAATTAGCTCAAGCCTAGTTAATAGAACACGGTCCAAATTCAAATTTTAAAAATAATACTCAATCTGTCAAGTCCATGAAACGTACAAACTCTCAAAGAGACATTCATGATATATCACATTTAACAAAATCTGACATTTTTCCATTTGTCTGTATCACGTTTTATGAATGAAACGTAAGAATGTGATAAATCCAAATCTGAGGCCCATAATTTCACATACACGTTATATGTATTGAGAGATGAATCTGAGGCCCATTCTTATCCATAAGCATAAATATGATTTGGCATATAGGCCCAAGTACCAGATAAAAAAAAACGAGTGCTGCCCAAAAATTATTCGGAGTATAAAACAGTCTCTTAAGCACACATACTCCTAATATCATGTAACCCTAAAATCTCTCATACCTCTTATACATCCGCCTCCAAAAAAAACGCCTCCCTCCAAATCTCAGTTTTACATCAAACCCTAGATAATCAAAAGCAAATCCGCCTCCATCGTGACTTCTTGTGCATAAATAAATCGTTTCATATTACTCGATTCTCATATTAACCTTGCCACAAAGATGGCTTGAGGTTTTGAAGAATCGACATAGCCACATGGATGGCAAGAGTTGTATACAAGTCATCACACACAAATGAATACGGTAGGTTTTAATTGTGATATAACTTGTTTTTCGTTTAGATAAACATTCAATTTATTACCGAAATAATTAATTGATACAACAAGATTGTTGACATCAATTCGTTACCTTAGAATAAATAAACGGAAGAACGTTTTGATCAATGATGGTATGAATGACTCGTGATATAGACTCTTGATAGTCTTGGTGTTTCATTTGAGAACCACGAGTCATGCAAGCTGAGATCTAGAACTTTGTTATTCAATTAGTCATTTAGTCTTGAATCTAGATCTGTGATGAATATCGAGGGGTTTTTATAAAACTTAAGTAGAGATCTTGAAGGTCTTAGCCAAACTTCGATGAATCTGAGATTGTAATATTATTTTCATTTCAAGTGAGTCTTGTTTGAATAGAGTCTTGGCAGTTAAGATGGAGTAGGATTAGGATATGTTGATGGTCTCGTGTATGTAGAATTTATTCTTTTCAATTTTAGATTTGAATATGGACCGATGATGAGAAGAAACTGAGGTCGTTGATGTTTGTATTTGGTTTTGTGGTAAGAGGTCGTGGTTAGTGATGATTCTTCTTCTTCATTTCTGTCAAAATGTCAAGTCGCTAGACAATAATTAGCACCAAGTCGCCACGACAAGTCGCCACGACAAGTCGCCACGACAAGTCGCCACGACAAGTCGCTACGACAACAAGTGACTCAATAGCCAACTCGCTAGCATGACAAAAACAGTTAAAACAAGTCGCTAACTTGATATTTGCCATTTTCCGATGAGTTTTCAGATCAAATTCCGATCACCTTCATAGTTACCCAGAAAACTTCAATTTAGACTCAGTTTTGACCAAGAAAAAAAAATGACCATTGGACCACAAAGATATCACAGATATGACCAAAAAAACATGTCTAAGAGATGATAAAAACTGTTTTAGATAAAAACTGCTTATATCAACAACACATACAGATTGATTAAAAACTATTTTGTACCAAAAGCTTGACGATTTAGTACCAAAGCAGTATAATATTCAGACCATAAAAGTAAACCAAAACAGTTTTAACAACCCATAAAAATATTCCGACCATAAAAGTGAACCAAAACAGTTTTAACAACCCATACAAATCTGACATAAATCCATAACACATAATAACCATGGTACGAAACCACACAAATCAACACAAAAACCTGGGCTCTGGTACCAATTGTAGGATCGTATATTTATTGTGTTGATGATTCGGGTGGTCTTGGATGATCAAAATACATGTTTTCCATAGTTAGAGAGTTAGTAGAGAGAGAGAGGGTGTTCTTGCTAGAGGTTTACACAAAGGGAATATTAGATTGAATGAGAGCACCACCCTTCCATGGATGGAAGGGTATTTATAGTTACAAATACACGACCTCCTATCGGCCTGTGGATCGTATATAGTGGGTAAAGACCCGTCCTTCCTCCACGGTGAAACACTACGCTAATCTAAACTAATAACTAACTAATAAACCGATAAATAACGTAAACAACGACAAATCTACGAGCTAACATATGCTAGACCATTATTGGGGTGACCGACTTTTAACATGGAATTTCCAATTCCTAACACAATATTATGTCAAACAAGTTCAAAATAGTCAAAGGTTCAATATTAAGTTAAAAGAGATTAATTATATGTCAAAATGTTTTAAATCAAGTTAAAGTGTTCAAATCTATGCCAATATGTTCCTATGAATTTAGTTCGGGCACAATCTACTTACTAGCATAAGTAGTGAAACAAAAGGGTAACAAGTTCATGATAGTTCAAACAATATAGTTTAAGTTCATATAAGTGTAGAGTAAAAGCATGAAGTTGAGCATTTATCTCCCCAAGAGTTTATAAAACAATTAAACGAGTAAAAGTGGGCTACGAACTCACCGATGCAATGATTATGATGACAAAAGTAGATACATCGAAATGAGGTGTGATCTCTATCCGCAACCTAATATGAACGATGTGTTCTAATATAAGTCATGAAACAATGTCGCGCATGCAAACTCATATGATATCCATACCACTTGTACATTTGAAAATAAAGTTTATTGTCGAAAATAAGTTTATAACGCCTTATCAAGTTATAAATTACTTTACAAGTACTTACGTCGAATTGATATCCTACGATAATCATTTAGTGATTTATTAAGAAATTATAGTTTTTCGTCGCAAAACAATATAATTTGACAATTCATGAAAGTGACTAAATGGCCTCGAAAAGCTAGTCGTAAAATAGTGAATATCGAGTGTTAGAAAACAAACTCAACGGTTTTGGAAAGCTTGTAGCATTATCTCAAAGCCTTACCTTTTAAATTTTTATCATAGAGGTCTCGACCATGGAGAAAAACATAGGTGAAGTAGGGTACTTGTACCAAATATATTGTTTAAGGGTAATTTTCGCAAAGTTTGAGTAATCAGATTTTACTCGTTACAACTCCGCTTGACGAACGGTTGAACATTTTGGAAAATAGGCTAGGTAAACTTACTTTTACTAGAAGACATCGTTTTCCAAAAAAGTATTCTATCGATGTTAAAAACGACTCTCAACATGATCCTTAGCGGCAACTAGTTTTTGTCTAATAGGAAAAATATATAAGTGTTATATACTTGTATAAAAAGTTACGATAACCTTATTTAAACACGTGTAATTTAATCGTTATAAGTCCGTTTTCTACGTTTTATATGTCCTTAGCTTCGTGTTAAAGTATACTAATATATTTTTGATAAATCGACTCATTTAGATAACGCTTGAGACTCATTTTTGAACCGTAAAAATCTGGACAGCATGCTGAATTTTCCGGAAAATATAGTTTTCGCCGTTAAACTTGAAAATAGCATAACTTCTTCGTTATTACTCCGCTTTAATCCGCTCAAGCGACCACGCTGCTTTTAAAGTATATTTTCTGAATATCTAGCCCAAAATATTTTGTAAACTGTCGAAATTTCCAGATTTAGCAAAATGATCGACCCTTTATTTATAGTTGTCTAAATGGATTTTTCTCGTAATACTTATTCTAACCACTTCAAATCAACGCCAAAGCTATTCTAAACCTACCATACACCTTCTTAGGGTGTCATGGGTTCCTAGACATCATCAAAAATGATATGTTTCAAGGGATAATTATAGGATGATATATATTCATTATAAGTACTAAAAACAAATAAAGTGGTATAGATAATCATATAATTTGCATGTTTTCCTCAAGCATGATAAAAATAACCAAAGTATGAATATGGAAGAATGAAAATGATCATGAAATGCTTACTAGTAAAGTGATGAGGTTTAAAGAACAAGGTTTTTCCTAATTACCCTAGGTTTTTATTTCAAAACCTTGATTAAGAGTATACTAGTGTTGATAATTAAGCTTGATCTTGCAAAAAAATTGGATTTCTTCTTGGTTCTTCCTATGGCCGGTTCTTAAAGGATGGATATGAGAGAGTATTTGATTTTTCACCTTTAGATATTATGTAAGTGTGTGCTAATATTAGTATATAATTAAATAAGCAAGTATAATTGTAACTAGTTGATATTTTGTACTCAAATATGTGTTGTGTCATCCTCTATATGTCGACAAGCCCAAAAAAATAAAAGGGTAATGCATTTTTATATGATATAATGTATAAGTGTATTAGTATAGTTGGTAATTTTGTATATAATTAAGTATTTAGGGTAGCGTTAGCTAAAAATAAATTTTAACGGAACAAAATAAAATATATCAAAGTCATAAAAATTATAAAAATACATTTCTTACAAAAATTGAGTGAAATAATAATTATCGAGTAGTATTTACGAAAACCGTCGTAATTATATAAATATAACAATTTATATACAAAATAAATTTAAAACACCGGGTAAACTAATATTATAATTTTTATAATCTTAAAATGAATATAAAAATATATTAGGATAATTTTTGGAAGTGTCGGATCAAATGTTCAAAATAAATGATTACGCGATAGCGTTTATTTAATAGGAAATTATACGTTTCATGAAAAATGCAAAACCATGCATGAACTAATATGCAGATAATGGTCGTAAATATAAATTTTTCTCCGGGGATGAATAGTGTTTCGTGAATAGTAAAATTTTGAAATACGTTCTCAAAATATCAGATCGACTTTAAACGATGAATAGTAAAATGATGAATAGTAAATTCCCGAGATGAATAGTAAATTTGAGAAATGACCGGAAATTGAGAATTGTGACACATGGCATTGAACCACCGCCTTCATTCATGGCGCTTTAACGCCTTTAGGTTCGACCTTGGATAGTACGGAGTCAAGAAGCACCATAAGGCATCGCTTGCAAGTTGTTTACGAGTGGATACCGGACGAGAGGGGTTTCCAATGATGTTGTCCAACGGATGATCATGTGTCCATTTTCTAAGGTGTTCATGTGGTTGTTGTTGAGGAACCGAAGTAGCAGAGTCGAACTCTCCTGATGAAGATGGTTCTGATGATGATTCAGGAGCAAATATGTTTTCAAAGGGAGCATCTTCAGGAGTAGCAAAGGGATTATATCCATCATAAGTGCCAGAAACAATTCCATGATGTACACTCGATGATTGATGATTTATTGATGAGACAGAGTGATAAGGAGCAGGCGCTTCTTGACTTAATGACATAGAAACTGAAGGGTTAATTTCGTTGACAGGGATAGGAACAGCCTCTGTTGATGGAATTGACAGATCATTAGCACTTGGCTCATAGTGTTTGATAACGCTCAAATTGTTCATGTTTTTAGTAGCGTTATCCGTGTTTTTATGTATGTTATTTGGTTATAATTATATGCTTTTGTTGCTTAATCGTATCAAAGTGCGTTTGCTAGTTCATTTGTAGCCAAGTACAGGAAAATGGAGAAAAAGGCGGAAAAATAAGTAAAATACGAAGATTTCTCCATATATGAAGAATTCCCGACCAAAGCAAGACTTGTGGAGTATATTCGAGAAGATAAAGTCATCAAGTCAATGGTCCAAAGACTCAAGAATAAAGTTCAAGAAGGAAAACGAGAAAGAAATGAAGAAAAGAAGCTTAAACGAAGATATATTGGAAGACTCGTTGTTCCCGACACACCTTCATCATTTTGGCCATAACGTTTGCATACAGACTCCGTTTGACCCCCAGTTCACGGCCACGGAAAGCTAAGAGAAAGATCTACAACTTTGCCGATTATGACTTTTTGTGATTTTGCTCCAACTGATCGGTCGAGACCCGCAACCAGATCCGGTTGGAGACTAGTCAGCAAGACCAACCGATTCGGTTGGATCTTAACCGATTCGGTTGGGAAGCCCTGGACAGCCATTTCTGCACTACTAAGACTCCAAACTTGTTCCAATCGATTCTAGTCCCTTCCTACATGTCTTCTAGTCCCTTCCAAGCTCCTTGGTGACCAAGAAATGCATTTATAACCCCAAGGGCTTGAGAGTAGTATAAATAGAGGCCTTTGCAACCTCATTTCACACACCACAACTTGAGAGATCTTCTCTCACACCTATCTTACCATCACTACTACTCTCTTAAAGCCGAAATTCGTCCATTAAGTTCTAGGAAACTTTGGAGGTCCAAGAAGTCATCATTTAGAGGTCAAACCATCAAGAAGTCATCACCAATACTTGAGGCATCATTACCACATCATTTGTAATCTCATTTCAATCATTGTAAGACCTTTAATCATGTTTTCTAATGTTCAAAGTTCTGAGTTTATGTTTATGTTTGCTATGAGTGGCTAGTTTCTTTATGCACTTGCTTAATTGATGTTGATTATCATATGATTAGTTAGTGGTTGTGTTAACATGTTTTAATTCAATTTCAAGTTGATTCTAAGATCCAATTGTGCTAAAGTTTCATAGTGACATTTGTTAATCAAGTTTGGCTAATTGATAGTAATCGTTGGGGTCGAAAGAACTTATTGTTATTCAACTAGTCATAATCATTTTGTCTATGGATGATTGTTTTACCCATTATTCTTGATTATACAAAGGAACTAAGGTGTGGTTGTAATAGAAACGCTTTTGATTATCAAATTGGATTGGTTGGAAACATCTAAATGGTCGTAAGATTAGTTGTTGAGAATCAATTGTAGCCTTTTGTCTATGATCGGTTACCTTTTGTATTGACCATTTCTTAAGCAATTTGATGAACAAGTGGATGTTTTTGTGTTTAAGTTTATGTATGTAGACTTATGAAACTTGAATTGATCTTGAATTGATTGGCTAGACTTAATGCTTGTTTTTATGAACTAAACTCTTGATCAAAGTTTAACTTGTAAGAACAATAGATTAGTACATCAACTAATTATCATAACCAACATGTTAAGAGATTAACACAATCACATTAATCTATGATTTGAAACTAGTTTAAGCAAGTGTAGTTTTTAATCATCTGAATTTCATTATATCTATTTGCTTTGTTATATGTTTTGGATAGACTCCGTTAATTCAAACTTGTGCTTAGATTCACTCAAATCCCTACGAACGATCCCGACTTACCTTCATAATCTTGCTATAACGGACGAGTATACTTGCTCGTATGTGTTATTGGTAATATTGGTAATTCACCTTTATAAATTTAAAACTTGTACACACCCAAAGACATCAAGTTTTTGGCGCTTGCCGGATTTGATTGTGTTTCAACAAGTTCTTGAATTTCCTAAGTCGATTCAAAAAAAAAAAAAAAAAAATTCGAAACCTAACCGGATCCGGTTGCCCCTCAACCGAATCGGTTTTGATTTTGCCCATCAATCAACTGGTCTAACCGATCGGTCGCATCCCGCAACCGATCCGGTTACCTACTCTGACCCATAAAAATTGTTTTCGTTGTTTGTCCGTGTGTTTAGATATTGCCTGTATTCTCTAGGACATTGTATGAACACTCGAGCAGCGGGAATAGAACCAATTACACCTATTACCAACCCCGAACGTTTGATTCAAAGAAGAAGGAGAACACGTTTCATACCATTGGAAAATCCCACCATTTGATAACCTCGTAGAAGCCAAAGTTGTTTACAACTCTTTCACCAATTTACCTTTTCCCATGGCGGACGATCAACCCATGTGGGGAACCAACCGAACTGTAGCACCAACACCCGAAAGTGCTATTGTTATCACAATCTTGGTGACAACTTCACCGTGAAGGACATCACCTTTCTATGATCAAAGACCGACAATTCGATGGCCGTCATGGGCGATCCGCATAAGCACATTGTCGAATTCATCGAAATTTGCGGCATGTTTCGTTATGGCAACACCGATGTCAATGCCATCAAACTCAAACTTTTCCCATCATCACTCGCGGAGATGCTAAAGTATGGTACAATGAATTAACCCCAAGAATCATCAATACTGGGAGGAGATGAGGCAAGCTTTTGTAAGCCGATTCTTTCCACCGCCATGTTTGACCGATTAATGGGAGAAATTGCTTTTAACCAAAACCCAAACGAATCACTTGTCAAAGCTTGGCTTCAATGAAAGATTTGCTTCAGAGTTGTCATGGACATGGACTATCAAAAGGAACCATTATCCAAATCTTTTACCATGGACTAGATGAAATCTCTCAAGGCATCCTTGATGTCGGAGGAATTTTCTCTATAAGACTCCCAACGATGCACATAAATTGCTCAAGATCGAGTACTTCTCAAACTTGATTGGTCCAAATATTCCAAAACCAAACCTCTCCGAAAAACCGTTGCTTTTGTCGAAAACACCGATACCTCAAAACTCATGGAGAAGATGGAAGCGTTAACCTCAAAAATCGACTCGCAATACAAAGATATCAAAGATGAAATGAAGGAAATGCGAGACGGATGCAACAATTGTGGAGGAAATCATCCATCGTCCGAGTGCGACGATAAACCTATGGGTGGACCGAAGGAAGGAGAAGCGAGTTATGATCAAGGAGGATACCGTAGATATCGTAGTAATTATTACGGTAGAAATTCTGGAAATTGGCAAGATCGCCGACCAAGGGATGACAACCGTGATTCTCAACCACGAACTGATGATCCACCACCACAAAATCCCGACAAAAAGATGGAAGAAACTGAATTCGAGAAAACCATGAGAGAATTCGTGGCTGCTCAAAAATCTGCAAATGATTTTATCAAAAATCAATTTTTCAATCTCAAAGCCAAAGTTGAGCAAGGATGTAAAAATCATCAAGCATCTATCCAAGATCTTGAAAACAAGTTTATGATTTTCGACCAACATTCCTCTAGACCATCTGGTTCATTGCCAAGTAATACCCAATCCAACCCAAAACCATCAAATGATAAGACGTACCGTCCACCACAAACAAGAAATGAATATGTCAATGCTATCTTCACAAGAAGTGGTCTATCAACCGTTGTTTCCGCCGGTAGAAACAACATCAATACCGATCATGCCTCATTGATCGAGAAATTGGAAGCTCTCTCAACAAACATCGATACCCAATTCATAAGCATACGGAGGGAGATGATGGAACTGCGAAATAATCACCAAGCTTCAAACCACGATGCTGAGGATGACACGCCGATGTGTGATCCCATGGAAGCGAACCACGCCCAACATAAAGGATATCACCCATGATATCACGGCATATATTATGACCAGAATTCCAGAAATTCGTACTCCTTTCCATACCACAACCCAACCCAAACATATCCTCGATATCAGCCATAGAATACAATACCACATCCATCACAACATTTCAATACACCTAAAACCTCACCGGAGGAGATGATGAGAGAATGGATGGCCAGTCAAACAAAAGCCAATGATAAAATGACGAACCTGTTGGTTGAATTGGAACATAAAGTCGATCAAGGAAGAAGGAACCAACAAGCGATAAGCCAAGACTTGGAGAGGAGGATAGAAAGATTAAGTAAGGAACAGGAAGTCCATCACGTTGAATCTCTTCCTTACACCACATATTCCAACTCTAGACATGAGTTTGTCTACAAACCACCCTCAATTCAATACGAGAACGATAAGGGTGAGGATGAATTTATCGAAGAGGACGAGACCGAGCATATTCCAACCACGCCAAATCTGAACCAAATCATGTCTAACTCACCAACCGTGTTACCTTTTCTTAAGGATTGCACCATGCATATCCCAATGACGCAATTGAAAGGTCCTGAACACAATCATGTTGAAGATGAGAAGTTCAACAAAATCAGTGACAACTGGAATGGAGAACTGGAAAGAAAGATAGAGAAATGGTCTGAACCACAAAATCCAGTTTCTTTAAATCAAAACGGTAGGACTAAGCCACCTCCTTTAACTCACTTTGAGAATGTGGATGCAATATTCACCGGAGTGGAAAGTCCGATGATCCTCAAAAAATCATAAAGATCCGCCACCTGTCCTCATTTCTAATGAAATCGACCAAATGTTCGAGATAACAAAGAGGGACTTTCACTTGGTCAAACCAAAAGAATCAAATGTATTCCCATCCATTGTGGAGTACAAACCAAAGATTCCATACCCTCAACGTTTAAGAGCTGAAATTCCCATTTAAACCGTATGGTCAAAGTATCCTAATCCGGGAAGATTCGAGTCGCCGATGACTCGGTAATAAAACAAGCGCTTCTGGGAGGCAACCCGTGTGTTTGAGATTTGATTTTCGTGGTCACTCCCAAAGTTTGAACCTTTGGTTGAACTTAAGTGTGGGGAGTGCCATCCTTTAATAAACCCTTTTGTTTGTTTATAAGATTGTGTGTGTGATGATTTCTCAAGTGAAGGCCGGAGTAAAGAAAGAATTTTAAGCTGATAAACTCGTTGACATATCTGGTTTCATCTCTATTTTCCCTATTTCTATACTTTGAAGTTCGTCTTTCATTGAAGACAATGTCTAACTTAAGTGTTGGGGGGGGGTGAATAGGAAAAAATAGAGTTTTCATGCTTAAATTTAAAATTTTGTTTGCCCTTGTGATCTAGTTGTTTTCACACTTTTAGGATTATCTATTAGAATAACTGGATCATTCCACTGGTAAAAAAAATTGGTAATATTTGAAACTTCGAGATGTGTTCCGATTACTATTGCAATCCATTCTGGGATCGATAAACATTTGCTAGCACATATTATACCCTTTCCACTAAATTGTGAGGATTTGAGCCTATTTCTTATTAGCATACATCTTTTATGCTTAGATCTTTTGCTATGAGTGTGCCGGTGATTTTATTTATTCTAGAACTTGTGCTTGTAAATCATTACCGCATCATGCAGTGAGATTGCATTCGTGCGATATAAGTGAATTCGTGTGATAAAGAGGCACCTTAGGATTTAACCCAAATGGCCTTCCATTTTACATTTAATGATTTATTAGCTAGCCACATTGGTTAGTTAACCACCCACATGGACCCATTTGTAGTGCTCATTTTTAGCACTAGATACCCCTAGTTACACCCTCTGAGCCATCCTTTTCATTTTTGCTTCACCCAGAAAATACAAAAAGATTTTACACTTTAAACCTTTGCCTATCCCATATCAATGTCTAAACGGTTGGTTGCTAGTCTCCTGGAAAGTGAAGATTGTTCAAATGATTATGAGTACCACATACTATGTGATTGATTGAGCCATGCGTTATGTTATGTTAAAAAAAAATTGTGTTGAAAGTATGGAAATAATAGCCAATGTGCTATGATCGAAGAACAATTGTCATGGCAAAGCAAAAAGCTGTGGAAAACGGAAAAGAAGAAATTGAAGCTATAATCATTTATTTGGTTCGTGGAATGTTTAGTAGCTAGCAACACGGGAATTAGACTTGACTTCATTTTTATTTTAACACCAATTTCATAAACATTCCCATGCCTTATCCATACCCTTCACCCGAAGCCTATCATTATAACCTGAATAAAAGCCCTCTTTAGATGTTTTTACTTGGTGCTCACGCCACGTCGGTGGAGTTTTGTTTCTTGTACAAGCTTATGGTAATAATCTAATCATGACTGAGCAATGAGTGTGATTTATCTTGTTACTCCACTAAAAATGAGTGATTGAGTAAATTATATTTTCCTTTTTCGTGAGGTGTTTTGAAATGTTAATCATGCAAGAAAATCATTGGATGTTGTCAAACATCTTGATGTTTCACCTTTATAAAGCATAATTGATGAATCCTCTCTCGTATTTATACTTGGTTGATTTGCATCACATTTTTCATAATCACGATCTTGTACCAGTGGATGTTTTTCCTAGATTTGCTTGAGGGCAAGCAACATTTAAGTGTGGGGGAATTTGATAACGCTCAAATTGTGCATGTTTTTAGTAGCGTTATCCGTGTTTTTATGTATGTTATTTGGTTATAATTATATGCTTTTGTTGCTTAATCGTATCAAAGTGCGTTTGCTAGTTCATTTGTAGCCAAGCACACAGCAAATGGAGAAAAGGCGGAAAGAAGTAAAATACGAAGATTTCTCCATATATGAAGAATTCCCGACCAAAGCAAGACTTGTGGAGTATATTCGAGAAGATAAAGTCATCAAGTTAGTGGTCAAAAGACTCAAGAATAAAGTTCAAGAAGGAAAACGAGAAAGAAATGAAGAAACGAAGCTTAAACGAAGATATATTGGAAGACTCGTTGTTCTCGACACACCTTCACCATTTTGGCCATAACTTTTGCATACGGACTCCGTTTGACCCCCAGTTCGCGGCCACGGAAAGCTAAGAGAAAGATCTACAACTTTACCGTTTATGACTTTTTGTGATTTTGCTCCAACCGATCGGTCGAGACCCGCAACCGGATCCGGTTGGAGACTAGTCAGCAAGACCAACCGATTCGGTTGGAGCTTAACCGATTCGGTTGGGAAGTCCTGGACAGCCATTTCTACACTACTAAGACTCCAAACTTGTTCCAATCGATTCTAGTCCCTTCCTACATGTCTTCTAGTCCCTTCCAAGCTCCTTGGTGACCAAGAAATGCATTTATAACCCCAAGGGCTTGAGAGTAGTATAAATAGAGGCCTTTGCAACCTCATTTCACACACCACAACTTGAGAGATCTTCTCACACCTATCTTACCATCACTACTACTCTCTCAAAGCCGAATTCGTCCATTAAGTTCCGTGAAACTTTGGAGGTCCAAGAAGTCATCATTTGGAGGTCAAACCATCAAGAAGTCATCACCAATACTTGAGGCATCATTACCACATCATTTGTAATCTCATTTCAATCATTGTAAGACCTTTAATCATGTTTTCTAATGTTCAAAGTTCTGAGTTTATGTTTATGTTTGCTATGAGTGGCTAGTTTCTTTATGCACTTGCTTAAATGATGTTGATTATCATATGATTAGTTAGTGGTTGTGTTAACATATTTTAATTCAATTTCAAGTTGATTCTAAGATCCAATTGTGCTAAAGTTTTATAGTGACATTTGTTAATCAAGTTTGGCTAATTGAAAGTAATCGTTGGGGTCGAAAGAACTTATTGTTATTCAACTAGTCATAATCATTTTGTCTATGGATGATTGTTTTTACCCATTATTCTTGATTATACAAAGGAACTAAGGTGTGGTTGTAATAGAAACGCTTTTTGATTATCAAATTGGATTGGTTGGAAACATCTAAATGGTCGTAAGATTAGTTGTTGAGAATCAATTGTAGCCTTTTGTCTATGATCGGTTACCTTTTGTATTGACCATTTCTTAAGCAATTTGATGAACAAGTGGATGTTTTTGTGTTTAAGTTTATGTGTGTAGACTTATGAAACTTGAATTGATCTTGAATTGATTGGCTAGACTTAATGCTTGTTTTTATGAACTAAACTCTTGATCAAAGTTTAACTTGTAAGAACAATAGATTAGTACATCAACTAATTATCATAACCAACATGTTAAGAGGTTAACACAATCACATTAATCTATGATTTGAAACTAGTTTAAGCAAGTGCAGTTTTTAATCATCTGAATTTCATTATATCTATTTGCTTTGTTATATGTTTTGGATAGACTCGTTAATTCAAACTTGTGCTTAGATTCACTCAAATCCTCGCGAATCGATCCCGACTTACCTTCATAATCTTGCTATAACGGACGAGTATACTTGCTCGTAGGTGTTATTGGTAATATTGGTAATTCACCTTTTATAAATTTAAAACTTGTACACACCAAAGACATCGTTGTTCATCAAACATTGGATCAAACAATTTCTTCAAATCAACTTCAAGGAGGTACATAAGGAGTTCTTGGTGAGGATTTAGAACAAGAGTAGAACCGATAGGACTACTTGATGAAGGTTGAGATGCGGGTCCGAGAATCGATTGTCCCGGAGCCATTTGCCCGAATGTTCTCATCGAACGTGGCGTGAATAGTTTCCATGATATCTCGAGTTCTTTTGTTGTAGATTCGTAACCCTTCTTGTTTGATGCAAAACCTACAAAACTCCAATGTCCGCTTTAGCTTTTAATTTACCTAAATCTTGACCGTCATTCGTTGGATAGCACAACGCACCAAACACACGAAGGTAGGAGAGATCGGTTTTCGCTTATGTACAAGTTCGTATGGAGTTTTTCCATGAGATGTGTGTATGAGGAACGATTTTGTGTGTAGCAAGCATTGGCAATGGCTTCACCGAGAAACACCGAACCTTTGAGTAAAATAGCATTGTTCTTGCGGCTTCCACAAGAGTTCGATTGCCTTTCAACTACACCGCTCGTTGACGAGTTCGTGGAACACTTCTTTGATGACTGATTCCAACACTTTCATAAAATTGACTTAAGTCTTTGTTAACAAACTCTGTGCCATTGTCAGTTCGAACAATTCTAACCGTATTGTTGAGTCGAACCTGAAGCTGCTTGATAAGTTTGATGATGACATCTGGAGTTTCATCATTTGTCCTCAAAAACTTTACCCAAGTAAATCGAGAGTAATCATCAACTACGACTAAAATATATTTCTTCCCATTTATAGTTTGCACTCTCATTGGGCCACACAAATCCATATAAAGGGTATGCAGAACTTCCATTACTGAGTTTGTGGGTTTAGGTTTGTGGGCATATTTCTTGCTTTTTTCCAATTGGCATGCTGAACAAAGATGATTTTTTTCATACTTTAATCTGGGTAAGCCTCTTACAAGATCCTTTCTAGAAAGATTATTAATGGTGCCGAAGTTCAAGTGATTGAGACGACGATGCCATAACCATGATTTTGTTTTTGAAGCTTTTGAAAACAAGCAGATTGGAGAAGACTTCATCATGTCTTCGATAGAGATGGTGTATAGATTTAAACCACGAGTTCCTTTTAACAGTTCCACACCATCAAGTTCTCTAACGAAATAAGTATGTTTTCTAAATGCCACTTTTAGATCGGAATCACAGAACTGACCAACAAAAAACAAGTTATGACCAAGACCTTCAACATAATATACCTTGGAGATTACACTATTTCCAACAACATAGTCTCCATAACCCATAATTGCTCCCAAATGGTCGTTCCCGAATCTAACAGTCCCGATGAATTTACTCATGAAGTTCATGAGCCGCGAGCGATCTCCAGTCATATGCTTGGAACAGCCTGAGTCCATGTACCACAAAACGATTTGAACGATC
Source organism: Chrysanthemum lavandulifolium (assembly GCA_022545495.1). NCBI lineage: Eukaryota > Viridiplantae > Streptophyta > Magnoliopsida > Asterales > Asteraceae > Chrysanthemum > Chrysanthemum lavandulifolium. The sequence continues at coordinate 131,916,744 of CM040246.1, read as the reverse complement.
TGCAGTAGAACACATACAAGAATGGATAACTGGATAATTGGGATCCCCATGCAAGAATGGGTTCCATTTGGTTAGTAATGATGATTGGAACACCCACATCGAAGTAGAAACAATGGAATCATCAGAATAGATGCGATGCCGGTGTCCGTATTTGACCTATTCAAAGTATGTTCACTTCTTAAAGGAATATTTCTACCAAGAGGCATCCATTTTCTAATGGGCATTGACTTAGCAAATTTAGGGCAAAACTCATTAAGATTAAACTTACGGCAAGAGGTATCCATTGATAACCTATATTACTAAATTTTCTTCCCGTGAGTTTCCAATGTTTTCTAACTTTCTTTCGCCTTTGCCTTTTAGCCTTCTTAGCTTGATTTTGACATTAACAATTTTAACGGGCATTTAACAAAGATTAATCAAATCATTCACACCACATTCATGATTAGTAGCAAATCAGCGATCATCATTACATGGTTTGCGATAGTAGCGAATCGAATTAATTACAAGACGCTTATAGCTAATACTAGAATCAACACGATTCGTTTTATTCAACTCAAACTTAGAGTTCCTAGGGTGGTCTTCTACTCTATTCCAATGCACATTCTTAGCTTGCGAGGTCCTATCTTGCTTTGTATTGCCTGGAGGCTTTGACCCGCTTGCTTTTATGTCATTAATTACTCCTGTAGAGGGAATTATGGGAACATTAGTTGGTTGGGCTACTTTTTGCATTCCTGAACTAGATGTGCATGGATTAGAACTACTCGAAGGCACTTAAGAGTTCACTTTCTTACTACTGGGCATAGAATGGGTTGCATGCTTGGAACTAGGCATAGAACAAGGCATCACAGCTTTATCTTTCGCACCTAAGGATTTAGGACATGTTGCTATTAAACATTCTAAAAGCTCTTGAGATCGTTTGGACTGAATACAAGCAAACCTAATTTCTCTATCAAGTGGCTTATTTATGAAATCCTCTTCTACAATCTCACGGAGACATTCTAGACTATCCTTAAGGTGAGCGAAATAGTTATGAAACACAAGTTCGTTATTTCTAATATGAGGAGGAATGTATTTAACAGTCACAGTATATTTGGAGTCTGCAGATGACTTTGATGCAACATTCTCATTAAAGACAAGTGGCATTTTCCCTTTTTCCCGACTCTTGATTCTCAATCTCCTTTTGTAAAGACGTTATTTTTGTTGTTCTTGTCACGGTGACTTTCATTGAATCATATAACTCTTTAAAGTGTCGTTTAACTTTTCATTTTCTTCTAGAAAACTCTCATTTTCCTTTGTAAAGCATTAACCAAGTTTTGAAGATGAAAAGTTTGAGAACACCGAGAATCTAAAGGAGGATGCATTTGGGAGCCACTCATGTTGTTCTTTTCACCTTTTAATTGTGAAATTTGGGCTTTCAACTTTCTGATCATGTTACAATGAGCTTGAATCTGTTCGTCACGTTTGTTTCTTTCAAAAAGTGCATCAAACTCTGGAACATTTGAGGATGTCTTGATATTTGAGGTTTTGACATTTTCCTTGAGATGTTGATATTTTAGTTGCAAATCAAATTGTTCAACTTCTAGCTTAGAAAGATGTTTTACCAAATTATCGTGATCATCCTGATCAATTTTCTCATTTAGTTCCGAGTTTTTTGTTTTCAAGCTCAATGACACGATCATGGGAAACTTTCAAAGCAACAGTTAATTCATGAAATTGAGAAGCAGTAATAGAATGCTTAGTAACAGTATAAAACACATCCTGAGCCACACAACTTAATACTAAGTTCTCATTTAAGATATGCAAGTTCTTCCTTTCAATTTCATTATATTTGAGTTCCGCTCATAATCATTGACTTCAACAATCATTGCATCAAATTCCTTTTCCATTTCTTTAATATCCGAGTTTATCCCTTTGAAGACTTTCAAATTGACCTTTTAATTGTTTAAAGAAAGGCATGACCTCGCTTAAATAGCATTCTTTAGTTTGCTCAAAACCCTTTCCCTTCGCTTATCCCCGTAGGTGTGATTCTCTTCTTACATGTCTTCTCAAAATCAACGAATAGTTAATAAACAACATATAGGCTAATTAAGGTCTTGCTATTAGTGGCAATAGTTCTAGGAACTAAATGCATTGGTGTATTTGGAGGATACACGTGAGTTGCGTGCACTTTCCTAAGGGAGTGTTTGTTTCAACAAGTACGCTTGCTTTTGCTTATCCATGTCTTTCTTCCAAAAAATTTGTTCTGTGGTTAATTGAGTTTGAGGCTTAAACCTGTTCAGGGAGATCCAATTTTCTTTTGAGTAATCATGTGGTTTGATCGTTATGTTATTCTTTTTACACTTAGGATCTTCTAGTTTCTTATCCATTTTCTCCCTAGAGGCATCTCCTAATTTTCTATCCTCTTCCGTGCTTCCAATACATGAAGGTGATTGCCTAGGCTTAAGGATCTCATTGCCATCATATACAATCTTATGGAAAGCTTTAGCTCTTTTCAATACTGGATTTGGTTCCTCTACAAGGGAATACTGTGCTTATCGCTTAAGACTCTATGCTTAGTGATCATGTGAGCATTCGAATGGTGTTCCTTGTACGTACAACTTATTTTCAAGCTTGTTTTTCAAAGTTTTAGATTAGAAAATTATTCAAAAGTTTTGATTCCTTAGCATTGAATTCTTGTTTAAGCACTTTAACATTATCTTGAAGCTCTTGCTTTTGCTTAATGCTTTAGAAAGCTTTTCTTGTAAGGAGTTTAACTCTTGTTTTAACACTTCTTCTCTAAAATTACTTTTTCTAATAATTGTACGCATTTGGTCATCCATTTCGCTCACGGGTAGTTAACTCAAACTTAGCACGTTGTTCATAAATAGCAACTTGTTCTTTATAGGCATTCGCCCGTAGATAACGAGAATCATCGTGGGCACTTGAAGTGTATTCATCAAAACATAGTCATTATTGATCGCGAAGACACATCACTTGGTACAATCTCACTTTCACTTTGTGTCACATATTGATCATATGGGACAAGATACTATTACCCTCATTATCAATATCCGATTCATAAGTTTCAAGAGATTGTGTCATCATGTATCTTTTGCTCATCCACCTCATCGTATAGTTTTAATACCTCCGAGATGATTGATTCTTTGGATGGTCCAAATTGTTGTGGTGAAGAGACCTTTGAGAGACCATAGGTGAGATGCTAGCCATGATGATTGTCTCGGCGAGGTTCATCATCGACATCATAATCAAATGCATCACGATCGCAACCTTAAAGGCATTTTGATGATTGTGACCTATTTCTAATTGGTTGCTCATCCACATCAAGATCATATGTCTTAGCATTCCCTTCGCAAGAAACAACAACACCTCTTCATCCAAAGTCGCTCCATTATCCCGAGCTTGCACAAGCAACATCTTGTCTCAAGTATTCTCGATTCGTGGACGTTTTGGATATGTGCGCCTCGCAATATGTCCTCACCACCACAGTTGTAGCATTTGATTGGCTTTGCTTGCCCTCGATTGGCGCTTCTTACACGATTCGATTAGCCACATATCCTCCACCTACTCCAAGATACCATAACCCGCTCCAATAATTCCTTGTTCATACCGCCTTCCTTGCACATTCTCGCACCACTACCTTACCATCTCGGACAAGAGCTTGATTGTGTGGATTGGATGTCGCTCGAGGTTATTGTTGGTGTGTGGAGTGGAATTCATATTTTGACTAACCATGAGAGACAGTTGATTGATGAAGTTTTCCATGAGTGTGTTTGAGTCCGGAGGCTTATATGTTGGATCAGAATGAGCTTGTAATTACCATTACCCGTTGGTATGACTTGAGAAGCTTTGGTGGTAATTCCAACATTGGTGTAAAAGGTCATTGAATCATTTGATGAACTTGTTTCTCCTGCTTAGATTTGAACTGCTCAAGAATCCTTCGTTCAAACATAGCATGCCTCTCATTCTTAAGAAGGAAGGCATACAGCTTGCTCATAGTTGGTGTTCTTCAATCCTTTGGTTAGCTTCACAGAGGTGACAAATTTGTGCCATTCGGGATTCATGTCGTTCACAAACTTTGAGTTCAAATTGAATATTTGGCATGGTCATTTTGATGTTCCTCATGTCATTTACAAGCTTGTGGAATCTCACGTAATATTCATAGACACTTTCTTCGTGTTTCATCTTAAAATGCTCAAATTCATCATACAGTTGTGATTCTCTGTCTTCCTTGGTTAATTCGTAACCCGAGAGAAGCATCTTGACATTGTCCCAAACCGCCTTAGCTTGATGTTGTGATTGATCGACTTGTAAATGTCCTTAGGTAAGCCCTAAAGTATGATGTTAGAAGCCCCGATATATGCATCGATCTCTTCTTCTCCTTATCACCGCTTCATCATACATTTTAGGTCCGTCCAATCCTAATATCACCGTGCCATCGGTAAATGTATCGAGTATGTCTCGGTTGTCTCAACTTGATACGGTCCTTCATCAATTGACTTGAGAATGTTGACTCCATTTTCTTTTCGCAAGTAGTACAACCTAATTCGTTGAGCCCATGAGTCATAGTCGGTTCTGTCAAGCATAGGTGGACGAGTGTGTGATCCGGCCGCTTGAACGCCCTCGAAATGTAAGAAATGATTTTGGGCACGTTGGTAGACATGTTTTCAGATATCACGGGATTTTATAACTCTATGATTAAACCGGGAAATAGATTCTTTCACGGGATTTTACTAAATCAAGAGAAAACCGTATTAGAAACAATAATTAACCAAGTCGCTATCAACCAAGTCGCTATAATCCTTGAAGAAAAGTCGCTAAATCACCAAGTTGCTAAGTAACAACTCGCTAAAGGCTCAACTCGCTATGAACCAAGTCGCTAAGCACAAGTTGCTATGAACCAAGTCGCTAAATACAATTCGCTAAAGCACCAAATCGCTAAGCTGACAAGTCGCTAAAGAGCAACTCGCTAAGTGGACAAGTCGCTAAAGAGCAACTCACTAAGTGGGCAAATCGCTAAGGAACAACTCGCTAAGAGATCAAGTCGCTAAAGAGCAACTCGCTAATCACAACAAAGACAAGTCGCTACGTCAATCAAGTCGCTAGCCGAAGTGGTGTCTCCACTACTTTGTACTGTTTGTCGTCTTGTCTCAATAGACAAGTCGCTAGGACTCAAATCGCTACCACTTCAACTACAAGTCGCTACCAAATAATGAAGCAAGTCGCTACGAAGAAACTTTATCCGAGAACCAAGTCGCTAGGTAGAAAAACTTAAAAACAACCCTTTTCAATCCAAAACAAGCCTAACCACAGTGATTCAAGCTTTCCAACTCCAAACCCAAGCACTTACAATGATTCTAAACACAAAAGTACACTCAAAATTCAAACTTTAACACAAGAAATGATCCGAATGATGCAAAAACCACTAAACCTTTTCAAACCTTAAAACCCTATAAAATCACTAGAAATCCAAGGATATGTAAGAGAGATGATCAAACCATGGCGCTCTGATACCATTTGTAACATATTGGATTTCACATACACATCAAACCATGATCAAATAGGTGTATAACTATAAGGTTTTTAGAGAGAGAAAGAGTTAGAGATTTGGGAACTTAGTGAGAGAAAGTAAAAGTATTATTATGAGCTCCAACCCTCTACATTGGGAGGTAGAGGGTATATATAGTCTTACATAAAACGCCACCTACGGGCTGTGGATCAGGCATACAGTGGGTAAAGACCCGTTCGTCCTCCATGGTGTTACATAACTAAATACTACTTAACATTAAATAACTACGACTACGAGCTTTCTAACGATTACATATACTTGAGGTGACCGACACTTTAATAACTGGATTTACTAAATCCTAACATTCTTCACATGCTCATACCAACAACAACAAAATTGAAGTTCTCTCGAAAGGCAACACAAAAGTCAGAATGATTCTTAGTCAAAGCCAAAGAATCTACAAAGTTTAAAGACTAAAGAGAACTACATCAATCCTGAAATCCAACGTCAAAGAGCGTGTGAGCATGTTGGAGAAGGACATGGAGACACCTGAGCAACGAGGCAGACCTGATGCAGATTACCACAACATAACATCACCATATCCACACCAGAACAAAGAACAAAGATAAATGAAGATGTCAAAGCTGAAATCTTCAAAGAAAAACAAGATCCTCACACTTGGGAGATTGTTAGAATCAAGGCACTTCTTCTCACAAGAAAGAAGAATGTCAGAAGACGTCAAAGTAACTATTACATCAGCACCAACAACGTTTCAAGATTACTTAAGTCATTAATTACCAACACTTAGGGGGAGATTGTTGGAATCACTCCTAAACTATATTTCAAGTGTTTGTAATCAATATGTAATAGGTTGCTTAATTAGGCTTTTATGTTATTATTAATGGCAAGGCTTATGTAGAAAGCCCAAAAGCCTTGGCCCAAATCCAATAAGGAAGGAAAGGGACTTGTAGTGTTGCCCTAGTCCCTTCTCCTACAAATAGTCATGTATACCTTCATTTGAAGGTTGGTTGTTCGCTTTGCAATACACTCTACGCATAATATTTCTTTTATATCATACGTGTGTAATTGTGTGTGTTCATCCGCTCACTTCTTTACCTATTTCTTACATATTGATGCTTGTGTTACAATATGGTGACCTAACAAAACGTTATTTATATTTTATGACCTTTATCTAGTTTTGTTAATGACAAAAGTAAATTTCATTTTTGTAAAGTATAAAGCTTGTCAAGATTAATAGACATTAAAACAAGCTTTCCTTAAATAAAGTCTTCATCACTTAAGTATTTACATCTTATCACATTTTGATTAGCTATGTATCAATTAACATTGATATCTTTCTAAACCATAATGTGCATCAACATTTTTAAAACAAGTATGTTTTAGTTTCTTAAACATAACATTACATATGTATTTACTTTTAGCATATTAATTCTAAAAATAGAAAACAACATATTACATCATGGCTTGCATCACATTGGAAATCTTTAAAAGATTTCATAGAATATTTTGTTTAGATTTATACTTAACATATCTTACATGATCTTGGTTAGATTGGGCGATCTTGGAAAGATTTTTGTAATCTTTACTGTCAGACCGGCAAAACCAAAAATTAACAAGGGCGGAACCCTTTTTTTGGTTCCGTCTGGTCCGTGGCTCTGCTGTTCATTTGGCCTATAAATAGCAAGCAAACCCAAGTTGTTTTCTCATCCCTTCTTAGCATAAAACACATACATTCTATCATTCTATTACATCTAACTCAGTTTCATTTCATTCTAGTGATCATCTTTTGTAGCAAAGAAGATCAATGCATAATCAAGCTTCAACAATTAGGTGGAAGGCTTGTTTGTTTTGTAGTTGTGTGATCTAGTATTGTTCATACATCATTGTTGTACCAAACCATCTTAAACCTCTGAGTGTGAGTGGTTAGTATTTTAGTCCTCAAAATACATAGTGTGTTGGGAGTGGTTGTACCCTTGTAAAAGAACTCGACATCTAGCTTTGTGTCGGAAATATTGTGTAAACAACGTGTAAGGGTTTTCTCCGCCGGTTAAAGGAGCTTGTTGATTAGTGAAAAGAACTCTCGAGTTGGAGACTCGGGGAGTGGAGTAGGGCAAGGAAAAAGAGTCCTTGTAGACCGAACCACTATAAACATCTTTGCCGTGGTTTGATTATTTCTTTCCTTATTTACTCATTATATATTGCTTGCATATTATTTATTCTTCACTAACGCATCCTAGATTAATATCAATTGATCTTACAATAAAGTTTCAAAACAAAGATTTTAAATGGTACAACTATTCAACCCCTTCTAGTTTTCTATAATTGGTATCAGAGTCTCGTTGCTCAAGATTTTCTAAAATATATTGTATTTTATAAACTTGAAACGATCCATGAATTCCGAAAACTTTAAAGAAGGGCAATCTATTGAAAGACCACCACTCTTTGAAATCAATGGATTTATCTATTGGAAAAACCGTTTTGAAACATATGTAAAATCAAAAGATATAGATCTTTGGTTTGTTATTATTAAAGGTGATTTTAATCCTACAACAACAGATATTTCAAGTGATGAACAAAAGAAATTAATAGCTAAAAATAATGAAACTAAAATGATGCTTTATAATGCTTTGCCTAGAAAAGAATATGAAAGAATTTTTATGTGTGAAACGCCAAAGATATTTGGGAATCTTTAATTATTACACATCATGGGAATTCACAAGTCAAGGATAACAAAATTGATCTTCTTGTTCAACAATATGAATAATTTGTTATCCCTGAAGATGAAACCATTGATTGTGGATTTGCTCGCTTTAATACTATCGTTACTTCTCTTAAAGCACTTGATGAATCTTTTCGTAGTAAGAACTTTGTCAGGAAATTTCTTAGAGCACTCCATCCGAAGTGGAGAGAAAACGTGACGGCATCCGAAGTACACGAAATGGTGATGGAGAAAGATTTGGAGATCATCAAAGGAAAAAGAAAGAAAGTCAAATACGTTGCTCTTAAGGCAAGAACGGAATCTAGTGATGATGAAGAATCTTGCTCGGATAGTGAAGACGAGGAATATGCCATGGCCGTAAGAGATTTCAAAAAGTTTTTTAGAAGAAGAAGAAAGTTCGTAAGGCAACCCCGAGATGAAAAGAATTCATTCCGGAAAGACCGAGATGACAAAAAGGGAAAAGGTGAAAGGAAGTGCTTTAGATGTGGTGATACAAGTCATCTAATAGGAGATTGCCCCAAGCCACCTAAAAGCAAAACTCAACGAGCTTTTGTAAACGGTGCTTGGAGTTAAAGTGATGATGACCAAGAATCAAGTAAGGATGAGATCGCTCTCATGGCACATGAATCAAACGAGGTACATTCCGACTCATCTTACTCTTCTATTGATAATGACACTTTGCAAAAGCAGTATAATCAATTGTGTGAGCTCAGCTAAACAATCATAACTAAAAACAAGTTTTTAAAGACCAAAAAGGAATTTCTAGAAAACGAAATTTATGAGCTAAAAGAAAAGGCAAAACGATTAGAAAAAGGCAAGGATAATGACGATGGTTGTAAGTCATGTCAAGAGCTTAGTCTTGAAATAGAAAAGCTAAAACACACACAAGAAGTTCTCATCGAACATAACTCTAAATTTAAAAGATTTAACAAAAACATTTCTTGTGTTGATGAAATAGTAAGAATTATAAAAGTACCAGGAAATACAAGTGGATTAGGTTTTAATGAAGTTATGATTCCAAGTAGTCAAACCAAAACGGCCGGAAAAGATAAATAAACTGTCACAACTGCAACAATACAACACGGACCAGACGGACCCAAAAATTTGGTTCCTTCCGTTGAAAAAAATGGTTCTGTGGTGTCTGCAGTAGGACAGCAGGTTTGCAAAATGGACCGTAGTGAATTTGTCAAGGTAACTAAGAAATCTAAGGATGTTGTTAAACTAAAACATGCTGTTACATTAGGAGTAGGACTTGCTAAAAATGAATTTAGATCTAAAACTTCTCAACAACGGCCTAAAACACCTATTGTCAAACGCCCCTTTCCCAAAAGCAACTACAACATACAACCCAACTATCAACACACCGGATGGAATCAAAACTACCCTAGACCATATCAAACTCCAAATTACATGACATGGAACCCTTACCCATCATTTCCATACATGAACCAAGTAAATGGTATGTTTAACCCAAACGGACCCATGAGATATTGAGGACCAAACGCTTGAGTTATTTGTGTCATAGGTATGCTTGAAAGTTGGCTTAGAACCTGATGAATAGATAAAAGATAGTGGATGCTCACGACACATGACGGGAAACAAAAGCCTCTTCTCAACATACCAATAGTATGACGGAGGTAATGTTACTTTTAGTAGCAATCTCAAAAGCAAAATCATTGGCAAAGATACGATCGCTCATAACTCCTTAACTATTGAAAATGTTGCTCATGTTGATAGATTAGGATTTATTCTACTTAATATTAGCCAACTATGTGATAAAAAGTATAAAGTACTATTTGAAGAAAATGATAGTAAAATACTAAAAGATGGTATCACCATAGCTAAAGGAGTTAGGAAAAATAAAATATATGTCATGAAAATAGATAGAACATCTAAAGACAAACTTTTCCTAACAACCTTAGATGATAACTCTACTCTTTGGCATAGACGCTTAGGTCACGCTAATATGAGACTCATTCAAAACCTATCCTCAAAAGAGCTAGTTAGAAACCTACCCAAATCGAAATATGACCAACACTTTTGCGATGCTTGCAAAATTGGTAAACAAGTTCATAGTAGCCATAAGGCTAAAACACATGGTTTCCACATCTAAGTGTCTAGAGCTTTTGTATATGGACTTATTTGTTCCATCCGCTATAAGAAGTTATGGAGGCAACCTCTACACTTTAGTCATAGTAGATGATTGCTCAAGGTTCACTTGGACAATGTTTTTGAAAACTAAAAACGAAGCCTTTGATAAATTTGAAATACTTAGTAATAAAATTCAAAATCAACTAGGTGTTAACATTGTGTCGAGCCGAACGGATCATGCTCGTGAGTTCGACAATGAAACACAATTTGGAAACTTTTGTGATACAAATGGTATAACACATAACTTTTCGGCTCCTCGAACACCCCAATCTAATGGTGTTGTAGAACGTAAGAATAGAACTATTCAAGAAATGAGTAGATCAATGCTTAATGAACAAAACATACCTCAAAGGTTTTGGAGTAACGCCGTTGACACTTCCACATACATTTTAAATAGAGTCTTAATACGTCCTTTCTTGAACAAAACATCTTATGAAATATATAAAGTCAAAAGGCCTACTTTAGGATACTTTACAGTGTTTGGATGTAAATGTTTCATTCTAAATACCAAAGACTATCTCACCAAATTTGACCCAAAGTCTTATGAAGGTGTGTTTCTTGGTTACTCACAAACTAGCAAAGCATACATAGTTTTAAACAAAGAAACAATGAGAGTCGAGGAATCGTTGAACATAACATTCGATGAAAGTCCACCTCCCTTTAAGACATCACCTTTGGTAGATGATGACTTAGTTGAAAGTCAACTTGTTGAAAGGCAAGAAATTAATGATAATGACAAGGAAGATGAACCATTAAATAAAGAAATTATAAATATCAAAGAATCCAAAAGTCACCCTTTAGAAAAGGTCATAGGACAATTAAATCAAAGAACACTAAGATGACAAGCCCAAAATCAAAGTAACTACTTTTGCTTTGTGTCGTCCGTTGAATCGAAAAACATAAACGAAGCAATAAAAAACGAATCTTGGGTAATTGCTATGCAAGAGCAGCTAAACCAATTTGTTAGAATTGATGTTTGGAAATTAGTTCCAAAACCTAAAAATCAAACTATAATTGGAACGAAATGGGTTTTGCGAAATAAAATGGACGAAAACGGTGTAATGTCTAGAAACAAGGCTAGGCTTGTAGCACAATGTGACAACTCGTATTTTCAGGACATTTCATATAGACTAAGTTAGTCTACATTTCATTAACATCATTGTCATCTTATTAGTTCATGCATGGCTTTGCATTTTTCATTAAAACGGATAATTTCATATTAAATAAACGCTATCGCGTAAGTTATTATTTTGAACGTTTAATCCAATACTTCCAAAAATTAACCCGACATATTTTTATACTTACATTTAGTTTATAAAAATAATATTTTGAGTTTACCTAGTGTTTTAAAATTATTTTGTATATAAATTGTTAAATTTATATTATTACGACGCTTTTCTTAAAAACTACACGATAATTATTATATCACTCAAATTTTACAAGAAATGTATTTTTACAATTTACATGATCACAATATACTTTACTTTGATCTATTAAAACTTATTTCTAGTCAATACTACTTTAATTTCACAAATATATACAAGTTACAACATATTGTACTTAACTATATTTTACTTACACATTTATTTATACATTATAAACAAAAAAAAAATGTATTTTGCAATATACATTCCCCCTTGGCCGACCAAGGGGGATGAGGCATTTATGGGTTGGTAAAAAATTTTCTTCTTACATATTAAAAACTACACTCAATCTTACTTACGCATTTCATTCACAATTATTCATAGCTTTTAGTCAAGATCTTTTCCTCTCTTTTCTTTCTCTCAAACCGGCCAAGCATAGGGTGAAGGAGATCTTCATCAAAATTTATCAAGATCAAGTTTTAACAATCTAGTTACACTCTTAATCAAGGTTTTGAAATAAAAACCTAGGGTGTTTAGGTTTAATCCTTTGTTCTTGTCACCTCATCAAGTAACTAGTAAGCATATCATTTTCATTTTACATCTTTCATTATCATTTCATATTTATTTCATCATTTTTGAGCAAAGCATGCAAGACTTATGGATATTTATACCATTTTTACATTGTTTTTAGAGTTATACATATATAAGTCATCCTATAATTTATCCCTTGTTATATATTAGTCTTGATGATGTTTAGGAACCCATGACACCCTAAGAAGGTGTATGGTAGGATTAGAATAGCTTTGGAGTTGTTTTGAAGGGATTGGAATAGGTTTAGTACGAGAAAAACTCTTTTTGACAAGTCGTATAAAGGGTCTGATCTTATTTTGTAATTCTGGAAAATCCGACTGTAGACACAAATTTTTGGCCTAGATATTTAGAAAATATACTTTAAAACGAATCTGTGGCCGCTTGAACGGATTAAAACGGAGCTATAACGAAAAAGTTATGAATTTTTCAAGTTTGACGACGAAATATATATATCCTGAAAATTTCAGCAAACTGTTTTTGTTTTGTACGAGTCAAAAACGAGTCTTAAGCTTTTTAAATTATTTCGACTTATCAAAAATATATTAGTATACTTTGATACGAAGCTAAGGACGTATAATACGTAGAAAACGGATTTGTAACGACTAAAATATACACGTTTTCACAAAATTGCCGTAACTTTATTAGTTAAGAAAAACTATATTATTTTTATTAGACAAGTGTTACGGTAAAACAAGTGACCATATTGAAGGCTATTTTTAACGTTGACGTAGAACTTTTGTAACGAGATGTCTTCTAATAAAAGTGAGATCACCAAGCATATTTTTCAAAATGACCAACCGTTTGAATAGCGGAGTTGTAATGAATTAACTACGGTTGCTTAAACTTTGCCGAAATTCACTTTTAAACTACATTTTGGACAAAATCACCATACTTAACCTATATTTTTCTCTAGGAACGAGACCTCTAGGATAAAAACTTAAATGCCAAAACTTTGAGATTTTGATACAAGCTTTCCAAAACCGTTGAGTTCGTTTCCTAACGATCGACGTACACCATTTTACGACAAGCTTTTCGAGGCCATTTTAGTCACTTTCATGAAATTTCCAACGACATTATTTTACGACGAAAAGTTAAAATTTCACAATAAATCATTAAGAAACTATTGTAGGATGACATTTTGACGTAAATACTTGCAAAGTAATTTAAGAATGGTCAAGACGTCAAAAGAGTATTTTTTTTGACGAAGAGTATTATTTTCAAAACTCACAAATGGTATAAATAACATCCGAAATGCATGCATAACATTACATCATAACTTATTATGTATCATATCATTCATAATAGGTCAAGTTTAGCGATTCACGCTACATTTCGGTGTACTCACTTTTGCCATCGCATCATTGTCCAAGTGAGTCATAGCCCCTACTTTTTTAATTGTTTTGAATTACTTTTGGGGGAGATACATGCTCAACTATTTCTATGACAATCATGATTAATTGCAAACTATATGTTTATCTGAACTGAATGTTTAGTCATATTCTATATCATAAATCATGGAACTAAATGTCTTGGTATTCTCATGGAACTAAATGTCTTGGTATTGTCGCGGAACTAAATGTCTTGGCATTATCATTGAGCTAAATGTCTTGGTATAATCATTGAACTAAATGTCTTGGTATTATCATTGAGCTAAATGTCTTGGTATAAACATTGGAACTAAATGTCTTGGTATAATTATGTCAAGTAACTATTGATACATTAAGTCATGCACTATTGTGAACTCATTTGACACCATGTGTTTGAACATGAACTATACACATTTTGGCGGTGGGTTGTGAACACACATGTTGCAAGTTTTGTATGGGCGGAACTTGGGCTGGGTGGATTTACAATGCCTTTCTTTGCATAAACGATTTTGAAAGGCTTTACATTTCAACACAAACTCTATGAACTCACTCAACCTTTGTGTTGACACTTTTAGCATGTTTTATCTCGGTATCTAAGGCATTCACTTCATGGCATGCATGTGGACATATCATAGAGTCGCGGTGACGACGCGTCTCACTTGGGTTTTATGAACTTTAAAACATCGTTTGACTTGTACCAAACTTACTTTCCGCACATAGTAACTTTCATTTGGGACCTATCTTTGTAACTCGAATGTTTTTATTAAATCAAGCGATGTATTTTCAAACGACACTTTAGGTCGTTCAATATAACTGTGATTGTGATGCTATGACAATCAATCCCATGAATTCCATTCCACGCAAAAAGTAATTTGGGGTGTGACATTGGCATCGAGCTTGATTATAGAGAACTAGGTTGCATCATTGACCCTAGACTATAACTACATCATCATAGCATCTCATCATTTCATCATAAGTGCATGTTCACTTTACATGCGGTTTATACGTACATTTTTCGAGTTATTTACTTTCATTTCACATCGATTGTCACATGGATGCCCTTAAATACCCATCCCATCATATTCACATCACTCTGACGTGGAGAATGCCCTGTCATTCCCTATCACAATTTTAACATCAGTTGACTCAACACCAAACAACATATGAGTCGATTAGTCCAAGCATTGCATAGTTACTCCTAAATTATACATAGCCTGATCACCTATGTCTAATTCAGGAAGAATCATGCAATGAAGGGAGTAGTAGGCTTATATGTGTAAGCAATCCGTGTCGAGCCAAATTTTCAAAGTCCTCCTACAAACCAATTTAGCCTAATCTCATGACGGTTCTCGTTTGATGAGTTGTGAGATTAAGTGAAAATTGGTTGGTAAAAATCTTTGAGGGTTTTGCTAGAGAATGGGAAAGTTTGCCACATCAAACCCTAAACCCGAGAGACCAACACGAATCAATTCCTTTTTGGTTGGGCGAATTCGTGGATTTCTGAATTCCTTTTGATAGGTTTACGCGAATGTGACAACTCATGATTTTCACGGACATTTCATATAGACTAAGTTAGTCTACATTTCATTAACATCATTGTCATCTTATTAGTTCATGCATGGCTTTGCATTTTCATTAAAACGGATAATTTCATATTAAATAAACGCTATCGCGTAAGTTATTATTTTGAACGTTTAATCCAATACTTCCAAAATTAACCCGACATATTTTTATACTTACATTTAGTTTATAAAATAATATTTTGAGTTTACCTAGTGTTTTAAAATTATTTTGTATATAAATTGTTAAATTTATATTATTACGACGCTTTTCTTAAAAACTACACGATAATTATTATATCACTCAAATTTTACAAGAAATGTATTTTTACAATTTACATGATCACAATATACTTTACTTTGATCTATTAAAACTTATTTCTAGTCAATACTACTTTAATTTCACAAATATATACAAGTTACAACATATTGTACTTAACTATATTTTACTTACACATTTATTTATACATTATAAACAAAAAAAAAAAATGTATTTTGCAATATACACTCCCCCTTGGCCGACCAAGGGGGATGAGGCATTTATGGGTTGGTAAAAAATTTTCTTCTTACATATTAAAAACTACACTCAATCTTACTTACACATTTCATTCACAATTATTCATAGCTTTTAGTCAAGATCTTTTCCTCTCTTTTCTTCTCTCAAACCGGCCAAGCATAGGGTGAAGGAGATCTTCATCAAAATTTATCAAGATCAAGTTTTAACAATCTAGTTACACTCTTAATCAAGGTTTTGAAATAAAAACCTAGGGTGTTTAGGTTTAATCCTTTGTTCTTGTCACCTCATCAAGTAACTAGTAAGCATATCATTTTCATTTTACATCTTTCATTATCATTTCATATTTATTTCATCATTTTTGAGCAAAGCATGCAAGACTTATGGATATTTATACCATTTTACATTGTTTTAGAGTTATACATATATAAGTCATCCTATAATTTATCCCTTGTTATATATTAGTCTTGATGATGTTTAGGAACCCATGACACCCTAAGAAGGTGTATGGTAGGATTAGAATAGCTTTGGAGTTGTTTTGAAGGGATTGGAATAGGTTTAGTACGAGAAAACTCTTTTTGACAAGTCGTATAAAGGGTCTGATCTTATTTTGTAATTCTGGAAAATCCGACTGTAGACACAAATTTTTGGCCTAGATATTTAGAAAATATACTTTAAAACGAATCTGTGGCCGCTTGAACGGATTAAACGGAGCTATAACGAAAAGTTATGAATTTTTCAAGTTTGACGACGAAATATATATATCCTGAAAATTTCAAAGAACTGTTTTTGTTTTGTACGAGTCAAAACGAGTCTTAAGCTTTTAAATTATTTCGACTTATCAAAAATATATTAGTATACTTTGATACGAAGCTAAGGACGATAATACGTGAAAGCGGATTTGTAACGACTAAAATATACACGTTTTCACAAAATTGCCGTAACTTTATTAGTTAAGAAAACTATATTATTTTTATTAGACAAGTGTTACGGTAAAACAAGTGACCATATTGAAGGCTATTTTAACGTTGACGAGAACTTTTGTAACGAGATGTCTTCTAATAAAAGTGAGATCATCAAGCATATTTTCAAAATGACCAACCGTTTGAATAGCGGAGTTGTAATGAATTAACTACGGTTGCTTAAACTTTGCCGAAATTCACTTTTAAACTACATTTTGGACAAAATCACCATACTTAACCTATATTTTCTCTAGGAACGAGACCTCTAGGATAAAACTTAAATGCCAAAACTTTGAGATTTTGATACAAGCTTTCCAAAACCGTTGAGTTCGTTTCCTAACGATCGACGTACACCATTTTACGACAAGCTTTTCGAGGCCATTTTAGTCACTTTCATGAAATTTCCAACGACATTATTTTACTGACGAAAAGTTAAAATTTCACAATAAATCATTAAGAAACTATTGTAGGATGACATTTTGACGTAAATACTTGCAAAGTAATTTAAGAATGGTCAAGACGTCAAAAGAGTATTTTTTTTGACGAAGAGTATTATTTTCAAAACTCACAAATGGTATAAATAACATCCGAAATGCATGCATAACATTACATCATAACTTATTATGTATCATATCATTCATAATAGGTCAAGTTTAGTGATTCACGCTACATTTCGTGTACTCACTTTGCCATCGCATCATTGTCCAAGTGAGTCATAGCCCTACTCTTTAATTGTTTTGAATTACTTTTGGGAGATACATGCTCAACTATTTCTATGACAATCATGATTAATTGCAAACTATATGTTTATCCGAATCAATGTTTAGTCATATTCTATATCATAAATCTTGGAACTAAATGTCTTGGTATTATCATGGAACTAAATGTCTTGGTATTGTCGCGGAACTAAATGTCTTGGCATTATCATTGAGCTAAATGTCTTGGTATAATCATTGAACTAAATGTCTTGGTATTATCATTGAGCTAAATGTCTTGGTATAAACATTGGAACTAAATGTCTTGGTATAATTATGTCAAGTAACTGTTGATACATTAAGTCATGCACTATTGTGAACTCATTTGACAC
This sequence comes from Chrysanthemum lavandulifolium, assembly GCA_022545495.1. Classification (NCBI taxonomy): domain Eukaryota; kingdom Viridiplantae; phylum Streptophyta; class Magnoliopsida; order Asterales; family Asteraceae; genus Chrysanthemum; species Chrysanthemum lavandulifolium. Next base: position 131,898,903 of record CM040246.1, on the reverse strand, counting down.
CATGTGTTTGAACATGAACTATACACATTTTGGCAGTGGGTTGTGAACACACAGGTTGCAAGTTTTGTATGGGCGGAACTTGGAACTGGGTGGATTTACAATGCCTTTCTTTGCATAAACGATTTTGAAAGGCTTTACATTTCAACACAAACTCTATGAACTCACTCAACCTTTGTGTTGACACTTTTAGCATGTTTTATCTCGGTATCTAAGGCATTCACTTCATGGCATGCATGTGGACATATCATAGAGTCGCGGTGACGACGCGTCTCACTTGGGTTTTATGAACTTTAAAACATCGTTTGACTTGTACCAAACTTACTTTCCGCACATAGTAACTTTCATTTGGGACCTATCTTTGTAACTCGAATGTTTTTATTAAATCAAGCGATGTATTTTTCAAACGACACTTTAGGTCGCTTCAATATAACTGTGATTGTGATGCTATGACGATCAATCCCGTGAATTCCATTCATTGCAAAACTTGTAATTTGGGGTGTGACACACAAGGCTATAATAAACAAGAAGGAATTGATTACGACGAAACTTATGCACCGGTAGCTAGGCTTGAGTCTATTAGAATCTTACTTGCATATGCATGCGCTCATGACTTTAAATTATTTCAAATGGATGTTAAAAGTGCATTTCTAAATGGGTTCATTAACGAAGAAGTATATGTTGCACAACCTCCCGAATTCACTGACTTTGAAAAACCACATCATGTTTTCAAACTTAAACAAGCATTATACGGACTTAAGCAAGCACCAAAAGCTTGGTACGATTGGCTTAAGACTTTCTTAGTTGAACACAAATACACCATGGGATTAGTAGATAATACTCTCTTTACCAATAAAAAAGAATCACACATTATCATAGTGCAAATATACGTTGATGACATCATATTTGGATCAACTTGTCAAGAGCTATGTGATGATTTTTCTAAAATCATGCACAACGAGTTTGAGATGAGTATGATGGTGAGTTAAACTTCTTTTTAGGACTTCAAATTAAACAACTATAAGATGTCATATTCTTTAACCAATCTAAATACATAAAAGATATGCTTAAGTAATTTGGTCTTGAAGACTCAAAACCAACTAAAACACTCATGTCCTCGGAAACGAAACTCACTAAGGATGAGGAAGGTGAATCCGTAGATAACACTAAATATAGAGGAATGATTGGTAGCCTACTTTATCTCATGGCTAGTAGACCGACATTATGTTTAGTGTTTGTCTATGTGCTCGCTTTCAAGAAGATCCTAAAGCATCACACCTAGAAGCCTTGAAATGAATATTTAGACACATTAAAGGCACTACATGTTTAGGATTATGGTATCCCAAAGGAACGGGTGTAGAAACCATAGTGTATGCCGACTCGGACCATGCCGGTGACTATGTCGATAGAAAGAGTACAAGTGGTATTTGTACTTTTTTTGGACATTGTCTCACCTCATGGTTCGCAAAGAAACAAACGGCTCTCACTATCTCAACTATCGAAGCCAAGTACGTCTCAGCCGGAAAGGCATGTCAACAAGCTCTTTGGATGAAGCAAGCTCTCGTGGACTACGATATTTATCTCAACGACATCTCTATACTTTGTGACAACAAAGGAGCCATTGATCTCAGCAAAAATCCCGTCCAACATGCCCGAACGAAACATATTGAAATCCGCCATCACTTCCTTTGCGACAATGTTCAAAAAGGAAACATCTTAATCGAGAAAGTCTCCTCCGAAGATAACATTGCCGACATCCTAACTAAACCTCTTAAACGAGAACCATTTA